>CM061532.1:3451390-3765636 GCA_030545055.2 Neoaliturus tenellus | reverse complement strand
TGTTGGAATTGTAAAATCATTGGATTATTCACCAATTGTTATGTTAAATCAAGGAAGTAAAATGGTTATCTTTACTGAAACTTCTTGGGATTCTCTAATGAAACATTTACATCTTTTGGAATGTTATTTAACTAACAACACATTTGGAAAAAGAACAAGATTAAGTTTATTAGAATCAAATATTGAAGTTGATATAATCAAACATCGTGGGGGACAAGTTGTTCGCTTCAAAGATTTAACTAGACATGATGTAAAATTACATTTCACTAAAGAAGAATTTTACACTTTAAGTTGTACTACCGGTCCTGTCACTAGATACTTAAAACAACTAGTATTTTCAAGTACAATAATTAAAGATTATCTAATCGATACATTGGACAGACAACCATTCATTCCAATTTTATATGGTCCTGTGGATACTTCAATTTTTAATCGAATACCTCAAGAAGTGGATATGTGGAGACAATTAAACAACTATCACACCAATTTTAATATAAACGAAGAAGCGCAAGAAATAAAAGAAGAACAATCGTGTTTGTAATAACAGTCAGTTGTGGATGAGACTTCATCATGAACAAACGGGTTTCGTTTTCTACTGCATCACAGTTAATGGAAGTTAAAAGAGGTATAATTGAATTTCAAGCTTTTCGAGGGAATGATGGAAATTTCATTATTAAAGAATTAGTAATTTTGGATATGAACACATCTGTAATTTATCATTACTTGTTCAAACCTCCATTTCCATTCAATAAACTAACAACTAAAGCGAAAGTTACAAACAAATGGTTAAACAAACATTTTCATAACTTAAAATGGGATGAAGGTTTTATTCATTATAACATGATGCCGCATATTATGAATCATTATTGTAAAGAGTTTAAAACTATCTACACAAGAGGATTGGAAAAAGCAAATTGGATACAATCATTTACAAGCAATGAAGTGATAAATGCAATAATAGATAGAGATTTCCAATGCTACTTTAATGAACTTTGTATTTCATCAAAAAGTTTTAAACATCGAAGGTCACAGTGTGCTTTGAAGAATGCCTACCGCTTGAATAATTTCCTTCAACAAAGTGGTGGGGGTAGTATCAGTGGTGGGGGTAGTGTCAGTGGTGGGGGTAGTCTCGATAATAAAAGTGAGAGCGCTACCATGACACAGCATGAGTATTACTCGAACCTCCGAAGAGACAACATCTCCAACGGATATTCTTATTAACAAGAAGATTAGCATCAGCAAAAACATTAAGATGGCATCAAACAACTTACTTCAAAATTTAGTTGAACAATTCAACGCTCATTCAAAATCAACAATCCTACCTACAAAGAAATGTTCCGAGCTGAAAGAAGAAAAACACTACATCATTCATACAATAAAGAAGATGGAAACTTCAGTAGGTGATGCTATAAATTGCACATTAAGCGAGGCACCTTATACAATTGGTGATGAAGCAAAATTTCAAATCTTCCTACCAAAGCGCTTCGTACAACTACTACAAAATGAAGATCTTCGTATAATTCAACCCGGCGCACTCTATTTGGTATCACATGGACCAAGTGGAAACAACTCTACTGAACTTACAATTCATGTAACACCTACTACTGATTAGTTTGTACATAATATTGTAAATATTTCTTTGTATTTGTTTCTCAATAAATATGATATAAACCTAAAAAAAAAAAAAAATAAAAAAAGCAACATATTGTAATGTGTTTGTACATTACAATATGTTGCTTTTTTTAAAAATTCCATGGGATGACCTTGACCCAATTTTGTGTGATAATAAAAGTGAAAATCAACTTGTTAAATTCATCAGTCTACGACTACCTTTCGTACCGTACACATCTCACTCTCTATCACTAAATACAAAACTTCAACATGTCCCTAAAGGTTAAGTGTGCATCTTATGATACCAACACCATAACTACTTTTGAACAACTTGAAGATTTAACTAACGAAATGCGAGTTTTACTTACCGGTGGTTATCACTTAACTGTTGATGTTAGTGCTACTAATACAAGGATGTTCACTAAAACAAAATATTGCGATGATGAAATATTTTTTTCTACACAACCTACAACTTCTTCATCGCCAGCTGGTCAACATAACGTCAAGTTCCAGAAGTATTACCAATGTTGAATAACTTTTAATAAATAAAATTACAACTAAGGAATCACGTGATCAATATCAAGTTCATAAAAAGGATGTAACAGTTTGATAAATAATCATTCGCTTCTCAGCTCTCGCCACAACAAGATCTATTCTACAAAATGTTATACAGAATGATGATTGAACTTGATGGGAAAATCTATGGAAAGGATTATAACACTGTTGAACAAATGACTCAAGATTTAGATGTATTAACTAAAGAAGGATATCAAGCTAAATTAATTTTAAAATTTCCTGAAGTACATCCACTATCAACAGAAGAACTTATTGCTATGGCTAAGGCGGAGAGAGAAAAAAAGTCTGAAGAAAACAAACAGAAACAAACTTCCTAAATTTCAATAATCCTTACACTTGTAAGGTATAATTTTTTAAAACTCCATTTGAATGACCTTGAAATTACCCCTACCACTTTTCATAGTACATAAAACTCGCTATTCATCACTATACAATCTTATTCTTTCACTAGACTCCGCAGCGTCAACATGGAAGAGCAAAAATACAAGTACAAACCTCGTTACTGTTGTGAACAACAGTGTACAGATTTAGGACCAATGATGGTGGATGGGTTAGCTTGTACTAAATGTGAATTCTTCGGATCTTGTTATTGCAAATGTAAAACAAAACAACTACCGCCACCGGAATTGCGAACTTTCAAATTTTACAAATCAAGATATTTTCATACATGTTGTCCTCAAAGATGTTTCAAATTTCACCCTCTAGATCTTGCTCATTGTCAACGCACCAAGTCTCATCAAGATGATTTTTGTACACATATGATAAAAAGATGTAAATACAGATCAGATTGGTATTCCGATCCTGTAGAACCATCAAATGTATAATTTCAGTTTTACACTCTTTTTTAAAACTTCAATTGGATGACCTTGAGATTTCCCCCACCATTAGTTCTAATTTTTATATAATATTAAATCATTCCACTTCCAACACTCTAACTAACAACATGGAAGGAAAATTTATCAAGTTTGAACATATAATAACTGACAGGGAGGAGATGGAAGAATTGTTTCAAAACTTACTTTCTGTCATTGACGAATATCCTATAAGATGGTTCAGAATTGTAGTTCAATATTTAAATCCTGGAGAATTGTTTTCTTCATCGAGTGAAGAGGATGAAACAACTACTTCGGTTCAAATAATTGAATTAAAAGACGAAGAAGAAGAACTAAACGTTTTATTCAATCATAAGCTCAAGGTCCCCTATATAGAAGCCCCCTCCCTAGAAAGCCCCCCTCCCTAAACACCTGCTCAAGGTCGCCATTATATAAGCCCCCTTCCCTAGGCGCTAATCCTCATTCGATTGCTAACTCTCTAACGATGAACACTTCTCCATTGGCACGAATGAATGCTAGTTTTGAAATAAACTCAAAAGATGATTTACAAGAAATATTTAATGCTTTAAATGAAATTATAGATAAATTTAACGCTATTACAATGAATTTGGAAATAACTTACGCTTGTCCTATTTGTAATAAGGTTGAAAGTTCTGATGAAGACAGTTTACTAAATACTACTCCTCTTACCCCTCTACAGTCGGACACAACTTCTGAGGCAAATGATGAGCAGCATCTTTCCCCCACCGCTTCTATGTAACAACGCTCTTTCCCCCCACCACTTCTTTATTTAACCGACATTTCCCTCTTTTAACTCTCATTCCATCCTCGCCTCTTCAACTATCAACATCGCTTCTTTCAAAATTTCAAAAAAACACAAACATGATGGATATGATGGATGAAGTTCCATTTGTAACAAGGATGGAAGAGGATAAATTGAAATTGGAAATCAAACGATTGGAAATGGAACGGGAAAACCAACTCGAGATGTTACGTTTGTTCAAACTTTTTAAATACATCATCTGGGGACTCTGCGTTTACCTTCTCATCGTCGTCGGTGTTTGTGTTTACAACTCTGTAGTTCATAACAAAACTTCAACTTGTTTAAACACTGCTGTCACACATTGATTGTATGTTTTTCACAAATAAAATTCACAAACCTAATTCTATACCTATCCCGCTATCAACAGAGTTAGTTCCACTCTCCGAACTATTACTCCGGTGGTAGCGGGATAGGGTTTTTTAAAACTTACTCTGGATGACCTTGACATACTTTCCATAACCCAATTGTCAAGTTGAATTTCAAATTTCAAATAACATCTCCTCCCCCACCGGAAGCTATATGGCATGGCATATGGCGGCAGCGACTGATTTGGCAGCTGGCCGATGGCAGCTGGCCGGCAGCGGCTGGCAATTGGCACGACTTCCGTTTTGAAAGTAACCAAACCCCACTACTAACTACCTCATAAAGAATATGGATATTGCACAAACAAACGTAAAAAGTGTTTGTTTAGAGTTATGTGTAACTGTTTGTTTTTAATAATTTTTTTTCCAAAACAGATAATTCCAAATATATATTTTTATCACAACTGTTAATATTGCTTACTAAATATGAGTAGTGTTTAAGTTTACTGATGTAACACATGTGTTATACAACTATTTTATATCTCTAACAAACTTGGAACGTGGTATTGCTAAGGAAAAGCGTTGCTTAATGAAGAAATGTTATAGATCCTTAAAGGATTACCCTGGTACAAATTGCAGTAATTTGTTCCGGGCCCAGTGTTCTTTAGAAGACTGATTACATCAAATATTTATCACAACAAAGTAGGTGGCATACTCTACCATATTACTATACATATCTGAGACTCTATTTTCCTAATACATGATATATTTATCATCAACCTCTTAGCTCTATGAAATTAAAGCATATATAATTATTATTATTTAGCTTTAACAGTTTGCGCATCGTTTGCATTTTGGTGAAACACTTATGTGTCTTGGAATGAAACTATGAAACTTAATTAAAAGTTAAAAATTTCTAGTTTTTGTAAAACTTGATCCTCGAACAGAATTTTGTAGATGGCTGAAAGGAGATTGAATATTTAACCTGCCAAAAAAATTAAAACTTGTGACAAATATATCGCGGAGAAGATTTTCCTAAGTAACGTGTTTGTAACGTAAAGGTTCTTTTAGTAACTCCTAGTGAGCTGTTTTTTGTTGTTGTTAGTAAAAACATTTTTTTTTTTTTTTTTTTTTAGCCAATCATGTACCTTGTTAAAAAGCCTCAATTCTAAAGTAACTGTTACAAGGAATATTGCAAAACTAATAAACAAAATTTTGTAATATAGAATTTCCAGCTAATATGCAACTGTTAAATAAATAAAAATAAAAATACCAAACGGTTTCAGCCAATGGAATATTAAGAAGCCTAAATGAACTCTTCCTACCACGAAAAGTCTGGTTGAATGAACCAAATTGGAGGCAGCAGCTTGAAGCCACACAAAAAATTCCCTTGATCAAGCGGCTGGATAAGGATCGAGCCCCAAGGGCATAAGCCAAATTCAGGCCTAGCCTTACGTAATGTGATAAACAATTCCAGGTTGGAATCCTGAAGAATAGAGGAGGTTTTTTAGTGGGTAAATCCGATTTTTAGGAGAGCTTAACACTGCAGTCTGGCCACCTGTGTGCGTAGTGCATTTTTCCCGCCTTTCCCATAAAAAAGCATATTAGTTAAAAAATTCGAATTTCATATTACTTTAAATTTTGAGGGAAGACTATTCTCCTAATATCTACAGCCTTGTTAAATTCTTCTGATTTCAGTAAATAACAGCATCTACAAGTGTCTTTTGTCTCATTAACAATGCGCCTTGTATTTATTGTCTGTGGTGAGAGACTATTGTTTGTAATGTAATTGCAAAACAATCATATGCATCTTATTTCTATCTTGTTATCCGATGTTTTAATTTTTTAGGAATTTAGAACTTTTACAAAACTACATTTTTTATATTAAAAGTAAAATTTTGACAACGAATATAAATAAAGTCTTATGTCTTATATTAGGTAAAAATGATTTAATTTTCATATTAATAACATTCAGTAAATTATTTTTCCCTGTAAAGTAATTTAACTCTAACTATGAAAATATTTAGATACGGTTTTCAATAGTTTAAAAATTTTTGGGTATATATATTTATGAAAGTTTGATAATAACTAACTCAAAATATATTTAAAAAATTAAAATAATAGAAATACGAAAATATATCAAAAATACTAAACATAACATATAAATTTGATACATTTTCCATCAAAATTAGTTGAGGTCCAATAAAGTTATATCGAAAAACAATTCAATCTCTTTTTATAAAACAACTTTGGTATAAACATACTTTTTGCATCAACAATATACCTTGATTTTGTCATAAACAGTCAAGAAAAAATCACGTTTGAACAAAGTGCGCCGAAGTATACAACAAAGTGTGCAATAAAAGAACATCAAATAAACTTAAAATGAAACAATCTTGATCTTGACACACTTCTGAATCAGAAAATCTAGCTACATTATTTTAGCTTCAGTTATTCGATGTTCACAAAGGATTTGGATTCTAGTTTTGGAAAAATATATTCCATGCGAATGATCACGACAGCTATCATTTGTATTCGTGCATTTCCCCGAAGATAAAAAGGTTAGTTTACAAACATGAAGTATTTACAATAATTAATTTACAATAATGACACTGCCTTTACATTTCCTCTTAACGGGATCCATTACCTTTAATAGATTTTTTTTGCATTTTACAAATAAGTTTTTTTACCCTACATACCCTTCTATGTACGTGTGTGAATTTTCATAGCAATTTCGCCATGTTTCACATTAACATTAATACAGATTTTTTTAGATATTTTATTTGAAACACCGACGCACTCTGTGGTGCGTATTTTAAGGTAAGTATGACTGAAGGGGTGAGTGTGATGATTGTAATGGATCAGATGAGGTGTATCTTTGTTACTGACAAATATCAGCTGTTTCATTTGTCAGGATTATTAATTAATAGCCCAATGACCAAAGGCAGCTGGGTCCAGTATCGAACCATCAAAAAGTAATAACTTTTCTCAGGATCGAACCGGCAACCCTCAGATTCAGTTACTGTTAATACAATTAGAATTTTACTCAAATATTTTGGTTTGGTCTTTATTAAAATTTTTAAACCATACGGCCAATAGTAAAACAGACAAAACGAAAACAAGACAGCAGAAGAAGGGAGGACGCCTGGTGCAGGAGTTTTTGTGCATGTATAGAGCGTGTCTGTGGAAGCTTCTTCTTTGAACTCCGTTTTCCAAATGTTAGATTTTTCGTGTTTGTTGTAACATAAAAGTGAATAAAATCTATTCTAATAAAAAGTATTAGACATAGAGTTATAATATTTTTACTACTTTTTCTGTATTATATTATCAGTATTTTCTATTATAAAAATACTCTGACAGTAAAAATTACAATACAATTTTTTTGGCTATTTAACTTTTTTTCATAAAACGAAAGTTCCTCTTAGTTGTAAGGAAAAAAAATTAAAAATATGACCATAGGTAAAAAAAGAAAAAACTTAAAAGTTACTCAAAGTTAAACGAATCTATAAACGTTAAAATGTTTATATTTAAATTTATAAATACACAAAAAGGATTAAAACATTTTTCACCTGTAAACTCTTATAACTTACACAAATAAAACTTAAAAAAACATTTATTAACCAAATTCCTTAAAAATAAAAAATACATATTAAAGGTGGTGGTTCCCATTAAAATCGCATCACCTCTAAAGGCGAGTAGGTGGGTTGCATTAGAGGTATCAGTAGTCTACTCAGGCTGGTGACAAACGGGCAAATAGACCTATTACATCCCCACAGACTCCAAATCAAATTACTTGTCCAACTTTGAACAACCAAGCTGAAGCTTGGATTAAACTTTTTACGATAAGCTTAATATTGCAATTTATACAATTGGTGTTTATTTGGAAAATATACATACCGGATCCCCCAAAAGTCTATGAAATGCTTTTTTCATTCACTTATTCATTTTATTATTGGGGAAATGTTTTTCACCTTTCAAGCGTAAAAACTATTTTAATTAGTTAAAATACTATTATAATTGGTATACGCTTTGGCATTAAAAAAAAAATCCGTTTAGTATTGTACAGGTTTACAACTGAATGTATTATACTATTTAAGTAAATAATGTATACTTATTGTTAACAACCTACTTTGAAATATATACCTATATTTTATAATATGCTGATAGATACACCTCCATTTAAATAAAAATATTATTTTAAATCAGAACTGTCGAGGAAAACCTTACTAGTCTAGGAAAACAAATTAAAACCTTAAGACCCCTTTTTAATATTAGGCCTAAATTCACAATGTCTTCTTTTATTGTCATTTAAGTAGCTAAAAGCAGTTTGTTGAGCACACTTCTGAAAAATAGTGAATCACTTGATGACAGTTCTAGGAACTGGCAATGCCTAGGATGGCGTGACTATGACTGAAACACTAATAGCAGCACTCATCAATATCACGATAACGAGTTCATAATAACTATAACTGTCATGAAACCTACAATTTTTGTCTTTAGGTTGTAACTGATTTACACCCTACTGTTTATGACAGCCGAAAGTTATGATTTTTTCGCAACAGTTTAATTTCCGTAGGTTGACAAGAAATTACTATGGTTGTTTTAAAATTAAGTATAAAAAAGATGAATGCAAATAATTAGTACAGTAACTTTTCCATTAAAAAAGGGGCCAGTTTGAATAAAATCTGCTAAAATGCCGGACAAAATTTGTGTTATCCTATCCTATTCTATAATACAAGTAAAGTATAAAATGTGTATGTATGTACACATGGATCTCGAAAACGGCCCAAACAATTTTCTTTTAACTTTGCATATACAGTAACTTAGTTTTGAGATAAGAAGTATATAATATTTAAAATTTATATATGGGTTCCAATTTGTTATGAATATTATCAAATTGGATTCATAAGTTTAAACAGCTTGTCTTTATGATTTGAAAAATCTTATTTCGTTATTATCTTAAATTCAACTTCAGAAAATTTTAACATTGGTCTTACGGACTTTAAAATTAAATTCAAAACAGAAGAGCTGCTTAAAACAGATTAAATGTTATAGCACAAACCACGAGCTCCATTATAAACATGTTTCTTTTTATATTATTTATTAATTTTTTTTGTAGCCAGTTAATTAATTTACTAAATGATACCACAGTAAAAAAAAATTATCAGTTTTTAATAGTACTATGTACGGGTGATTATGTATCTTTAGTTAAATAAAACTAAAGTAAAAGGGAGAAATAACCAAGCAATTCATATGATTGCTTTTAAACTTTTAAAGAATATTAGCAGCAATAATGAGATCTGGTGCCAACCGTAAAGATAAAATCAACTTTTTACATTTTCAACAAACGCAATGCAGAGTGCAGCACATTTAGGCCTACATTAAAACATACTGAAAGGCAAGTGAGCCAAGCGAACGAGCTCATTGTGGAAATGAGTGAGTGGAGTGAACGAGCTTGATTTGAAAGAAACACCCCTTATTGGCTTGGCATATAAGCGTACAGTATGTGACTGATATTAATAAAAGTAAAAATAATAGTTTAAGTTTACCAAGCAAGTGCGCGGCTCCAGGTACTATACTGTAATTTATAGAGGTTTTTTAGGCTACTTTCTAATAACCATAATAAATTATTGTATTAACCATGGTAGGAAGCAAGTTCTTCGACGGAGTATCAATTGAAATTTGCCACCCACGAGAATGGCCGGAGGTTTCCAATAAAAATCACCGGCGCGGGGGCGGCTTTCAATTCAGCTTTAGAGTTACAGCGAGCGTCTCGTTTAGGCAGACATAACTTCATGGTTTGAATAAATTGTTATCATCATCTAATATAAGTTGAACAGTGGAAGACTGGAAACGTGAGGTTGAACATACTGTTAGATTTAGTAAACTTATATTAAAGTAAAAAATTATAGAAGTTATATTTCAAGTTTTGCTACCTCTGACAGTGCTAAATACGAAAAATGATTTTATCCTTCAAACTTGTTGATTCATAAGAAGGTAAAAGTTCGCATTTGTTTAGGAAGTTTAGTAATGAAGCTGCCACGTTCCTAAAACAACTCACAATTAATTGAATAATGTTATGTTTTGTCTAGTCTGAACTGTCTAAGCACAAAATTAATTAGATTGGAATATTTGTATAACTTATATAATTTCACTTTACTTACTTCACTTTAAAGAACAAACTAAATGGTGATATTGTGAAAATTACAGTGTTTATTTGATTTATTCAGTTAGTGCTTGTACATAAAAAATAAATAAATAAAGACTAGTTGGCTTACCTATGCTTCGCAACGGTACTCAAATTGCAATGCAAACCCATAAAAAATATTTTGCCCTTCAGGTGAGCTAGTTTGCTACGCCCACTTGCCGTCAGGTTCAGCCCCTTCGCTGCGCTCACTTGCATAACGTTTTTAATATAATATAGTCTTTGTTACCATTGTTCTCATAGTTCTTTAAATGAGGACAGTCTACGAAAGCTCATTCGCTCACTCACCTCAAATTTGTAATATCCCATAATTTTTTATTAGGTACCAATCTTAGCTCAATACTTTAAAGAGAACACCTGGTTAATTATAAATAAATAAATAAATAAATAATAAAATTGTCTTTTATTTAGAGCGTTTTTCATGATACATGTTTTTTAAAACAACTCGTGTCATATTTGTACATGAATAAAAATTAAAAGCTAAACATAATGTGTCATAAATAATGTGTCATAATTATTAATATTAGTAAATGTAATTATGTACCGTATTAATGTATCATTAAGATGCTGCTGCTTCCATAAGGCTAACATTGTAACTTTGAAGACTTCTGGGGCGGAGAACTATGGAGGTTTTAAGGATATCGTAATTTTTTTTTTAATTATCGCTCAAGATCTTTCAATTAAGTAAATGGGGGTTTTGACTTATGGGAGTGCTTAAACAATTCGTGTTACATTCGTAATTCAAAACCAAACTTCCAACTTTAAAGTGATTTATCGTACCAAAAACGAACTTTCAAATTTAAAATGATTAGTTTGGAAACAGTAAAAGATCGTTCGAAACCTCAAATTCAAAAGTTGTAGGTAATTTAATTCCGCACTAACGATTTTCCATCAGATTTTAGATAAGATACATCGCTGAGCCCCTAGACTGCAAACATTAAAAAAGATTCCGACTTTTCATCCAACACGGCAATTGTTAAATGTCTCTATTTTTTAAACGGTTGAAGAGGGTCATGTATCGTAATTTTTCTGGAGTTTCCACGTCAAGAGCTTTCAATCAAGTATATGGTTGAAGGGTTTTTAACTTTTGGGAATGCTTACACAATTCGTGTTACATCCTTTAAACTTCCAAAAATTATCTAACAATGGAATATTTCACACCTTATAGGTTTTTTTTTGTCCAGTTAACTGTGTTATTAGAAACAATCACTAAACAACATCTCAATGACATATATAATCGAGCTATTGCTTAATTATGCTATATAACAACATATCAACATTAGTAGTAGTAATAATAACCATACCAGGATTCGGACCATTCCCCATAAAACTTTTAAAAAAATCCATAGGTGTTTGAGTACGAAAAATAGACAGGTAAATAACAATGTTAAATTAATATTAATGGGTACCACACCTGCGACTTAAGCTACAACAGTTGACCATAGTTCAACCTTCATAATCTGTTGGCTTGGGCAATCCAAAATTAAATGTCATCTCTATAGATGATGTAGACAATTTATGTTGGGAAGTGTCTGGATCTTTTGCAGCCCTGCATTGCTGGCCCCCACTAGAGGCCAGATAGAGGTTTGCACCAGCCAGCTCGTTATCCAGCAGACGCGAGAGTTTGCGCCTTTGTTTATGACAGTTTAGAGCTAATGTTTTATTCATTAGGAACTATTCCCGTGTTGTTCTCTCCTTTGAGAATTCCAGTTCTGGAGAGATATCAACATCTTTATGATGTTGATACTATCAATTCAACTGTGTATAAATATATATGATTTCATGACTTTATTAAAAGGTTTTGCCCTAGTAAAATATATTTTCGAGAATCAAAAATTTGTTGGGTAAATCTTTTTTTAGCAGTTACATTCAGTTGGATTGACTTTATGTTGCTTATTTCTAAAAATACAATTTACACCAAAATACTTATTTATAATTTAGAAGAATTTATAATTTTACTCGAGATGTTACGTTTGTTCAAACTTTTTAAATACATCATCTGGGGACTCTGCGTTTACCTTCTCATCGTCGTCGGTGTTTGTGTTTACAACTCTGTAGTTCATAACAAAACTTCAACTTGTTTAAACACTGCTGTCACACATTGATTGTATGTTTTTCACAAATAAAATTCACAAACCTAATTCTATACCTATCCCGCTATCAACAGAGTTAGTTCCACTCTCCGAACTATTACTCCGGTGGTAGCGGGATAGGGTTTTTTAAAACTTACTCTGGATGACCTTGACATACTTTCCATAACCCAATTGTCAAGTTGAATTTCAAATTTCAAATAACATCTCCTCCCCCACCGGAAGCTATATGGCATGGCATATGGCGGCAGCGACTGATTTGGCAGCTGGCCGATGGCAGCTGGCCGGCAGCGGCTGGCAATTGGCACGACTTCCGTTTTGAAAGTAACCAAACCCCACTACTAACTACCTCATAAAGAATATGGATATTGCACAAACAAACGTAAAAAGTGTTTGTTTAGAGTTATGTGTAACTGTTTGTTTTTAATAATTTTTTTTCCAAAACAGATAATTCCAAATATATATTTTTATCACAACTGTTAATATTGCTTACTAAATATGAGTAGTGTTTAAGTTTACTGATGTAACACATGTGTTATACAACTATTTTATATCTCTAACAAACTTGGAACGTGGTATTGCTAAGGAAAAGCGTTGCTTAATGAAGAAATGTTATAGATCCTTAAAGGATTACCCTGGTACAAATTGCAGTAATTTGTTCCGGGCCCAGTGTTCTTTAGAAGACTGATTACATCAAATATTTATCACAACAAAGTAGGTGGCATACTCTACCATATTACTATACATATCTGAGACTCTATTTTCCTAATACATGATATATTTATCATCAACCTCTTAGCTCTATGAAATTAAAGCATATATAATTATTATTATTTAGCTTTAACAGTTTGCGCATCGTTTGCATTTTGGTGAAACACTTATGTGTCTTGGAATGAAACTATGAAACTTAATTAAAAGTTAAAAATTTCTAGTTTTTGTAAAACTTGATCCTCGAACAGAATTTTGTAGATGGCTGAAAGGAGATTGAATATTTAACCTGCCAAAAAAATTAAAACTTGTGACAAATATATCGCGGAGAAGATTTTCCTAAGTAACGTGTTTGTAACGTAAAGGTTCTTTTAGTAACTCCTAGTGAGCTGTTTTTTGTTGTTGTTAGTAAAAACATTTTTTTTTTTTTTTTTAGCCAATCATGTACCTTGTTAAAAAGCCTCAATTCTAAAGTAACTGTTACAAGGAATATTGCAAAACTAATAAACAAAATTTTGTAATATAGAATTTCCAGCTAATATGCAACTGTTAAATAAATAAAAATAAAAATACCAAACGGTTTCAGCCAATGGAATATTAAGAAGCCTAAACGAACTCTTCCTACCACGAAAAGTCTGGTTGAATGAACCAAATTGGAGGCAGCAGCTTGAAGCCACACAAAAAATTCCCTTGATCAAGCGGCTGGATAAGGAGCGAGCCCCAAGGGCATAAGCCAAATTCAGGCCTAGCCTTACGTAATGTGATAAACAATTCCAGGTTGGAATCCTGAAGAATAGAGGAGGTTTTTTAGTGGGTAAATCCGATTTTTAGGAGAGCTTAACACTGCAGTCTGGCCACCTGTGTGCGTAGTGCATTTTTCCCGCCTTTCCCATAAAAAAGCATATTAGTTAAAAAATTCGAATTTCATATTACTTTAAATTTTGAGGGAAGACTATTCTCCTAATATCTACAGCCTTGTTAAATTCTTCTGATTTCAGTAAATAACAGCATCTACAAGTGTCTTTTGTCTCATTAACAATGCGCCTTGTATTTATTGTCTGTGGTGAGAGACTATTGTTTGTAATGTAATTGCAAAACAATCATATGCATCTTATTTCTATCTTGTTATCCGATGTTTTAATTTTTTAGGAATTTAGAACTTTTACAAAACTACATTTTTTATATTAAAAGTAAAATTTTGACAACGAATATAAATAAAGTCTTATGTCTTATATTAGGTAAAAATGATTTAATTTTCATATTAATAACATTCAGTAAATTATTTTTCCCTGTAAAGTAATTTAACTCTAACTATGAAAATATTTAGATACGGTTTTCAATAGTTTAAAAATTTTTGGGTATATATATTTATGAAAGTTTGATAATAACTAACTCAAAATATATTTAAAAAATTAAAATAATAGAAATACGAAAATATATCAAAAATACTAAACATAACATATAAATTTGATACATTTTCCATCAAAATTAGTTGAGGTCCAATAAAGTTATATCGAAAAACAATTCAATCTCTTTTTATAAAACAACTTTGGTATAAACATACTTTTTGCATCAACAATATACCTTGATTTTGTCATAAACAGTCAAGAAAAAATCACGTTTGAACAAAGTGCGCCGAAGTATACAACAAAGTGTGCAATAAAAGAACATCAAATAAACTTAAAATGAAACAATCTTGATCTTGACACACTTCTGAATCAGAAAATCTAGCTACATTATTTTAGCTTCAGTTATTCGATGTTCACAAAGGATTTGGATTCTAGTTTTGGAAAAATATATTCCATGCGAATGATCACGACAGCTATCATTTGTATTCGTGCATTTCCCCGAAGATAAAAAGGTTAGTTTACAAACATGAAGTATTTACAATAATTAATTTACAATAATGACACTGCCTTTACATTTCCTCTTAACGGGATCCATTACCTTTAATAGATTTTTTTTGCATTTTACAAATAAGTTTTTTTACCCTACATACCCTTCTATGTACGTGTGTGAATTTTCATAGCAATTTCGCCATGTTTCACATTAACATTAATACAGATTTTTTTAGATATTTTATTTGAAACACCGACGCACTCTGTGGTGCGTATTTTAAGGTAAGTATGACTGAAGGGGTGAGTGTGATGATTGTAATGGATCAGATGAGGTGTATCTTTGTTACTGACAAATATCAGCTGTTTCATTTGTCAGGATTATTAATTAATAGCCCAATGACCAAAGGCAGCTGGGTCCAGTATCGAACCATCAAAAAGTAATAACTTTTCTCAGGATCGAACCGGCAACCCTCAGATTCAGTTACTGTTAATACAATTAGAATTTTACTCAAATATTTTGGTTTGGTCTTTATTAAAATTTTTAAACCATACGGCCAATAGTAAAACAGACAAAACGAAAACAAGACAGCAGAAGAAGGGAGGACGCCTGGTGCAGGAGTTTTTGTGCATGTATAGAGCGTGTCTGTGGAAGCTTCTTCTTTGAACTCCGTTTTCCAAATGTTAGATTTTTCGTGTTTGTTGTAACATAAAAGTGAATAAAATCTATTCTAATAAAAAGTATTAGACATAGAGTTATAATATTTTTACTACTTTTTCTGTATTATATTATCAGTATTTTCTATTATAAAAATACTCTGACAGTAAAAATTACAATACAATTTTTTTGGCTATTTAACTTTTTTTCATAAAACGAAAGTTCCTCTTAGTTGTAAGGAAAAAAAATTAAAAATATGACCATAGGTAAAAAAAGAAAAAAACTTAAAAGTTACTCAAAGTTAAACGAATCTATAAACGTTAAAATGTTTATATTTAAATTTATAAATACACAAAAAGGATTAAAACATTTTTCACCTGTAAACTCTTATAACTTACACAAATAAAACTTAAAAAAACATTTATTAACCAAATTCCTTAAAAATAAAAAATACATATTAAAGGTGGTGGTTCCCATTAAAATCGCATCACCTCTAAAGGCGAGTAGGTGGGTTGCATTAGAGGTATCAGTAGTCTACTCAGGCTGGTGACAAACGGGCAAATAGACCTATTACATCCCCACAGACTCCAAATCAAATTACTTGTCCAACTTTGAACAACCAAGCTGAAGCTTGGATTAAACTTTTTACGATAAGCTTAATATTGCAATTTATACAATTGGTGTTTATTTGGAAAATATACATACCGGATCCCCCAAAAGTCTATGAAATGCTTTTTTCATTCACTTATTCATTTTATTATTGGGGAAATGTTTTTCACCTTTCAAGCGTAAAAACTATTTTGATTAGTTAAAATACTATTATAATTGGTATACGCTTTGGCATTAAAAAAAAATCCGTTTAGTATTGTACAGGTTTACAACTGAATGTATTATACTATTTAAGTAAATAATGTATACTTATTGTTAACAACCTACTTTGAAATATATACCTATATTTTATAATATGCTGATAGATACACCTCCATTTAAATAAAAATATTATTTTAAATCAGAACTGTCGAGGAAAACCTTACTAGTCTAGGAAAACAAATTAAAACCTTAAGACCCCTTTTTAATATTAGGCCTAAATTCACAATGTCTTCTTTTATTGTCATTTAAGTAGCTAAAAGCAGTTTGTTGAGCACACTTCTGAAAAATAGTGAATCACTTGATGACAGTTCTAGGAACTGGCAATGCCTAGGATGGCGTGACTATGACTGAAACACTAATAGCAGCACTCATCAATATCACGATAACGAGTTCATAATAACTATAACTGTCATGAAACCTACAATTTTTGTCTTTAGGTTGTAACTGATTTACACCCTACTGTTTATGACAGCCGAAAGTTATGATTTTTTCGCAACAGTTTAATTTCCGTAGGTTGACAAGAAATTACTATGGTTGTTTTAAAATGAAGTATAAAAAAGATGAATGCAAATAATTAGTACAGTAACTTTTCCATTAAAAAAGGGGCCAGTTTGAATAAAATCTGCTAAAATGCCGGACAAAATTTGTGTTATCCTATCCTATTCTATAATACAAGTAAAGTATAAAATGTGTATGTATGTACACATGGATCTCGAAAACGGCCCAAACAATTTTCTTTTAACTTTGCATATACAGTAACTTAGTTTTGAGATAAGAAGTATATAATATTTAAAATTTATATATGGGTTCCAATTTGTTATGAATATTATCAAATTGGATTCATAAGTTTAAACAGCTTGTCTTTATGATTTGAAAAATCTTATTTCGTTATTATCTTAAATTCAACTTCAGAAAATTTTAACATTGGTCTTACGGACTTTAAAATTAAATTCAAAACAGAAGAGCTGCTTAAAACAGATTAAATGTTATAGCACAAACCACGAGCTCCATTATAAACATGTTTCTTTTTATATTATTTATTAATTTTTTTTGTAGCCAGTTAATTAATTTACTAAATGATACCACAGTAAAAAAAAATTATCAGTTTTTAATAGTACTATGTACGGGTGATTATGTATCTTTAGTTAAATAAAACTAAAGTAAAAGGGAGAAATAACCAAGCAATTCATATGATTGCTTTTAAACTTTTAAAGAATATTAGCAGCAATAATGAGATCTGGTGCCAACCGTAAAGATAAAATCAACTTTTTACATTTTCAACAAACGCAATGCAGAGTGCAGCACATTTAGGCCTACATTAAAACATACTGAAAGGCAAGTGAGCCAAGCGAACGAGCTCATTGTGGAAATGAGTGAGTGGAGTGAACGAGCTTGATTTGAAAGAAACACCCCTTATTGGCTTGGCATATAAGCGTACAGTATGTGACTGATATTAATAAAAGTAAAAATAATAGTTTAAGTTTACCAAGCAAGTGCGCGGCTCCAGGTACTATACTGTAATTTATAGAGGTTTTTTAGGCTACTTTCTAATAACCATAATAAATTATTGTATTAACCATGGTAGGAAGCAAGTTCTTCGACGGAGTATCAATTGAAATTTGCCACCCACGAGAATGGCCGGAGGTTTCCAATAAAAATCACCGGCGCGGGGGCGGCTTTCAATTCAGCTTTAGAGTTACAGCGAGCGTCTCGTTTAGGCAGACATAACTTCATGGTTTGAATAAATTGTTATCATCATCTAATATAAGTTGAACAGTGGAAGACTGGAAACGTGAGGTTGAACATACTGTTAGATTTAGTAAACTTATATTAAAGTAAAAAATTATAGAAGTTATATTTCAAGTTTTGCTACCTCTGACAGTGCTAAATACGAAAAATGATTTTATCCTTCAAACTTGTTGATTCATAAGAAGGTAAAAGTTCGCATTTGTTTAGGAAGTTTAGTAATGAAGCTGCCACGTTCCTAAAACAACTCACAATTAATTGAATAATGTTATGTTTTGTCTAGTCTGAACTGTCTAAGCACAAAATTAATTAGATTGGAATATTTGTATAACTTATATAATTTCACTTTACTTACTTCACTTTAAAGAACAAACTAAATGGTGATATTGTGAAAATTACAGTGTTTATTTGATTTATTCAGTTAGTGCTTGTACATAAAAAATAAATAAATAAAGACTAGTTGGCTTACCTATGCTTCGCAACGGTACTCAAATTGCAATGCAAACCCATAAAAAATATTTTGCCCTTCAGGTGAGCTAGTTTGCTACGCCCACTTGCCGTCAGGTTCAGCCCCTTCGCTGCGCTCACTTGCATAACGTTTTTAATATAATATAGTCTTTGTTACCATTGTTCTCATAGTTCTTTAAATGAGGACAGTCTACGAAAGCTCATTCGCTCACTCACCTCAAATTTGTAATATCCCATAATTTTTTATTAGGTACCAATCTTAGCTCAATACTTTAAAGAGAACACCTGGTTAATTATAAATAAATAAATAAATAAATAATAAAATTGTCTTTTATTTAGAGCGTTTTTCATGATACATGTTTTTTAAAACAACTCGTGTCATATTTGTACATGAATAAAAATTAAAAGCTAAACATAATGTGTCATAAATAATGTGTCATAATTATTAATATTAGTAAATGTAATTATGTACCGTATTAATGTATCATTAAGATGCTGCTGCTTCCATAAGGCTAACATTGTAACTTTGAAGACTTCTGGGGCGGAGAACTATGGAGGTTTTAAGGATATCGTAATTTTTTTTTTAATTATCGCTCAAGATCTTTCAATTAAGTAAATGGGGGTTTTGACTTATGGGAGTGCTTAAACAATTCGTGTTACATTCGTAATTCAAAACCAAACTTCCAACTTTAAAGTGATTTATCGTACCAAAAACGAACTTTCAAATTTAAAATGATTAGTTTGGAAACAGTAAAAGATCGTTCGAAACCTCAAATTCAAAAGTTGTAGGTAATTTAATTCCGCACTAACGATTTTCCATCAGATTTTAGATAAGATACATCGCTGAGCCCCTAGACTGCAAACATTAAAAAAGATTCCGACTTTTCATCCAACACGGCAATTGTTAAATGTCTCTATTTTTTAAACGGTTGAAGAGGGTCATGTATCGTAATTTTTCTGGAGTTTCCACGTCAAGAGCTTTCAATCAAGTATATGGTTGAAGGGTTTTTAACTTTTGGGAATGCTTACACAATTCGTGTTACATCCTTTAAACTTCCAAAAATTATCTAACAATGGAATATTTCACACCTTATAGGTTTTTTTTTTGTCCAGTTAACTGTGTTATTAGAAACAATCACTAAACAACATCTCAATGACATATATAATCGAGCTATTGCTTAATTATGCTATATAACAACATATCAACATTAGTAGTAGTAATAATAACCATACCAGGATTCGGACCATTCCCCATAAAACTTTTAAAAAAATCCATAGGTGTTTGAGTACGAAAAATAGACAGGTAAATAACAATGTTAAATTAATATTAATGGGTACCACACCTGCGACTTAAGCTACAACAGTTGACCATAGTTCAACCTTCATAATCTGTTGGCTTGGGCAATCCAAAATTAAATGTCATCTCTATAGATGATGTAGACAATTTATGTTGGGAAGTGTCTGGATCTTTTGCAGCCCTGCATTGCTGGCCCCCACTAGAGGCCAGATAGAGGTTTGCACCAGCCAGCTCGTTATCCAGCAGACGCGAGAGTTTGCGCCTTTGTTTATGACAGTTTAGAGCTAATGTTTTATTCATTAGGAACTATTCCCGTGTTGTTCTCTCCTTTGAGAATTCCAGTTCTGGAGAGATATCAACATCTTTATGATGTTGATACTATCAATTCAACTGTGTATAAATATATATGATTTCATGACTTTATTAAAAGGTTTTGCCCTAGTAAAATATATTTTCGAGAATCAAAAATTTGTTGGGTAAATCTTTTTTTAGCAGTTACATTCAGTTGGATTGACTTTATGTTGCTTATTTCTAAAAATACAATTTACACCAAAATACTTATTTATAATTTAGAAGCAATGCTTTTTGGCGGCAAACCTACATACTTACCCCCATGGGGTTTATGGGGAAAATAAAAAATTGCCAGAGCTTTATACAATTTTGTGTTTACATTCACCAATTATTGATTAACTTAGATTTTCTAACAACACCCTATGGCAGCAAACCTACATACTCGATCCTATGGTGTTTTTATGGGGAAAGTTAACAATCTGAAATTTCATTGGAAATTCGCTGAGTACACAGGTCTGCTGCGACGGGATTATTTAATAAATAGGTTATGTTAGAATATTTCACAACAGGCCTGAAAATAAGGTTTCGCCGTGACAATAATATCTTTTATGACCGAGATAATCATAAAAATCTTCTAATATTATGCAAAACCCTTTAGGAAGAGATGAGAATTTAATATTTCACTATATTACACTATTTTTGTACTTTACCGCTCCGCTTTCCAAACACGGATTAAAAACAGTCAATTATTAAATAAAACATAAACAAAAAGCGTATTCGGAATTTCGATGTTTTTTATATGATTTTAAAAAAAAGCCAATATAGTTTTCAAGTGCTAACCAAGTAACATTGTTTAGGGTTAAATTCGCCTACGGCTCGATGGGGGCTCCGACCCCATGCCCCTTAAAGGTTGTCCCAAATTCATTAAATCCTCAAGCGTTATATAAAATACAGAACACATTTTTAAAATTAGGCTTAGGGCTAATGGTTAGAGATACTCTTAAATTTCAATGTTTTAATTGTAGTTATTTTTAAAATATATTTCTTAAAAGACTCAGTTTCTTCCGTTTTACTACCCGTTTGAAAGTTAAAGCCTAGAGTAGAATAATAATAATAAACAAATAAATAGTAGCTCAAAAACGAAAGAAAGTTAAATTACATTTATACAATAAATAAATATTTAATATGGGGGAGACAACCCCCCCTCAAAGGTCACTATTCGAAAAAAGACTCCTCGGCAAATGGGTTTTAAAATTTTCGTAAAAATCCTCTAATTTGATTATTGTTAATATAGTCTCAAGCGTTGCAGTATACTAATAATAGTTGAAATAGTTAAAAGTGATTTTAAGAGTTGGCTTTAGATTTGTAAGAATTTTGTATGAAAATATTGTTCGTTGTAAATGTTTGATAAAAGTAGCAGTTTACTCCCAATTGCTAAATATTTAAAATTTCTATCTTAACGTGGTAAAACAATCACTAAAAAGAATCAATAAATCCAAACAACCATAAATAAACGAAATAAAATAAAAAAGATACTATAAAAAAACTAAATCAAGAAACTTTAAAATGAGACAGACACCCCTCTCCCTATAAATTCCTAATATTCCCAAGAATAAGCGCCGTTACGAGGCGGTGGTGGTGGGGGGGGGGGGGTCCAAAATTTTATAAAAAGGACCAAATAGTAAATAAAATATATTAAAATAGCTCAATTTTGTGAATAAAATTTTAAAAGTACACCCTTTAAGTATGAAGGGAGTAAGATATGGCAAAATATCATAGATCGAACTTGTAGAGCGTCTAAAATAGAATATAATACGGGAATAAAAATATATCAATTTAGATGTATATTCAAGACATTAAACTAAATTGGAAACACCACAGAAGAAAAAAGTCAAAGTTTCGTCTTTCGTCATTTATTTAGTTAAATTTTCATTGAAATTGACATACGGCTGCTATAGTGGTAAGACGTAGTCGAGGCCGTAATATGTACTAGATGTCCGACATCCATGAGCCATAATAGTTAATAAAAAATAAAAAAAATAACGCAATTAAAAATCTATTTATCAATTATTTATCATACATATATAATATCAAAATTATGTGTTAGAGGATTGTTTATTACATATGTCACTTGTAATTTAACAAATTGACAGTTTATACTATCGTAAAATAACAGAAAAATTTACCTACATCACGCAATAATCAAACATCGCAGAATGTTTTGAAAGATCTGATAATATAGTTGCAGTGTTTCTTGCACGCAACCCATTACAACGACTCGGCAACTTTATAAAAATCAATCTAAGTTTTTAATATTTTTTTAACTTAACATATTAAATAAAGTGATTCGTGTTGAAAATTTATTATATACTGCTCAAAGAAAGAAATTGTGTATGTTGCAACTGACACACATTTTTCATTTTAAATTCAATACAGTTCATGGATGCCGTTTATCAGTTTTCAAACCGTTTGCCGTTTAGTAGTCATACTAGTTTTTATTTTTATATAAGGCAAAAATATATAAAAAATAAAAACAATCTGACAGTTTTCTAATTTTGCAGATAAGCAGGTATGGTGTTTAAAGTCATGCAAGCATTCCTTCAAACCATTACTGTCCGACCGTTACTGTTCAGCTAAAGCTTTGATTACTTGCACAGGGTCTTTGGTCTGCGAATTGATGACATTTTTTAATTTATGGGTTGAATGATAGACATATGGTAGAAAATGCAATTATTGTAGTTTGAAGGCTTTCAAGACACTTGTGAAATATAAGTTAGAAGGGGAAAAAATGGGTCCTTAAACTCTGAATACGATCTTGGCTTATCTTGGTCACTTATCTACTTGGTCACTTAACGGTAGTGATCTTGATCTTGGTCACTTATCTACGACCAACTTAAATTTGTTAAACCATTAAAAAAATTAATGAATATATTCAACATTTATAGGTTATAAAGGATCGCCCATTAAAAGCAGAGTCGTGCCCGATTTCGCTTAACCGAACCGTTATTCTCAATCGCAAATGACCACACTTTTGTGAGGTTAGGCACAGAACAAAAATGAATCATTGTGGAACAGCCAGACGATATGCGAATCACGTAATTTCTATTATAACACTACTGTCTTTAAATGCCAAATTCTCATTTGTCTAGAACTTGTATTTAAAATAATCTGTATGTTTAAGACCTCATTACATTACGGGTTTTAATTTGGTTTAATAATTTACCTATTTATAATAAATCCCGGTTCTCCACAGTAAATGTTAATATCACGTAATAATAAGTTTAACATTAGGAAAAAAATAAATCAAATAAGTATCAAATAAAACATATCTTTTTTAAGATGCATACGCTGTCCAGGCTGACCGTATTTTAGAGTGAATCATTTATAAGTTTTAAAATTCAACGAGTATGTTGCCTGTAGAATTATGTAAAACTATGCTGATGTAAAAACCACCTGATTAATTTCTCAAAGTAAATTGCAATTAAGCCAATGAAAGAAAAAAATAAATTTCTAGTATCACACCTTAAAAAAATCAACAATCATATGTAGCTTTCGGAAAACTGAGAATCTTTGAGTTACTATCTTACGTAAAGGAATAAAACAGAAATATACTGTAAAGTGGGTTGTTTTCTTTTTTTAGAGGATTTTTAAAATATCAGGTTTTTTAAACTTTTCTAGGACACCACATATTGACAGTTTTTAAGCTAATAAACTGGGCAGCATGGCGTTCTTTGTCGACGAAATTGGATTTTTATCCGTGTTTTTCGGTCAACGACATTGGTTATACATTATACCAGCGATTTAATTGTATTCCGATATTAGGTTTAAAAAGTATATAGTCTAAAATCTTTTTCTATTTTTGTGATAAACTTTACATTTATTTCATGATGGTAGTAAAGATTAATAGTTATAATAATTTGTAGGTACTGTATTTCAATCAAATTCAAACTTGCCAATAGCCTCAGAGTAGGCGTTGAATAATAATTGTGGTTTTGAGTTCAAACTGTCAAAACTTTACGGACGAAATGACAGATCTGGCACCAAAGTTAGCAGAATATTGTTAGGCAAATTACAATAATTTATCCTAGATGTATTTTCATAATAATAAAAACTGAAACTTTTCTAAAGAACACGTATACTCTTTGTCGTAGGCTGATTAGGACTTTAGTTTTGAAAGTTATTGGCCTAATATGTTTATTAAACTTACCTTAAATATGATCACCATTTTTTATGAAATACGTCATTTTTCTCAGAAGTGTCCATTGATGTATATACTGGTAGCAATCCATAGACCTATATGTGACTAAACTGTGAACTTAACATCTCACAACACAAATACATATTATTAATCGTAAAAGGGAGACTAGCAAATAAACATAGCTTTCTTTAACATGTGTTTTATAAATATGTTCCTATGAACATTTTCTTTGTCTAAATAACCACATTCCAAATTTTGCAATCGTTTTAAATGGATAAGAGGTGGCCCGTGCGCAAATTGCGCATTTTATGATTCTGTATGAGTTAAACCTACCTATAGTACGCGAATGTTGATTATGAAGTGACAGAGATCTATTTTCGTTTAATATCTGGCTTTTAAAATTCATCTGAAGGTAATCAGCTGTTAAATTACAATTCACATTAAAGAACTTGCAATAAAAGTTGGTCAACATTTTAAAGCGCCCTCTATAAATTAATCAAAGGCGAGGTTGGCGAAGCCCGAAACAATATGACCTTTTAAATTACGATTCGTCACTGCGGTATATCCTAAGCTTTAAAATGACACCTCAATCTTAAAAATCGGTTCAGTAGGTCGAGAGAAAAAGGGACGTAGCAGACGAAACCCTTATAGAAAAAGAAGATAGATTCAACGTTGTGCCACAATAATTTACTTATTTTTTCTTATACCACATTTTTTTAGTTTCCTGAGTGACAGTAAAGTAGGGATACTGATTGTAGGAGCAACATTTGTTATGTTCACCCTCGAAGGGTTGCAGTTAAGTAGTGGTCACCCTCCACCATGACAAACGATCTAACCCGACAATTACATTTCCAGCAGGGTCTAAATTAATTTAACCTTTTCCCTGCGTAAATGGACTAAAAAGGCAGCATCTCTTTTGTGAAACGGAAAAGCTCGATAGAATTAATAAATAAAACCCTCGTCTTTTCTTTTCTCTTTATATTTATTTCTTTCTTTATGTAACAAAGATTTTCGAATTATTTTTATTCTTTTCAAACTAAAAAGTATTGCTTTTGTAATTAAAAAACTTCATTGCAAAATACTGAATTTTGATGCTCATGATAAACTCAAATGTACAAGATTTAAATATTTTTGTGAAAATATGTATTTGGGTAATTTATTCATGTGCAATCTAATTGATTAAAACGTGTTACAATTGGTAAACTGGAGAATTTGTAGAATACTGAACTCTGACAAGAAAAGCTACCCAAATAAATTTTATGAGTGTTAGTTACTTTATTTCAATAACATTAATATACGTTGTGTAAGTATATTTATATAAACTGTTATATAAATATACTTCATGTTTATAATCAGGTTTTTATCCTGCCTGTGTTAGTTTTTAATTTTAAGGAATACAATGAAATATATGTTAACAACAGTACTGCAATATATTCTACTCTTAAGAATATCGGTTTCTGCCATTTGTATATTTCTGCGAGCTTTTCATGACAGCTGAGTCCTAAAACCTCAAACTAAACTTGATTTTTTATTTAAAAGCTATAAAAAAGTAGGTTTTAATAATAATCAACTACCAAGGACACATGAGAAGAAAGATAAAAAAATAAACCCTTTCATATTTGTGTGAAGACCAGGAACTCATTTATCTTAAAGTGGTGTTGGAGAATCTTCGGGGCGGACCTGCGAACTACATCGGTTACTAGTAGGCTATGTTAATTATAAATATCATAATTATTCGACAATAATTAAAATTTTAATTTCAATTTAGAAGTATATTGTGAGGATATTAGTTAGCTTGGGAGTCATTGGTATTATAGTTTTAAAGAAAAATTATCACCCGATGATTTTAATGACCATCTAGAAAATAATTCAAAGGTACTAATTTCAAAGTATCGGAGAGTTTTATATTTTAGAAAATAACATTTATAAATAATTATTGGAAAAATACAAAAAATACGCAAAAATATTAATATATACAAAAGTGTAAATTTTCAAGCACAACAGACGGATGTAATGCAGTAACTAAACATCCCAAAGCTGACTGTTATATACCAGCTGTCATATATTATATACTTACGTAAATCTAACCTAAATAAATTAAAGCTATTATTAATTTATTTATTAGCATATTTATTTATTTATAATATATCAATAAAAAATAATTTAAATGCTATATTATAAAACAACATATATCTAAAACATTTTATCAAACGTTTTATCTGAATATGGGCTAAGTTAAAACACACATGAAACAAAAAAGGCAAACTAATACACACTAATAACAAGCCGTTAATCAGGAGCATGATTCATTTTATTGCAATTAGCTGATAATCAATGTTAACGAAACTAATAAATGGACGGGTGATTGAAGGTTTTAACTATGTTATTTTACTGAACGTTGACAACATTATGTTGTAGAATAATAAATCTGCATAATCCAGTTGAATAAACTGCCATGAAATATTGGAAAGTGTATTTTTAGTTCGGTGTTCAGCTTTTTAGTTCAATGAAACAAAAATATAAAAGTATGCCTACAAAAAATCAAATAAAACTATTTCGTTTCAAAAAGTAAACTGTTAAAAAAAAATACTATTGAAACTTTGTATTGGTTTTATTAAAGGAGACAACAGACATCTCAGGAGGAAAATATGACCGGCCAGATGAACAAGTCCAATATCCCATAGCTCTTCAAAAGTGTAGGAGTCGTTGTATGGCTAACAAAAAACCATCTGACTTGCCAACTTAACATAAATTCGAATAACAAACTTATCGCTTCGTTTGAGTTATTCGGTCAACTACATTATACGCCTAGGTTTATATATTTTGATGCAACTTGTAGTCCTATAGCTAGATCACCATCATAAATATTGCCAAGAGTAAAAAAAAAAAAAAAAAAAAAAAAAAAACATCTTTGAAATAAGACGGAAATAAACTATAATATTAAAGAAATCAAAAATGGCTCGTCAATTATAATAACGCTTTCCATTGAAATTAGGAAGTATAAACATTGATCAATATTATAAAATGTTATAGCAATAAAACTAGCACTGTCATAAAGGACTCCATAAATTGAGTTGCTAATTAAAATAGTTTCAAATTGTCATATGAAAGTTTCCTAGTACAAGATAATGGAACTGTGTCACGAATTCAACGTAATATAAAATAAAGGTGTCTTTTTACATTTGCATATTTTGTAGATTACAATTCCTGTAACTAAGTAACACAACTAACAGTGAGGAATTATTCATGATTATTTAATTAAGTCAAAGGAATTAACATATTGAGTTGGGTGAAGATGATTAAATGACATATTGAATATTTTAGTTTAAAAAACTGGAATATAAATTTAAACATTTAATAATCCATTATTCAATCAATAATCCAATCAATTGATAATCCATTATCAATTAATAATCTTAAACATTACGTTTTTAATGAATTCAAAAATAAGTGACATCAAACTTAAGAAACGAAAGTAAAATGATAGTTTTTGAATTTGAAGACTTTACAAAACCAGCAATAATAATATACAGTATTTAGGCCTATGTTTAAAAAATCGAATTGTTTAATAGCTTTCAACGATGTTTCATTCATAAGGTAGTTTCTAAAAAAAAAAATAATAATAAAATAAAATAAAAATAAATAAATAAAAGCATGGGAATGTGTCAAATGTACAATTTTTCACTCACTACAGTACAGTTCTTAATCATTACAAACACCTTAGATTGGTAATAATTTACAAATGATTATGAGCAACCTTTACGAATTCTTATTTTAAGGTGTCTATTGTATTATTTAGCTACCGTATCCTCTGGTACATTTAATAATAAAACAACAGGTTTATATCGGTAATAATTTTGAAAAATGTTATAATCAACTCAGTTGAGTTGTAAATGGTTGTTGTTCGGTCCACCGCAGCTTTTTATAAGCTAGGCCACAATACTAATGCATTGAACCTCAACAACCCCGAAACTGATTAACTATTCATATTGATTGTGAGTACTATATTGGGTCCAGGTCTTTATACATCTAACATAGCACTCAAGTTGATTAATTTATATTCTATAATTATGAAATAATGGCTGGTTACATTTATACACCAGTTTCTAAAATATTACATTATATTTCATACTTTCATATGTTTGATATTTCTTAATTTTATAGTTACATGGGAACCAACATTAATTAATAAAACGAGTGAGACTTAAAAATATTTTATTCAAATAATTCAATGACTTCAGATCAAACTATAAACATTTATTAAGGCACTTTTACATGTATTAAATAATATTTTAAATAAGTTAATTTTAAAGTAGAGTTGTTAGTGATTTTTGTTAAACCTATAGTTAGTTCACCCTGGTTCAAAAATATAATTGTAAATTATTTTTAAGTTCAACTATTTTAATTAATTAATATTGTTGTTATTTTTAATTTGTGGTTTTGAGGAGAAATATATAGTAGTTCTTTACTTTAAACGCTTGGTGGAACTTTGGACATTGGCGGTAAAAATATTCTAAGGATTTTAATAGAAATTTAATTACGAAATACACAATACTCAATATGCATTTCTGGACTAATTCGGTAACACAATTTACAAGCTGACAAAAACTGAGTAGGTATCATAGTGATTCTTCGTTTTTGAGATGAGTGAGAGTTCATTTTTCATTTGAGGCACTTTACAAAATATATAGGTTGACACATAAAAGTCATGGAATAAAATAATAGTTGAAAAAGTATCAATCTAAAAAAGGAGATAATACTTGAAGTTTCGTACCACATTCTGTTATTCCACTTAACCATCTCAACTCTGTAGTTAAACTGTTTGCTAACGTCGAGGGAAGAAAAACATCCCAGTGAGAAGTAAACGTTGTAACTTGATTTACCACGGAGATCTAAGGGTATTTAATTATCCGGCCCCTCATTTGCAACATTTAGAACTCCCTGGGGAGACTGGTGACCACTAAATCCTGAATCTAACTGTCAGCCCACGCTTCGGTCCTTACTGGCCGCCAACTGTTGGACTTTCGTCTTAACTTAACCATTGTAAGTGATTCCGAGTAGAACAAATTTATATAAAAGCTAGGATAGTTGCAACTTTTTTATACTTTTAAGGGTTTTAAATGTTGAAAGCTGGAAAATTAAGCTTTAATATTAGTATAACACTATTGGCTACAATAAACCATTCCATTGTACAAAACAAGTAAGAAAATTCTAGTTTTTTTTTTTAGAGAATATGGAAAATTGATATCAATAAATGCAACAAATATATAATAATTTTTTTATGTAATTTATAGTTTATGTCAATATATTTACTATGAACTAAGTATATGAAGTAGATTATAAAGTTATCCATATTTACTGATTTTATCATCACTTCTTTACTGTTTAGTTTGTCTTTCACATGACTATTTGTTAAATTAAATTCATATGGGCTATGTTCTCTTTTATAATACCGTTGTTCTTATTTCAATGAATTTCCTTATAGGGAAGATACTGTTACAGTAGTACTAATGGTAAGAAATAGTTCCAGGACCATAATTAATAATATTAATAATATTTATTTGCCATATAACAATTTACATTAATTGCATTGGCATAACAAACTAATTTTAACTTACATACTAAATTCTTCTATATGTCTCTTCTATTATTTTCGTTTATTATGACTGATGACTTAAAAATTTATACTGTTAAACGTCCATGATTAATTTTTTTTTCTTTAAGGAAATCTTCAATTTTGTAATATGCTCCTTTTTGTAGTAATTTCTTCAATAACTTTTTAAATCTCTTCAAATCTTTTTCTTCTTTTAATTTAGTTGGTAATCTATTATAAAATATGACACCATTGTATAATAAATGTTTCTTAAAAAAGGTAGTGTTGTGAACAGGAATTTTAAGGTTGAGGTTATGCCTTATGTTTTTTGATGTTTCTTGAGTTTTAAATATTTCTAAATTTTGCATGACAAACAATAATGTTTCATATATAATAATGCAAGGAAAAGTTAGAATATTGTTATTTTTGAAAATTTGTTTACAGGAATGATATTTCGATTTCTTAAAAACTGCTCTGATAGCCATTTTTTGTAAAATAAATAAGTTCCTTGCACTTGCAGTTGTATTTCCCCATATAGGTACAGCATATGACAAATGGGGATATATTATACCATAGTAAGCAGTTAATAGTATGCTGGTGCTACAAAATTTCGACAATCTTCTTATCATGTAAATTCCACTTGATAACTTTTTGCTTATCATGTCAACATGTGATTCAAAATTCAAATTATCATCTATAATGATCCCTAAAAATTTTGCTTTTTCTTCTGTTGTTATTGGAAACTCATTTATTGAAATGGTAATATTATCTTTTTTTTCCTTCTTTTTAGTTTGAGAGAATTTTAATAATTTAGTTTTCGTCATGTTTGTCATCAAATTATTTTCATTAAACCATTGTATTAATAAATTAGAATCAATGTAACTATTAATTTCAAGATCCTTTAATGACTTATACGATGTAAACAATGTTGTATCATCAGCATAAAGGCAAATGTCAGAATTTCGAACTGATTTCGTAATGTCATTTATATATATCAGAAATAACATTGGATCAAGGATAGATCCTTGTGGTACTCCTGATTTTGTTACAATTTCTGTTGATTGTTTGAATGATATTACATTTTTGTCATCTACAAAAGGAATTTCAACAATTTGCGTTCGATTCATGAGATAGCTCTCAAACCAGTGTAGTGCAGTTCCTCGTATTCCCAATTGCTGTAGTTTCAGTAATAGAGTTTTATGTTCCACCATATCAAACGCTTTTTTTAAGTCAAAAAATATTCCAAGACTATGTTCTTTATTGTCAACTGAACTGACAGCTTTTGATGTTAATTGAAATATTGCATTAATAGTTGATTTGTTTTTTCTAAAGCCATGTTGATTTTTTGATAAAATGTTATATTTTTCAAAAAAGGATGTTATTCGAACTAGCACAACTTTTTCAAATATTTTACTAATACTCGAGAGAATAGAAATGGGCCGATAATTGTTACAATCTAAGGTTGAAGAATTTTTATGAATTGGTATAATCTTTGACTTTTTTAATTTAGTTGGGAATTCACCTGATTTTAAAGACTCATTTATCAGATACATTATTGGATGTGTAAATTCATAATGGCATTCTTTTAAAAGCTTGTTGGATATTCCATCAAATCCAAAAGTTGTGGATGTTTTAAGTGATAGAATTATTTCATTTACCTCAAAGCGGTCTGTTGGAAACATGTATATTGTATGAGGGTTAATTTCAACACAGTTAGTTGATCTATATTTCTTATCATTGGTATCACTTTGTAAGTTACTAGGCACAACATTTACAAAAAAATTATTAAATATATTTGATATTTCTTCTGGATTCTTTTACTATATTACCTTTAGAGATTTCAATTTTATATTCAGTTAATCTTTGTTTCTTTTTTGATATTTTATTCTCATTTATAATCCCCCATACTGTCTTAGACATATTAGTTGATTTTAATATTTTATTTGTGATCATAGTTGACTTTTCTTCTCTTAAAGTCTTTCTAAATAATAATTTGGTTTCTTTGTATTTCATTCTCATGGGTTCAGATGAGTGCAGATCTTTTGTTTTGTTATATAGGTCCTTCATGTCTTTCCTTAAATTTAAGGCATAATCCGACAGTTTAGTTTTAACTTTTGAGTTTTCTTTAATTTGGACTTTTTTTAAGGGAAATGCTCTTAAGAAATGTTGATTTAATATATTATGAAAAGTATCATATTTTTCAGTAACTGATTCATGTTTTCCATGAAGGTCTTGCCATGTTTCATTTATTAAAAGACTTTTGAAGAGGGCAATTTGATCATCAGTAAAGGATCTTATAATTTTGAAGTGAGGTTTTTTTACTGAAGATTGAATTGATTTCAATTGTGCAACCTGAGCATGGTGATCTGCTAAACAAGATTTTAACACATAACTTTCAATTTCAATTAAACCATCTAGGATATTTGTGAAAATGTTATCAATGCTGGTTTTAGAGTTTTTAAATTCTCTCGTAAAAGAAAATATCGTCTGACTAAGACCATAGCTTCCCATCAAATATTTATATTTTTTTGTTTTTGCTTCATCTTTTGCGCAATTTATATTAAAGTCTCCAATTACAACAACATAATTATTGTTGGTTTCAACACTGTCTAAAATGTTTCTTAATGTGTTAAAAAATAGGTTAGTATTTCCTGAAGGAGGTCTGTACACAGCAATAATTAAAATGTTTCTTAGTAGATTGTTTATTCTAACTGATGCTACTTCACACTCTCCCTGTATGCAATATTGAGTCATATCAATCGGAGTGATATTTAACCGCTCATTAGCAAATATACAAACACCCCCTTTTCTCATATTCTTTCTACAAAATGAGGAAGCATGATTAAGATTGTTCAATTTAATTGAATTTATTTCATTTTCTTTTAGGTAGTGTTCAGACAAACAAAGAATATCTGGGGATTCTTCTGCTATAAATTGTTCTATTAATTCCATTTTTTTCCTCATCCCCTCGATGTTTTGATGAATTAATTTAACAGACATCTGTGCATTATTTATTTGCTTTTTACTCCTTTGGGGAAAAACTGTTAGTAAATTTGCTTCGTTTTGAAAATAAAATCTAAAAAACCTTTTTTCTGTGAGGTCTTCCATTCGTTGTTTCTATTAGTTACTACAACAGGTATTTTATTTATTGATTCAGAGGTTACTTTAGATATTTCATCTTTGGATGTACTATGATTCATATTAATATAGTTTGTATGGTTTTTAACATACTTATTGAAAGTCGCGGAAGCGTGTTGTTTAAATTCAGTTGGCACATCAAGATTCTTGCAGAAGTTATTGTTGTTGTGTAAAATGATATTAGACATTAACATAGCTAAATATTTCTTTCCAAGTTTATTTAGATGCAAGCCATGTTTGGTGTAAAAAATTCTCTTTAAATCATATAACGGTAAAAATGTAGAATGAGGATAATAATAAGTCATGGTTCTTACTTGAGAATTTATATTTTTAATAAATAAATTCAAGTCTGGTCTGTCATAACGGAAAGGAATTGCGCAAATAATTATCTGAGTTTTCATAGACTCTTGGAGAATTGATTCAAATTGTTTCAATATCTCATAGTTCTGTGTATTGTTGTCAATATCATTAGTTCCTCCTAAAACAACAATAAAATCATCGTAATTCATGTCTTTGGTTTGATCTTCCAAATTGCCGACGACATTTTTTATTTTACAATTTGGTTTTACATCTGTAGTCACATTGTAGGTATTTTTAAGCGTTTTCCCAAGCAGTTTGTTTATTAGTCTTCCATGACTATCAGCGAATATTTTTATTTTTGGGACTCTTTTTAAAGGTGAATAATTAGATCCATGAGTTGTGTCTGCAAATGAGATTGCAGATATTTTTGCATAACCTTCCTCTACAACATCATTTTTCTCACACTTTTGTGTTTCTGTATCATCAATTTGTAGATGATTTTCTATTTTCTCAGGTGAGATTAATTTATTATTTAATTTTGAACATTTTGCCTTATTTTCATATTTTTTCACATGAATAATTTTTTTCTCAGTAACTTGTTTTGTATCACTTGTAAATATTTCATTTCTTCCTTCAGTTGTTATGTCTTTTTCACTTGATTCAAGAATTGAATATTTGTTTGATGTCAAAATTACATCACAGCATCTGGTATACGTTCTTGGATTTTTATATGTCTGTAATCGCCATTGTGCTTCACTTTTGTTGCTAGCGGTGTCTTCAATTGGAAATAGTATGCTATTTTGCTCATGATCATTATCTATTTCGCTGGTTAATCGACTATCAGAGACATTTTCTCCTGGGAGAGTATCGTTTAGTTTGTTATCAGTAATCATTTGGCTAGCTACATTAATATTAGGGTCATTAGTTCCTTTAAGATGAGAAGCAATGTCCAAATCTTTGTCATCTATGATCTTCCTCAAAATCATTTTGGCATTCACTAAGACATGAAGTCCACATTCAAAATCTGATTTTTGTTGAGTTGTTACAGCTTCATAAAACGTGGCATCATTTCTTACATTTTTTGCAAGTTTATTAGCTGCTTGACTGTTTAAACCTGAGACGCTATCAAAATGATAAAAAGTGTTTATCCTTTTTTCATATACCAATAAACTCCAATGTGACCCGTTGTTACCATTTATTTTTTGAAATTTTTTGCAATTATTAACACAAAAGAAAGCAAACTGTACTTGGCCAAAATTAAGAGATGTTAATGTTGTGAGGTTCTCATATAAACTACCATTTTTCAGGAAAAGAGAAACCATTGGACCTACAAGTATTATGTCATTCCTTTCATCAGGGATCTCTGCAGAAAGGCAATCAAAATATGATTGTAGATGTGTGTCATTTAGATAGTTGTCAGTTGAATTCAGGGCAGAGGAGTCCTTAGTTATTACTGGACCTAGAGTTTTCTCGCAGTATGTTTGTTTGAAGTTTAAATCACTAATTCTTTTACTCAAAGTTTGCTTTTTTCGCTCTAAGTCATGAATTTCTTGTTTCAATTTATTGACCTTTATAATTAAACTTGATGACACATCCGATTGCTCTGGATCTTGATTTGAGGTGGAAACATTATTCAACATTGTGGAATTAGCTCTTTGGCGTCTGGTCTGAATTATTGATTTAATCATGTTTGAAAAAAGAACAAATTTAAAACCAAGTAACAAATTTTTATGTTGTAGTTCTTCAGATGGTGTATTTAAAGTTAAATGAATGTAAAATTAGGTTATGTCTACTTTATAATGCACTATTTATGAAAGAGATTTTTTATAAAACTTGAATATTATGCATAAATTTTGAAGGAATGTTCTTTGAGATGCTTTTATGAATAATTCACTTACTTACTAGTTAATTAAAATTAAAATTTAAATATTTTTTCAGGAGCACAATTTGTACACTGTTATAACAACACAAAACAGCTGTGTATTAATTCATTTTATTTTATTATATATTCATTATTATTTTAGTGTATTTATTAAAAAAAAATTCTTTTTAGTTTTGAGACCCCCAGAATCCAAAAACACCATTCGTTCAGTTTCATATATATGTATGTATCTATCTATCTGTCTACCTATCTATATACAATTTGTTAGTGAACTCTTAAAAAAATGCGTAATAGGTTACGTAAATAAAAATGAATATGTGAGAAAAAATGACGGCTGGTGGCTTAATGAAGGATTTTAGAACCAACTTTGTCCATGTGTTTTGTTTGTTTTGACCCAAGGAACAAATCGACATTTTTTTAATAGAGTTCACTTACATCCTGTAAACAGGGTGGAAAAATTCTGGAAATTACATGGGCCTAATATTGTTAAAAGTATCAAAAACTTTGCGAAGTCTACTTTTTTAAGTATTTATTGTCCTTAAACCTTCTAAGGGGGACGTTCCACAAGCAATCAGAAGAAAATCTTATCATGTAAGCATAGGTCAAAATGTACATCAAATTAAAGATCTGAAAGAGTAAAGACCAATGCCGCAAACTCGACCTCAAAAGGATGACCGAGTCAAAAATAGTTGATCACACTTTGCATTAAATCAAATTTCGAGTTTGGGTAAAATTGCTCAGAATGCAAAGCACTTTAAAATTATGTATCATGTGACGTAGGCCAATCCAGTTTCCCTGACGACTTCCAATAGGGACGTCAATAAAGGGAGTTTTGGAAAAAATAACTTCATTAGCCTACGTCATATGATACATAATTTTAAAGGACTTTGTATTCTGATCAATTTGCAAAAAATTCGACCTTAAAGGTGGTGTGTATCAGGAGTTATCACATTTTTTCTATTTTTAACAACGTGATTTTAATGAAAAGTTTGATCGCCTGCCATTTTTGGCACATTCATACTTTTGAGATCGAGTTTGCGGAATTGTTCTCTATTCTTTGAGACCTTTAATTTTATATAAATATGCTTACATTTAAAATATTTTCGCATCCTTTTGGACCGTCCCCCTTTGAAGGTTTAAGGACAATATGTACTTAAGGAAATAGACTTTGCCACTCAAAATCTATTTGCAAAGATTAAGATTCATTACTTAAATACTTTAAAGACATCATACCGTTTCCAGAACGTTTTTCCACCCTGTATCTAGCAATCAATCAATCAAACATGGAAATAAAAAAAACCTTTATATTGCTTGTTTATTAAAATAACTTCATAAAATGTCATATGTAGCCTAACTTCTCTATGTGGGGCTTAACTGACATTTTCTTACAACTCCCTCACGGTAGCAAACCTACATTCTGACCCTCCTATTATGTTTATGGGGAAAATTATAGGGGCTAGATCTTGATATGATTCGGTGTTTACCTTTACCATTTAGGGATTAACCTAATTAGCAGCAAACCTACTTACTCGATCCTATGGTGCTTGTGGAGAAAAAAAATTAAAATTGCATTGGAAATTCGCTGAGTACGCAGGTGTCCTGCGACGGGGGTATTATTCAATTATGCTACTATTGTCTCAGATAAATATTTGAGAATACAAAAAATCTCGGAAATTATAATTTAAAAGAAATATTAAAATACTCTAAATTAGTAGTCTATCAATGGAATCTCGCAGTGAGATGCGACGCTCACGCAGTTTCTAAGTGCTTTCATTGATTTCCCAGCTAATAACGTAAGACAAAGTTGTCACTTAGAGTTGGGCAAGACCTGCACTTAACCTGACTTATTGTGTTACTGACATCAGGTGCGGAGTTTGTAGGGGGAAACAAAATGTGGAACATAGAGGCAAATTCATAAAAATATATTGAATCCTTTGGTTTTGTGAAATAACATGTTGGTTTGAGGATTTGTTATGATTATTTTAGTTAAAAGTAAATAAAAACTAACATAACTATGAATGCGTTAGTTTAATAAAATCGTTTTGAATATACTGCGATACATTTGTTAGACACAGACGCAATCCAGTGAGCATTTTCAAAACAATGACTGAAGAATGGGTGTGATGGAGCAGATGTGAAGGTGTTACTTACAAATATCATCTGATTAATTTATTGTTATCATTAATTAATAATAAATGACTAAATATACCACTTTTGAACCTTCCAAAGCTTCTACATTTTTCAGGATCGGAGCAGTTTTCAAAGTCATGTATGACTCTTCAATTACTCAACCACCTTGCCAATCAATAGATAATAAAAGGGTTTCCTCAGAAGAAGTAAACAACTTTGTTTAAAAAATACATTGAGGTTTTAATAACTTATAAAGAATAACACACACCATTATAAAGATAAAAACCTCAAGTTTTTTTTCCCCTTTATATTAGAAGTATTCAATATATGAGCTACGGCTTGCTCTGCAGACATCAATTCTAAAGTCTAGGTCTGATCAAACTTTTGGAAGAGTGGCGTCATCAACACTTTGCACTGCAAGTAATGCAACGCATGAGTTCCACAAAATTCGACAAGGAGGAACATAAACCATGTCTTTTATTAAACCCCATAAAAAGAAATCCGTAAGCGACAAACGACGTTGAAGAGTTTTAGCAGATAGAGTCCTTTCAAATTTTAACACACATAAAGACTTTTCAGAAAGCGTATTAACTATTTTTATCCAAATCACTAAACAGCGACTTTTGCCACATTTTTGGCGGTGTTGACAACATTCAGTTGTGTGGAAATAAACATGAAGTGTTTTCCTAACTATTGATACCCCAGCGATGTCGGATATGCAGTTTTTGTCAAATTGATGTACAAAGTTGTTTACATCTTTTGTGGACAACCGGTATAATAAATAATCTAAGTCAAAATGTATGGGAAATTTATAAATAAATTTTCGTTATATAGTAAATAAAGAGGAGGTTTTATCGATCAAATTTATTTTACTTTTACGTAACAACTGTCTCATCGTCATTTGTACTAGGGATCTAAAGAACAGCTAATTCGTTTAAAACAATTTCGTATATTCAAACTTTTAAATATATGATAATATTTATATTTAAACTGACAGAAACATCCCAAAAGTTTGGTATGAATCTCGATATGGTAAAATAAAATTTTAGCAAATTGTATTCATCGCCGAATTTCTTCGTTATTAATAACCGAAGAACATCTTTATTGCCAAAGTCTATTTTCATTAATGACCCATTGTGCAAACTTTTATTTTTAATTCCTATTTAAAAAAAGCTTTTTTCTGGATATTTTATATTGTTTTACGTTTATTAACATGCAATCAAAAGGTCTATATCTACTTTTCGTTTAAATGCTCAGTGTGTTTCGAGATTTACGAAATAATACTATAATAGTCCAGAACCAATCAAAGTTTTTTTTTGCTAGTGTCAGAAAAATTGTGTATTCAGGGAAGATTATAAAAACCACATGCGAGAAAGTATATGAGATTATATTATATGAAAACCCTACTAAAGGATGCATATGACTTGTGGATGAAAACGTAAAATGTTTTCTAAGTGGCAGCCAGTTGAATTTCAATTAAACACCATAGTGCTTAAACCTGTGGCCATACCTGTTCAAGATATTTTTCAAGAGCACTGCTAAAAACATTTAGGGTTTGATCTAAAGACATTTATAGATATTTTCTAGTAGCTAATAGTATGTGTAAAAAAACTTGTTTAAAATTATTTTTGTTTTTTTTTAATATCCTTAGCATATAGTCCAACAGTGACTTTTTTTATCATAGTAAACTATTATGATAACAGGAATGCAAGTATATATAAATTAGATATAAATAAAATATGTATACTGAAATTAAATTTAAATGAAAAAATATAACTGTAAATAAACTGGATCTGTATTGTGTTTTATAGTTTCTTCTTCTTTTTTATGTTAATTTTATGTCTTCCGCATTCATTTGGTTCGTAAATAATTGCAACTTTTTATAAAAATACAAGTTTTTGAAAAAAAAAATGATGATATTGATGGCAATTTTCAACGATTTCCAAAACAAATCAGCTTAAGTTTAAGACGTATATGACGGTTTCATTTGTGTTTAAGTTGATGGTACTAATGTTTTACCTTTAGAATATCGTTGTTCAGTATTTTAAGTCTTATAATTGAAAATAAACAAAAAATACACAAGTACGTTTCTAAGATTGTATTTAATGATTACCTATAATTTTAATTAATAATTAGTTATCCCTACATTTTATAATGTTATCTTTAAAACATTTACAGTTAAAATACCCTTGCTCGGGTGTTCCCGACGATGCGGAACACACATTCTTCCGCTGTCCCCGTTGGGAAGGGCCCCGCCTGGAGGCCACACAAATCTTTGGTGGACTCGGTCTGCCAAAAGATTTTGGAAGATGAGGGCAACTGGGATTGTTTGTCACAGTTCGTCCGGGCCATCCTCCTGGAAAAGAAACCCGATCTGGACCGCGAAGTGGCCCAGACCCCTTGATCGAGCGGCTGGATAAGGAGCGAGCCCCACGGGCGTAAGCCAAACTTAGGCCTAGCCTGACGTAATGTGATAAACAATTCCAGGTTAGTTCCTAAAGAGTAGATTAGGTTTTTTAGTGGGTAAACCCGTTTTTAGGGGAGCCCCACACTACAGGCTGGCCACCTGTGTGCGTAATGCATTTTTCCGCCTCTCCCTCAAAAAAAAGTTAAAATACCATTAAAAATAACAAATATAATTAAACGGCTACAAACTTTACTTAAATAATATATTTCTAAACACACCAATTTACAATGAATTAATTTAAAAGAACATGCTTTAAGGGAAATATCCCTGGTAGAATCTTTAATAAAACGTGTTATCTTGTTTACTAGTTGTTCTGCATCATAATTTTGTTTGTCACGGATTCATCCTTTTAATAATAAAACTTAAGATGAATTCGGATCAGTGTGAAATACCATTTTTGTTTCTTTTTACTCTTTAGTGGGTGAGTTTTCTATCATATGTAAAGAAATTTATCCAATATATTGAATAATTGAGCATTTATTTTTGTATACGTGTGTGAATTATTAAAATATTCTCATCGGCAAATGGTTTTGAATCTGTAACTACCTACAGATGACCCAAAATAAAATTATGGAATTAATTGTCACTCTCCAATCGTATCTTCTATACTAACACTTTCTACATACTTAACAAAATATTATCACATAAATATCCGAATAGGAGTTATAATTCTATTTGTTTTTGTTCTTCATGGAGAAGAGCCTGAAATGTAAATCGGAGGAACGATATGATGAGTTTGGACCGCCTACAGAGAATAAACGATTGGATCTTGCAGGTTCTTATTCTCAGAAACAAGATATTTCCATTTAGGATACACTCGTAGCAATTGAAAATAAATATATTCCACTTATTCCCATCTCTTAAAATTTTTAAAAGCTATCAATTTCAATACGTTCAATTAAGAGCAAGTTTTAATACTGGATAAATTTTGTATATTTTACAACCACAGATCCAAAATGTTTTCCAAAACAGTATATCAAGTTACCATATACTAACTTATTATTGTTTTATTGATGTGTAAAATGAAATTTGTTTCAATCTGTGTTTTATCTCTATTTCGTAGTAGATTTATGGAAAACTAAGCATTCAAAAATATTCAGTTAAAAGAAGTTTTGAAAAGTGATTTTTTTAAAGTTATAAAGAAACTGGTATTTTTCAATAATTAATATATTTGTGAATGCATAGAACATAATACACTTTATACTAAATTAGAATAATTGTTTTAAATCAATTGCTGTAATTTTACGTGTAAAATGGAGTATTGTAGCATACGTTTTATATGATAAGTCATGTGACGATTAAACCTAGGGTGAATCGTTTATTTTTTCAGGAGGTATTCTAAAGAAAAACATAGTTGAGCAGGCCATTTGATATGGGGATTTTTAAAATATACATGCAAAAGAAAATGCTCACATTTACTTATTGAAAGTATTTTACATGAAATAATATTTAACTGTGGTTATTGTAAAGTTCATATTACTTCTACTAAGTTCAGACTTGTATAACTATACAAAGTCAATATTGTCTCTACTTTGACTTGGAGTTAGGAGCAAATCTTGATTAATTCAATCTCTAGTAATTTCTTAGAGATTCTTAATGTTTACTTACAAATCAATGGTAATATAAGATTTTAATATGTTGAGTCTTGATATTATAAGTGATGTTAAAAAACAACCATCTCAAACTATTAAACTCCTCTTAAATTCATAAACTTTTATAAAATTTATTTTAACAAAAATGTTATTGGTATCAAAACACTAATATAAGAACATATAATATTTGGAATGTTTTATCATGTTGTAATCATCTGCTTATTTATTTCGCAGTAGAAAAATATATATTTCTCATAAAATGGTTATTAAAAACTATTTTTGGGGTCTCCTTATAATTTTGCTAGTAAATTTTTGATCTACCATTATGTTTCAATGTAGCTCATATTTAAAATTACTCATTGTGGAAATCTATATATTTTTAGATGATTTGAAACATTGTTTATGTATCATTTTTTCACAGTTGTACATTTTTAAGTTAGTTTCTTACGTTGCTAAATTTGATAATAAATGTTTTTAAGCCTTTTGATCTTATTTTAATATCCTTTCTCAATAGAAACATTACATTCATCAATAGTAAATGAATTAATAACGTTTTATATTATTTATGTTTGTTTATGTGAATACAGTGCATGAATGTTAATTTGGTATATTATAATAAAGTCAATGCTTTACGGGGGGAGTTCAAAAACACATGTGTTATAATGCATGTCCATTATGGCCAAGTCATAGTTAAAACCATTTTAATTAATTCTTATTGCTCTTTACTATATAAATTTTAAACTTTATTTAACATGTTTAGTTATTTATTTTATTTAATTAATTGTTACAAGATGTTTTTATGTTTCTCACTTTGTATCTAAAGACCTTTTGCCGTGAAATCTATGGCGATTTAATTATTATAAAGTACTGTAAACAATTTAGCCTCTTGAGAATTAGATTAGGTTTTTTATATTGATAGATATTATTAATTATACAGTGTTTTATAATTTTTTTATAAAAAATACATTAATATAGTTCACTATTTCACACTTTTTGGTTTCTTCAATTTTTAAAATAAGTTTAGGATTTAATGTTGAAGCAATTAAAAGTAAATTTTACAATGCAAGTTTTATAAGTAATCTACTGCCTTTTTTATATAAATGATCACCTCACTCTGACGATGATAATTAACAGATTTCAACATAGCTAGACTTTTTTTCTTTGCGAATTAAATAATTAGGTAATTATTTTAATAATAATAAAGGTAAATAAAATCGTTTTGATATCAGCAATTAGTTGACCAAACCTCAATCTCTAATACCAAACAAATGGGAAAATCCAAAAATTCATATGTTTGTTTTGGTAATAGTACCGAATGAATTTTTACCTGAATAATTACATATTTTTATTCTGAGGAATAATATTGTGAATATATATCTATTACATGTTAATCTTTATAAAGTTTTCGTATTAATATTTGTTGAACGCTTATAAATCCTTTGTAACTTGTTGAGCTTTCACATTTATTCTGGCATTCCTACTTTCTACACAAATATTTGTTAAATACTTGTGTTAAAGTAACTGTAAGAGCTGTACATTCACATGTACAGCTCACATGTACATCGCTGTACATGTTGTGTTAGTGTCGCATAAAACAGGGAGTGCCCGTATGGTGTTATATAAATTTTAAATACTTCCATGAAAATATTATGATAATGCGATGAACAAATTCAATCGCGCATCGTATGAAGTGAGACGAGAAATATAATTAATGCTTATAAAATATGCGAATCTTCTTCTAAGTGCAATGAATTATTGAACGTGTTCAGGTTTTAAATATAAATCGGTATATCTATGTTTGTACTAAAAAAAATATTAAAATATTTCTACTGAGGGAACTTATTTTAAATTTAAATATTAAACATTATTTATATTTCTATACTTATATTGATTAAAAACTTTTATCAAGGTAATTGTTGAGCCACACATACTACGCGCCGCACCACTTACAACAGGGCGTGCCCACGTAACTTAGTGTTTATTAAACTTGAAGCAATGCCATGAAAATTTTATAATAACTTATAAAAAAAATCAAATTATTTATTATGAAACGATATCACAAATATAATAAACAATTTTTTTCCTAAAACCCTAATAATGAAATGTTTGAACCTTTTCATCAGTGCTGAATATTTGAACTTGTTAATTAGTAGAATATTAATCGATATGTCTAGTTTTTTTCTTTTTTTACATATTGTTTAAATATTAACGCTAAGGCAATTAGTTGAAATGTTAAATATTAACAAAAGTAGATAAAAAACTTTTATTGAGGTAACTTGTAGAGTTGTTTATGTGCCTTGATGCGTATATTTACTGGTTGTGACCACGTATTATTTAATAAACTTATTAAATAATGTGATATGAACAAATTATTATAACACGAAGAATTAATTCACTTTAAGAGATAATTAAGTTATACCACAAATAAATATAGTAAAACTTAATTTTTCCTAAAAATAATATTTTTTGCATCTTTTTCAACTGCCATTTATCGGATAAAACATATTTTTCAATTTTCAAAAGAAATATTTCTAACTTTACAAGTTCACGAGTGAAACGAAACACCTCGAAATATTAAAATGTATACAGGCTACTGGAAACTTGTAGTCCTCGATGAAATTAAACATCATAAACACCAAGGTCTTATCTGGGGTGTGGCCGCCTTATCAGCTGATTGCCCACGTGGTCACTCACCGAGGTTGACGCGCTCCTTCTTTGTCCAACAACCGCACTGGAGTGAGCGGCTCGTCGGCCGGCGGAGAGTTTTGTAGCGCCGCGCGCAACCCCTCCCCCCACCACCTTACGGCACTCGCCTCGCCTCTCTGAGCGGCGGCCCGAGTACCTGGAGCCTACCAGGCGGCGGAGCAGGTAAACACCATGGTCTCCAGAGGGTCACGGAGAAAAACACATCCGCTGATTGAATTTTTATTTTATTCCATTCCGAAGAGGTATTTGTGCAATATGTTTGGTTAGTACTAATTTAATTGGGTGAATATTTTGCTGTGCAGGGTTTTAAATGGCATAAGATTAGACAAATCTTCAAATGGTAATGGGAAATTCCTTTATAAATATGTATTATGGACGTATTATGATTATTGGAAAGAAATAAAACATGATTCTAATTTTTATAACCTCGGTAATTACTCTTGGATATGGGATCCATTATGGATCCAAACCAGGACTAAGTGTAGTTTATCTAATAATGTAACAAAAGTTAATCTCCATTTTGAATGTCAAGATTTGAAAGTTCTGGGAAAACGGTTTATAGAAAAAGAAAGTAAACACGAAGTAATAATTCTGATAATTAAAAACTGACGCAATGGCAAGTACTTCAAGTACTTTTGTAAAAGCTGTCAAAGCAATAATTTAAACTTAATAAATCGAAACTGTAAAACGGGAAGAGGTAAGCGACACGAATAAATACTATTGGGGAGTTACACTAATATGAGAAATAAATAAAGTCGTAAGAGATTGGTTTTAATGTTAGTGGTTTGGTGTTGTGCAAACAAGAAAGTAGTACCAATGTAGAGTAATAATGAAAGTTGGAATGATTTCACAGCTGATTTACCATATAAAAACTCCCAAGATTCATATTAAAGTTTTAAAATTATATAAAGAGTGATCTGGACAGTTTGTATTGAACGTTCTATGAAATAAAAAATGAAGTTGCTTTATTTTAACAAAATTAAAACCCTGATAAATCAATTTCACTTTATTCATGACGTAAAGAAAACATAAGACGTTGTCACACTTAGAAATAGTGCTGATATGTCCTTTACGTCAGAAACGCAGCTTAGAAGAGTACCCCTCTTACAGACATAAGTGATGAGAACATGATAAATAGTCTACTCTCCTCACTACATCATTATCATAATGTTACCGCCGGTGCTATAATGCATACAAACCGCTATGTGATGACCCTGAATATGGATTATTAATCTTTTATGCACATATCCTTTGCACTATCATGTATCAAAGTGGATACACAGTACTTTGTGATGTCTATCGATCATTCCGAAGTAGCTTTTGGGGTAAAAGCTACTAACCGGTGTGGTAATAATGTAACATAATTTTTGTCGCCGGAAGAAATGAGTGAACAATTCACTATCAAAACCATATCAATTTTTCAAAAGCAATTGATAAAACGTATTGCAAAAAATATTACAGGAATATTAAATTTAAAGTGAATAATAGAAAAACGATTGTATAGTTTTTAAAGCAAAGAACTAAATAACAGGTTTTAAACTTTAAATTTGCGATGAAAACGTATAATTTATTTCCGATCTTTACAACAAAAGGACTAAATTATCCTCAACTGTTAAATAGTTATAGTAAATTTCGTGTGCTCATACACTCATTTGAGTATTTAATTTAAGCCTCCAAAAACAAGAGTGGATGTTCTATGATAAAAGAATTAATAACATTTCGGTGCTTCATATTTATTTGAATTCAGCAGTTCTCTCTGTTCGATTTGATCTGTAAAATTATTTAATTGCCTACAAATACACGAATCAAATATAACATTTAAGTTTACAATACGTATAAAAATTTTTTTTATAAATAACTTTTTATATCGCTGGAGAGTAAACAGTATGCATGAAACAAATACATAAGTTTCCACATGTTCCATTTTGGACTGTTTACACATGCAATGAAAGGTGGAATGTCGGAATAAGAACATAAATTGTGGCAAGATGCACAGTTCCGTCTGATGCGAACCAATCCAACTCGCACGGCGGGGGCCTAACGTTGTTAGTTTTCAATCCAGAAGAGAGATCTGTATATTGTTTCAATATCTCTGCTCATTTCTCAAAGAGTTCAGGTACACCGCCTGTTCCTTTATAAGTATATGCCACATAAAATTTAAACTTTAAGCTATTAACGATGGAATATTCCATTTCTCATTAACGAAAGGATGTGGATATAGCATTTATGGAACCAATTCTTAACAGTAAGGCTGATATGATGTTTAAAAATAACGTAAATATTTATTGCAAATTTTTACTTAATGACAGGGTTATTTAACACTACAGTTATGTGGTGAAGATTATCTAAACAGTAGAAAGGGGAGAAAATTGATTGAGTGCTTTGGTTTTTAGTGAAACGGTTTACAACAATAGCTTCAGGCTGTTCTCGGAATGGTATATCTCTAATTTCTAGGTGTATTACACATCAGAAAATGATGGAAGACTAACATGAAGTAGGATATTAATTTTTAATGAATTAATGAAGGTTACGAAACAACAAATACTAGAACTTAATGCCAAAGCCCTCATCTCAGAATGGAACTACAAAGAGTTGAAAATAGAGATCATTCAAACCTCATGACTAATAAAATAAAATAATATTTTTTAATAACGAATAAAACTATTTTATTACTGTAAAGTTTTGGATTTAATTTGACCCCAACACAGTGTCCCTAGCTTCTGACAAATGGGAAATGTTTACTTTGGTCTTGATCCGCAGTCAAACACTTTACCACAAACTAGAACATGATTTCTCAAAATGTACAATGCAACTTAAAAATAAACAAATAAAATTTATACATATACTGAATAACCATTAAATTTTATGAACACTAATTGTTAGTAATTCTTTATTGTATACTATACAATAAATGATGCTAAGAAAAAGTTTAAAAAATTCGTTGGTTTTTATATTATACATGAAAATCTACTTTAAGTACACAAAGGATAGCAAAAGATCTTTTTACTGAGAGGGCATGATGTTGTGAGGGGCTCGTATATCGTTCAAGTACGTGGAATACCACCTAAACCCCCTGGTAGAGAAACAACCGTAACCAGTTAAACACAAAGTAAAAAAGGGTTGTAGGCTAAAGTATATATTACTTTAATTACAAACATTTGAATTCAAAACTAAACTTAAAATCCTTTTGTACGCCACATGTCTACAACCATTCCCTCTATTATCTCTTTTGCAAAACGAAAACAAAAAACATCTGTCTGTTGCTGATTTAAAATAAATCAAAATAGTCAATTTATAATCAGCTGATGAGTTGCTCAGAACATCCTCCCACCCAAGTTAATTAACATTTTACATTAACTTACAAATTCTTACTAATTTTTGTCAATCATTTTGGTCGTGTGAGGAAGGTAATATCTTCATTTTCATAACTTGTATTCGCTAATAAAGACCTAACCGTTTTTCATCTCTCCGTGTTAATTCTTCTTCATTGAGATTCTTACTTTCTGCAGGCCACTCGTCACTCGATTAATACCAGCAGTTTAGACTCTCCCACCATCGACTTTCCAGTAGTTTCTTCGCACTACACTCCCTTGATGGTAGATCGGCGGGGTTAAGCAGAGCAGCAACAAACTATTGACCTGGTTCCCTAACATTTCTTATTTCCTGAACACGGTCCTCCTTCTTCAGTTGAAACTCTTAAATGATTTCCTCTTTTTCCAGCTGCTAAATACTTCGTCGTATTAAGAGTCGTACTATGTCTCAAAATAAAAGTCTTTCTTGGTTTTGTCAATTTTTGACTGAAGTCTTCTCTTAGCGATTTCATGGGTACTTAAGAAATCTTCATGGGTACTCCATCTTTCATGGGTACTTGCAATCTTCAATCCAAGGAAGGTTTACTTTATAGCGCCCCTCATAGAGTTTATTTAAATTTACTGACTTCTTGAAGTGTCTTAGAGTCATATCGTGCAACTCCTTTTTTTAATACAAGTTCAGATGGATCATTAATTCCAAGTATCTCCAATATCCAGAACACCGAAAGATCTTCCTCAGGTTTACTACTTCAACCGCAAAACATGCCAAAGGACTGATTCAACTTACTTCCACGGGATTTGGTTTCACTTGACATCCGACCCATCAGTGTCCAATATAGAAAATTTTCTATTGCGACTAATCCACAATCTAGTTCTTCCTAGATCTGTGAATAATTTGCCTGCAACGTCGGCACAGATCAAAACATCAATTTTCTGATTGGATCTACCCATATAAGAAATTAATATGTTAGCTTTTATAAAATGCTTAGTAATCAGCCTCCTCTCAACACTAGGAATGTTTTCACAAATGAGTGGTTGATCTAGCACTTTAAATCGACATTTGCAGGCATTTTTAATCTATCTAGAGTAATCCTAAATTCATTGTGCCTAACTTCGTCTGTCTCAACACAGCCAAAAAATGTCAAACTCTCTTGTCCTTCAGGGTTTAAACCTATAATAGAGGCAGTTGCTGCAAGGATATAATATCTCATGGAACTGGGGTATCTGTCAATGCTCTAGCAGGAGTATACATTCCACATTTATAAGATTAACCACCACAGTAGTTATTACAACAGCTGGTACAATCAATTGCCCTTCCCCCTAAAGATTAACATTGGAACATTGAAATCTTGCGGGGCGTAGCCCTGGTGGTTAGGGTGAATTACGAAAGGATTCTGCTCATCTTCAGGACATTACCTTTCTAACAGTAAGCGCGGTTTTCTCCTACGATGCACACAATCCGAGAAAAAGTGAGAAAAAGAAACATGCTTTCATATTAATACCAATTAATTGTTAGGAAAGTAGTCCCATCGTACTACTTTTTATTTGAATTTTCAACCTATGCTTACTTGCTTCTTAATTATCTCGTTAAAGTTTGAGCTATATATTCCATAAAACCAACGACTTTATCTTTTGCCATAAATTTGTGTATTTAGTCGATAAAAAGAAAAGTTCTAAAATAACTCAGTCTGTATACCTACACGAGTAGAGTATGAATCGATTGTATAATTTAATTGCTTACAATTCATCAACCATATAACAGTGGACAGACAAACAACTGTTAATATACAATCACGACGAAATGAAATGTACCATCAGTAATTAATTAGTTCGTACAAAATTGCATTTCCAAACGAGATCCCGGTACCGGTTTCATAAGCGGCTGCCCTGACCTCCATGGAATTATGAACAAACCGGCTATATTTATTTTCATATGGTTTGCAATTATATTTAGTCTTTGGCTTGGGCAATATGAAGCCATACTGCATGTTCATTAAATTTCGAAGCCTCTAATATTAAAGCAGTTTTAATAACTTTTATTTCCTCTATTTCATTCCTGTTTACATTATGTGTAGTTATATTATTTTTTAGTAATGTTTTGATTGTGGTTGTTTGGGTTGTAGTTAAGGAATGTTGAAACCACTGAAAATGATGGTTTTGTCGTTTATCATCGTCATAGAATTTAAATATTAACAGCCAAGCATGATTCTTTTCCTCTTTTTATTTCAACTGGTGTGCATCGTTGTGGAAACCTGTGCATACTATTAGAAATTTAGCATCTGCTCTTAGGGTCTTACCGTCTTTCAAAGTTTCAATGTAAATCTCATGTAAGAATGTTCATTGATTCAATCATTAGACAGAGCTGTTAATAACAAATGCTAGCAAATCAGGAAGATCAGATGTTTCAAAGATTTTTTTTTTTTTACTATCTTGGTTCAGATCAGCTGAATATTCGGTCGAATGTATGTCATTCGGCAATCTCTATTTGCTATAGATCTGTAACCACACTTTGTTTAGGCTTTATACATCTATAGATATTTATGTATCAATTATTAATTTTTTAGAAATATTTCCCTTTTTTCTCCATCTTATGTTCTTATGTTGTTTATTGTTTGATGAATATTAATATGAACAGTATGGATGTACTTACTTTTTGAAATGTTTTGTAAAGACTATTAAAGATTTCACAAAACTTATAAAAAAATATGTGTAACACATTATAATTTATTAATTATTCTATTAATGGATATTTATGTTAATTATCGTCAATTAGTTGAAAATAAGTCATAATATAGTGAAAAGACAAGACCCTAGTGCTACTTTAAATGCACTTAAGCAGAATAAAGGCTTGATAAAAATATTTATAAAATTGGTAAAATTAGAAGGAAAAATTTTATAAAATAAAATTTTTTATCTATACTATAAGAGTAATTTTAAAATTATTATGTATTATATATTTTTATTGTTTTTAATTTCTACGAGAAATCTTCGGTTTGTAAGCCATTCTAATTTAATTTATAATGCATATAGAGATAATTAATAAAATTAATTATTAAACATCAGTGTCTATTTTACCCTCGTTTTTTAGTATCATTTTAAACTGACAATATAATTTTATAACTTAACTAACATGAATTACATTTTGAACATTTATATTATTTTTTACATAATTTTTAACTAATATACCAAATAAATATTTTCCACCTTTACTAAAGGTTTCGTGTTATTAAGATTAGATGCTATACCAAAAAAAAGTCTGTAAAAATTGGATAAATTTAGTGAGATGAAAGCAGCCTGAGATTTATGTAGGGTGTTTGAGAATCCCACACCCTCATTGTGATTTCCACCTCTGTGTTGTATGATTGAAGTGACGAACGTTCCACATTGTATGTCTAGCGCCTACGCATCGAAACGTAAAAAATAGCCTGTCCAAAACATAATGTCAAATAACAACGTACTGAAACTGATAGGTCCAGATTCTCTTTGCTCTTCCTCCTCATATGATGGTATGTAGAAAAAAATTTTCTTACAAAAAAAAGTTATTTTACTTGAATTTTGAATTTGTAGTTTGTATAGAGTATTGTTTGTAAATATTGGTTTTAGTACTCCCTGAAGAAAAATGGCATTTTAAAGCGATGATTATTTGAATATGTGTTCGTTTGTTATGTCCAAAATGATTCTTATAAAATATTTTTAGACATTTTTAAGTTTTATTTCTGTAAGGTTAGTTGCTAAACAAATATTCCCTTTCTGTTAAAATTTTATTATTTTTATGTCCTTAAGAAATTGACACAATGGGCATGTTGACAACAGTTGAGTTAAAAAAAGATATAAAAACTTTCGACATATCAATATACGTATACCAATATTTGGGATTAAATAATAATATGAAGATTACATTTAGCAGTAAAATCTTAATTTATCATATTAAATTTACCATATTAAGAAACATAATGCGTAAGATTAGATATTTAGGTACTAAATTTATTTGATACAAAATGGAGGCAACATGAACAAGAAAATTATGTACTATTTTTTATTTTCATAAATATCACTTGCAAATATTTTGAATCCATTGTTAAAAAATTGTTCTATTTCAATGTCTTGATGTAGAGTGTGTTTATAAGTTATGTTGGGAGCGAATGCGGGTGGTTTGTTTTGAATTGCTTAATTATTCTCTCTTTGAACACAAGCACCCACTCATTGGTTTTTGCTCTATTCAATTTGTTTATTTATAAGCTTCTGTGGTTTAAAGGTCAGTTGTTTTAAGATAAGAGTGGAAAAGTAAATAAACAATTAAACTATCAAACCTCGACCTATGTTTCCTTTATTATGATATTATTAAAAATATCTGATTATAAATACATTTTACGAGTAATTGAAAAATACAGGACTTTTAAAATGATTAAGGGTTTTAACAAGTACATTAAATTATATAATGTACACAGATAACAAATCAGAAATAAAACAGACACAAACTGGCCTGTGAAGGGAATTTCTTTAAAAAATGTTTATCCTTTTACGTTGATAATTTAACTCTCTGTCTTAAAATTTATTCAATGATTTCCAATAGTTTTCGAGCCATGAATTTCGGCACATGAAGTTTGAACTGCAAGGTGCAATGAAAACATTAACTAAGTGTTTTTACTTCAATCACAAAAATTAAATGCATAATTGATAAAATATATAAATATAGAAAACATTTTCCTATTCAAATATTGTTACCATCGAATAATGGTTGGATTGAACTTTAAAAAAAATTTAACTTACTCATATGATTAACTATCATCAAACGAATAACTTTTCATTGGAGCTCAAATGATTTAAATTTTTGCTGGTGTAATTTGAAACATTTTCATATTTTACATGTATTACAAATTCAATACTAAAAATAACATAATTGGCCCCAATAAAATTAAGTCCGACCTCATGAAAGAAGATAATTCAAAGTTTAAAATGAATTTTATTTCCACTAAAAATATAAAATCATTTTTATAAACTACCCAACATTATTTAACTTATTTAAACAATGTGTAAAGTAATGTTACAACCTTATGTAACTCCTTTTTAAACTGATACAAATATCGATTATCTTACTTTCAAAGCTAACTTACTCATTTATTCACAGATTTATTATATAGTAACTTAGTTATGAACTTTAATTTTACAGACAAAGTATAATGTACATAACTACTTTTTTATACTTCTCAAAAACGTAAGTGTTTTGCAGACCATGAGTATTTTACTTAATTTAATTTGTGAAGTTTACAGTATCAGGAAAAGTTAACGTGCAGATTTTAAACATAATAAACCAAAGCAAATATGAAAAATTATATCATTTATGTAGTATTACCTTATAATTGTTCATTATTACATAAAATGAAAATAATTCTCCTATAGCCTGGAGAACTCTAAGTTAACTTTTGATTCAAAGTAAACCCTTTGTACGGGGAGTTTTAATTATTTTCCAAAACTCATTTTAAAGACCCCGAAGACGTTACCTTTCTTGGGAGTTGGTCTTCCGAAAAATTCAAGTTTAATTACTCTAGGTTCATAAAGATTTTGACTTAAGACTAAGTTGCAATATATTGTTGCTTTCTATTCTAGGATTACAAACAGTTCTTAAATTGCATTGTAATGGTATTAAAAACGTTATTCAAGCATAATTATTACGAGTGTTTAATTTTAAGCTCCCAACATCCAAATTAACAAACACTGCGTTTCGTAGAATTAGTCTTAATACATTTAAAATATTTTTTTCAAAATTATTTTGATATCATGAGTAAATCCTCATCTTTCAAAAATTCTAATTTTACAGTAATACATACAACTATAAATAAAACCAATAAATTATGCGGTTTGTTGCAGAACATTTGTATTGGTACTAAAAATTGGCCTACTTTGGTTAAGCTGTTCGAAATAAGTGCCTTGAGCAAAATAGGCAATACTTTTGTCATGTTTAGTTAAACGGAATAATGTAAAAATAACTTAAAATTGCCATGTTATAAATATAACATAGGATATACAAATAAATAATATCTCTAAATAAGTGGAATATATATTTACGTCTTAGTAAGATGCAATTTTAATTGATTTTATTTTTATTACGTTGTATATTCATTATGAGTCTAACAAAATAAGTATTTTCACTTGTATAAGGGAAGTAGAGTGAGATTCGAGTTACCATATTAGTTGTAAGTTTAGCTCAACATCAAACAACCTTGAGTTTCTGTATTTGAGCTAATTAATTAAAATAAACTGAAATAAACAAACCAACTAAACATTAAATAAAACATTTAACACAAGATAACTTTGTAATGGAATAAAATAAAAAAAACTAATCTAAAATAATTTTTATAAATTTAGTTTTTGAAAGGAATATAAAAACCTAATGTATTGACTTTAAAAATATGTATATGACATTATTAACATTTTGTCAAAACTTCTTCAAATAGACTTCCTCTAATTAAAGGTTACAAAACACGGTGATATGTATGCATATAACACACACAACTTAACTGTAGAAACTTTATACCTTAACAAGCTTTTATACCTTTTGATAACCCACGAACCCATCCTCAAAATTTCCAATATGTGATAATTTTGAAAATATATTTTTCCTTAGAAAGACTTTATGTGATAAATATTGTTTTGTATTTGAGCTAAGCATCATAGAAACTTCATAAACATGATGTTTGTTTTTGTAGTTTCGAGAAGAAAATTAAAGTTTTTGATGGTTATATTTTTTTAAGTTAAGAATCTGTAATAAAATATAATTAAAAACTTTTTGTATCGTATACAGTTCTAAGACCCAAGGATTGTGAACAACATAATAATGTCAGCGCGTGGACATTTATTACAATATTCAATCAGAGAAAGCAAATCATTCAAACGTAATCATTGTGATGCCCTACAAGGGGTGATTGGTTTCATATTTCCAAGCTGTAAATCTTCCTGACCAGTCACATCATTCCCACAGTGCTCAGATATAAATGTGTGTGATTGATTGATAACACTATGCAATTTGTGATGAACAGAAAAACATTTTGACTGCAAAACATTTAGAAGTAGGGTCTACTAATACAATGTGTATTTGATTGCATGTGTGTATAATTGTGTTTTTTTTTTTTTTTATAATTAACAAATTGAGCTAATTAGGGCCTATACAAAACTTTGTACACAGCTTCGTCTTACCTTCTAGCTGCTTGCTAACTCTTAGTTGTGAAAAATTCACGATCCAACCGCGGGAAACCAGCACGAAAAACAGCGACTTTTCTACTTCTTCAGAAAAAAAAAACTTTTATGATTTTAGACACGAAACTTTTGACTCCAATTCATTTTCATCTTTCTTTATTTATATCTCTTTTAACCAAACACAAAAAGCAATATCCCATAAAGCAAACAAAGCAAAGTTTAAGGCTATCGTAAGAACAAACTTAATTTCCAATTAATATGTAGTGTAATTTTAAGTTGCTAAAAATTACATGAGTTAACTCTGAAGAACAGTCTTATTTGTTTCCACAAATGTGCCTATATTTTATGTCTCATTAGAAACGAAGTTGGTATACCTATAACTAGGCAATTTCATTAGATTAATTAGCTAATGTAATATATTACGTCAAATGGCTGTATAAAGTTGTAAATAATTCCACATTCATCAAATTGACCAAACTCAGTTGCATATTATTTATTATTGCCGATTAAAATGATAAATAAAATTCAATCAATCACTTTTACCAAGTTTGAGTGGTTATTCTGTATAATAACCGGTTAATGTGATCCATATAGGCAAATTAATACCGATTGCCGTTTAATGATTAACTTCATCACTTTGACCCTAACCTATGCTTAAATTTAAGTATAGCTCAATTTCGTGAGTTTTAAAACCCAACTAAATCAGTAAGCAGCCTAAAGCTGAACCAGCTCGATAATTCTAAGAACCAATGTGATAGCAGCTTGATCGGAAAGCACCGGATGTGCGATATTATCAAAACGGAGCTTCTTTACAGGAACCGGATGCTGCTCAGGCATTGTTATATCCTTAACTTATTAATATTGCTTCATCGCTAGTCCATTAAAACGATTTTATGTTTTCTTTTAGAGAATAATCATATTTATATTTGTTAATAAACATTTTTCTCAAGGGTAGTAAACATTTTCATTCGACTAAAAATGAACAAAATGTATATTGGTAGGATATTCATAAAATAAACAGTTGTGGCTACGTTCCAGATTGTTAAATATTGCACTCCTAACCATGCTTATAGTTGTGAACAGTGAAGCACTCATTAACATCGAATAAGTTATTTATCTCTTGTGTACCTATATTGGCAATCTAAATCATCGTTAGAGTAAAAAATTGATTCATTTGTATTTATTGTGGAAAAAACCTTATATTCATAAAAATATAATAATTGTTAACATCAAATATGTAAAACCAATATCCTCTTGCTAATATGGTTAAATATTTTCTAAACAATCTGAAAAAAATATCAAGGAAGAAAGTATTTGTCACTGTATCGGCCTCATGACTGAAACGATCTTACGACTGTGACTTTACATTAAGTTAGGTACATTACATAAATTACATTAAGTTAGGTTACATTTCTTAAATTTAATCTTGCAAAGATAACTCCTGTAATTTTACTTCTTTCTTCATCTAATTCTTTGTCACAAAAAATTTTCATCTGATTATAAAAGTGTCAAGAATATATATTATGTAGTGATACATTTGCGATTATCGTATATAAAACGGTTAATAGGAACATTATTTAATGATAAATTTGATTATCTGTAGTCTTAAGTAGTTTTAAAACTAAAGAGTTTGTTCCATTTACAGAGCAGAGTTATAAATCACCTAATGAACCTTTAAAAATTACTCTCGTAGCAAATGAATAGATGGGAAACAGTGCTTTGAGAGTTACATTGAAATATTTTTAAGCTCCAAACTTACTTTGTAACTGAAGGAATAAACTATAATAATGTAATCGTATGAAAGTGTGCAAAGGAAAAGTCAAGAAGTGTGGAAAATAAGTTCACGCTCACTTTGGCATGAAACCAACTCCGGGTAATCCGGTTGGTCGCGGTTGGTACGCTTGTTGTCTAACTTTTAATGTTAACAGCATAAAATAAGAGAACGTTTGTACTTGAAATAAAATGAAACTAACTTGAGGTTCTAAGAACTTCTTAACCATCCTAAATACAGTTTACATACCAAATTTCTTAACTTGTTTCTAGTTATGATTATAAAGTTAGTTAGTGGACCTGAGTTAGTTCAGGTTAGTTCAAAGCTAACAATTTGTAAATTAAAATTAACAGAAATGGATTTATCAATAAGAAATTTGCACTCGCCAAGTATATTTATTATTATTTTATTTTATTTTAATTTTTTTTCCGAGATAGAGAGAGAGAGAGAGAGAGAGAGAGAGAGAGAGAGAGAGAGAGAGAGAGAGAGAGAGAGAGAGAGAGAGAGAGAGAGAGAGAGAGAAAGTGTCAGTTAATAATTTTCATTACACTATATTGTCATTAATAAATGGCGTTGTCTCTAACCCTTTCTCTCTCTCTCTCCCTCTCTTTCTCTCCTGATTAATTTACATAAGTGGACTAAGTGATGAGGTAAATGTGTTATTCTCTTTGGTCAAATGTCGTCTTTTGTAACGACTAAATTACATGCCAGTATTCGTTATGGCACGAAAAACATTGATATAAAAATACTGTAATCTTAGTAATAAGCAAAGTAACTTTAAGAATCACTTATGATCCAAGACTATGTAAAACTTAATGCTAAAATCAATGAAATATTTAGGGATTTTGGTTTAAAAATCTAATTGAATTCAAGACTCCGACATTAAAATAGTTTGTGTCTGGATGTAAACTATGCAATTGTAGGCCTACCGTAATTGCCCGATGATAAGGGTCAAATTGTCTCCAAAACTTCAGAAAAGGTGGTAACACACTGCTGGACTTTTCTCCGAACCGTACATCAGTCCGAACATAAAACCAGACATTACACCATGTATGGAGTTAAATTTACTCAAAAAATTTACCCAAACAAGACATCGGACCGAGCATGGTATAGAACAAATTCACCGAGCAAGGAAAAGGAAGTTAAGAAAGAGATGGAGAGCGTGATTGAGTGAGAGCGCTTGAGGATTTGGTAGAGATGTTAGGGGGTTCCTCGCGAACATTCTGAGCGACGCTCGGGACGGAGAAGAAATTAACCCTGACACACTACCGGACCCCGGATCTCTTTGATGTTTTGCCAAAAAACGGCCCCTAGATCACTCGGGTTTACGTTCGGTACGGTATCTGGTCTGGCGTCTGGTACGGTGTACTGGTCCCGTGACACATTACCGGACCTGCTCTTTTCGTCTCGTCCGATGCACGGTTAGGTGAAAAGTCCGGTAGTGTGTCGCCGGCTAAAGGAAGCGTCACTAGTTCCAGTTTCGTGAGGTTGCAGTGGGCCGGAGGCTGTTACAAGAGTTTGTTCTCTTCAACCTCGGGTAGGGTGTTTGTTTAGTCACAAATCGGCACTACGTCAAAACGTTTTTTGTAGGCCCTACTTTCATGTTGAATTTGGCGTGGGTGAAGTAATTCACTCCGTCATTACTGTAGCGCTTTTTTTTATTCCTGCTCTATGTAGGTAACCGCCAATAAAGTAATGAAATTCAGTACATTAAGAAATATTACATATTGTAAAAGATCACATGAAAACATTTAATATTCAAATAATTCGGATTGTTTTTAGCGAATTTCCCATAGGGAATAAGCTATTACCGTAGGTCTCATGGTAAGACCTAAGCCCGGGACCATGTTACTTTTTCGTTTTTAGGTGCCCAGAGACCAAAAATAATAGTCATTAAAAATTTATATATATATATATATATGTATATATATATATATATATATAAGTAGATAGTACTATGGGGTTCCTAGGACACTTTTGGAGACAATCAAAAATCAAACAAATTTCACAGTTTTTTAATACAATTATGCAATATTTTTGCCACTTTTTGGCCAATTTTTAGCTTTTGTCAAATTGTCTTAAAAAATATGCAATTTTAATGAAATTTTTAACAAATATGCCTAAATTTTCTACAAAATAAAATTTTTTTAAAAACAAGTAAAATTATCACATTTTATAAGTATTTTTTCAATAAAATTAATAGTTGACTTTTCATAAGGTAATTTAAAATTTTAATAGTATTTTTTCAATAAATTTGACTAAAATAGTAATAATTCATTCTAATTAATTTCAGTAATATCATTTTTGATTATATTATATTCAAGTAATTTTTCAGATACAATAATAATATAACAATTTGTTTTACTAGTAGCTACTATATCATAATCAAAATCTGCATTAATAATAATATCATTTTTTGAACTTGAAATATTTGTTGGATTTTTTGTAGTATCAATTACATAAATTGGTCTATTATCTAGAAATTCTGTTGGACTATAATACATTTTACTACTAATATAATAAACTTTTTTGTAATCTTGATACATTTCATACATAATTCTAAATTTTTCATTATTTATATCAAAATTTTCCAATTCATCAGGGTAATAATGACCATTTAGTTTTACTCTTATATTTTTTACATACATACTATCAAATTTAGAAGTATCAAATAACTGATCATTTGTTCTTGATTTTTGAAATCCAATTATAATAAATTTTGGATTATAAATATTTCTATAGATATTTGTTATATCAAAACTTAAATTCTTTCCTGTAATATTTTTTTGTTCAATGCATTGCCAATGATTAAAATGAAAATTTACTTTTTCAAATTTGCTTAGTTCATTAATTAATTGAATTTTACTTGTTGTTTTGTATTCAATTATAGGAACTCTAATAAAAAATTCATCAATTGTTATTTTACCTTCAGTTGGTAATGTAGCATTATCATAAGATCCATCAGCCTTTTTAGTTTTCCATCTAAAAATTGCATCATTATCTTCTGATCTAATAAATGTTATATTAAAACCTCCTTTGTATATTGGAATATTTACATTTTCAAAAAATCCTAATCCAAAATGAGATAAATTACCAATTGCTTCAAATTTATTTTTAAAATTTGATTCAAAACCATTATTTATCTGATTTATTTCTGATTTTGAATAAGTTATAGTACCTTTAATTGTACTTAATAGACCAGGATATTCAATTTCATCAATCAATTAATTATGTTTTCTAACTTCAATTTTTGAAAATAAAAATGGAACAAAATTATCAATTAATTTTATATTAGCACCATTATCATATGCATTTCCATCAGATTTAGTCAATTTACCAGATATATAAAATTGAAATTTAGAAGTACAAAATCCATCTCCAAAATCTATATTAAATTCAGTTTTTTTATTAGGTTCATTTAAATGTAATTTAGATAATGGATAGAAATTTTTGTATTCAGCTCTTTCAATATCATTTATATATTTTTTGTAATCAGCCATTTATTAAGGATAAATTTTTTAAATCAAAAGCTTTTTTAAAACAAGTAAAATTTTTATAATTTTATGATGTCAAATTTTATTAATGTATCAATTTCATTTTTACTTTTAAAATATTCAATTTCAGTAGCATGATCAAGTATAAATTTTGCTGATATTTTTTGATGTTCTAAAATTAATTCCCAATTTAACGTAAATGCATAATCATGAATGAAATATTCAGTTAAATCTTGATATTTACAAATCAAATCAATATAATCTTTTAATTGATAATTTATGAATTCAGTAATAAAATCTATAGTTAAATTTTGATGTTGAGCAATTTTTTGCCAATTTAATTTATTTTGAAACAATCTCATCATATTAATACTCAACTCATATTTTTCAGAAATATCATCCCAATCATCTTTGTTTAATTGATTTTGGTTTCTGATAATGAATAAATCAAATGAACTGTATAGAGCCATTTATTAGGGAGAAAATTTTGTAAAACAACTTTTCTTTGAATTACAAATACAACATTTTGATTTAATTACATTTATATTTTTCAATTTTATTATCTGAATATCTTTAGAATTAGTTTTTTGTTTACATTTAAGACAATAAATCAACTCCATTTATATAAAATAATTATTGTAATTTATCTATATCATCTTTAATTAGTATTATTTCAGCATTTAATTCTTTTATGGATTCATTGACTCCATCAAATAGAAATTTTAGTTCTTTTTCTAATTTTTCTTCTAAATTTTCAACATATTTTCCAATATTAATTAAAAAGTCTGTAATTTTATTTAAATCCTTTTTAGTTTCTGAATGAACATTACCAATTTTAATAATTGAATCTAAAACTTCATCTAATTCTGATTTTATTACAACATCATATTTATTTATACTTGGTTTAACATTAACAATTCTTTTACCATTAATACTTATATAATTTTTTGATAAACCAATAGCATTTACTAGATTTTCAGTCTTTTTTACATGACTTTTAAAACTTTTACTAAAATTATTAAAAAATATATTTAATTTAGAATTTATATAATCTTCTTTAATATTAATTGGATGTTTTTTCTGTCTTCCAAACAGATCAAATATATTTTGTGAATCCATATTTATTAAGGATTAATTTATTTATTATATTATCAAATTTTTTATTATTATTTAATTCATTTAATATAAAAATACATAAATGACCACAAATTGGTGGATCATTATAATTTTGAATTTGATTATCATTATAAAATATATTATCTTTTCCTAAATATTTAACTAATTCTATTGGTGGTTTATTAACTATATTTCCATATGAATCAAAATAATATTTAATTTTATCTTTTTTATAATAACAAACCCAATGAGTTCCATTTCCATCAAATGAATCTAAATTTATAATTCCACATTCAAATTTATTAACTTTATTAGGTAATATATCTCTCATAAATACACCTCTAAAATATTTTATATTTTTACACAATTTTTCTAATTCACCTAATGTTAGTGGTTCAAAATTTTTTTATAATTTTGTTTCATATATTTTAATGTTTTTTTATCTAAACCAGATCCTTCTACATTTTTTAATTCATGATCTAACCAATCAACAAAATTTCTAAATTTAGGAATTATAGATTCTTTTACTACTTTTGCTCCCTTTCTAACATTTGGTGTATAATTTTTAACTATAGGTATATTATCAGCAAAATCTAAAATTTCTTTTAGTAATCCACCATTTTTTATTTCTTTTAATTGATTATATGAAAATTCAAATCTTAATCCTTTATTTAATTTTTATGTTTATTTAGTTTATTAATTTGTCTTTTAGATAATAATATAATATCTTTTCCATTTTCATTAAATTGATCAATATTAAATTGAATTATAACTGATTTTTTATTTTAAATGCTAATTTTATTTTTGATTTTTGATTATCTGTCAAGTTTATATTTGTTTTTCCATTTATTAAGAAAAAAATTTATAGTTTTTTATAATATAGATTAACATAATTAATTTTATTAAAATTTTAATCCTACTTCTAAACCCATACCAAATTTTCTTTTCATCCACATAGCACCTGATGTTGGTAATGCAATTAATCTTTCACCAATTCCATGATCATTTGATGTTACTATATCCCATGCTTTATCTTGTAAAATTTTATCAGCTATTTCATTTCTAGATTTTGTATCTTTATGATCTCTATAAAATAAATCATGTTCTTTAGCAGCTTTATCTAAATCATTTATTCCAGGATCACCTCTTTTTACTCTTTTATTTAATTTAGTTCCAGGCCCTAGATATTGATAACCAGGTACATGTAATTCAAAAGGTAAATTATTTATAACATCATTTAAAATACCTGATCCATCTTTTAATAATGGTGATGAAATATTTGCCAAAATTCTTTTTAAATACTTAATTCCTTCAGGTTTTTCAATTAATTCATCTAATTTATTTGATATAAAGTCTTTAATTGCTTTCTTTTCATTTAAAAAATTATTATTACCAGCTTTTTCTTGTGCATATATATAATTAATAATATTATCTAATTTATTTAAATCATCTATAAATCTATATTCAATTTTATTTTCTGTATATTGTCTGATTCCTGAACCTTCAATTTCCCCTTTTAATTCCCAAATATGTTTAATTAAATTAATATATTTATCACCTTTACTAGATTTTGGTTTTTTACTATTTGGATCATTATTTTTATAAATTGAATTAGTTTCCCATAAAATCTTTGAATAATTATTTAAATCATCTTGTGTATATAAATTATTATCTGGTTTCTTTTCATAAGTTAACAATCTCCATAATCCATGTGTTCCATTATATTTTTTATCATCAATTATTAAATCATCATTATCAATTACAGTTATTTTATCACCAATCATAAATGATTTTTTATGTTTATTCCAATATAAACCAAATTTATCATCTTTTGTTCTTGGTAAATATTTTTGTGCTAATGGACCAATAATTTTATCTAATGTTTGAGGTGAAATTAAATTTGGGTCAATAAATGTCGATTCTTCTTGAATTATTGGTTGTCTGATTGGTCTAAATGGAGTACTTGAAGGTAAATTTAGTTCTTCAGTTTCTGGTATTGATATATTGGCAAAATTATTAACAATAGGTACCAATTCCATAAGGTTTTTATTTTCATTTAAGACTTCACCAATTTTATTTTCAACTTTACCAATTGCTGATGTTATAGGTTCATATGCTTTTTGTTTAATTTTTTCATAATTATCTTCAATTTTAATTTGATTTTTAAATTCTTTTATTAATTTTTTCTCAATATCATCCAATTTTTTAGCTTCATTAACAGATATTTTATCCATTTATTACAAAGAAAAATTTAGGTTCAAAACAAATCATGTAAACATAAACACAAATCATGTTAACATAAACACAAATCATATTAACACAAAACACAAATTATGTTAACACAAACACAAATTATGTTAACATAAAAACAAATCATGTTAACACAAAACACAAATCATGTTAACACAAAACACAAATCATATTAACATAAACAGTAATTATGTTAAACACAATTTATTTTACTTTATTTCTGTAATTTTCATTAAATATATAAATACTAATGAAATAAATAATACTAATAAAATAAATATTCTATCAATTATTGAATCAAACATACAACAAGCCATTATCATTATTTAATATCAGAAAAATTTTTCATATATTTTCCATCATTTGATTTTTTCAATAAATTAATAGTTAAAAATCCATAGTCTTCTTTCCAACAATCATTACAAATAGTTTTAAATTTATCAAATTTCATATCTGATCCAACAAAATTATTATATATTTTTTTCATATAATGTTCATTTTGTTTAAAGATGCATAACATATTTAAATTATTTCTAATTAATTGCATATCAACTTTTGAATAAAATTGTGATAAATAAATACATGATATATTTTTATGTCTACCCATTATAAAATATTCTTTAATTTTATCTTGTTTTTCTAAAATACAATCATCAAAAACTACTAATGAATTTGGTTTACATTTATTTAGTGGAATCATATCATCACATGAAAAATAAGAAATTTGTTTATTAATATTTGATTCTATATTTTTAAATCTTTTTTGTAATAATTTATAAGATGGTTGTTCTAATGATTTACTAAAAATATATAAATTTGAATATGGAATTAATCTTTTGTAAATAAAATTTAATAATAATGTAGTTTTACCAGATCCACTTGTTCCTATAATTAATAATCTAATAGGTTGATCATTTTTATTATTTTTATCATATGATTCTAATTTTATATTATCTTTGTTTTCTAAAAATTTCTCCATTTAAATAAGATGAAATTATTTAAAATAATTGGTCATTCATCCAAACTAGAATTAAGATTAGAACATCCAATACATTTAGATGGAAAATATAGTATTGGTTTAAGTGGATTTTATTCAGATAATTTTATATCAAATATACCAAATGATTATAAAAACTGTTATGGATATTCTATTAAAGATGAAGATGATAAAATTATAGATCAATATTTTGATATAAATAAAGGAAATTATACAATTGAAGAAATAAAAAATATTTTTATTAATAGTTTAAAAGAATTTAAAAAGAAAATTAATAAATTTGATGAAAATGATTTTATACTGAAAAATGATGGACCATATATTATAATAAAATCTCCTGTTAAAATTATAGTAACAACAATTATAATTGATTTATTAGGATTAGATGATAAAATGATTGAACCAAATGTATTAACAAAAGGAATAAAACTACCAAAAATTAGACCTTTTGATGTTATTGAAATACATTGTAATTTAGTTGATCCTAGTTTTGAAAATCATAAAGATCATTCACATTTACATAAAGAATCAGAAATTCTATATTCATTTTATCCAAATGTTGAATATGGATCAAAAATTAGTGAAAAACCAAATGAAATTGATTATATTCCTTTAAAAAATATAAATAAAATTCAAAATATTGTAATATCTATTCAAGATAGTGATGGAAATCAAATAAATAATGAAAATATTAAAAGTATTGTATATTTAAGATTAAAACAAAATTTGTAATATAAAATTTATCTACATAAATAATAAAAACAATAATTTATTTAATTAACAATAATTTTATATTTAATAATAAATTAATTGTATTTAATAAACAAAATAAACCTTGGTTTAAAAGAAAAGATATTTGTTATATTTTAAAATATAAAAATTCTAGAAAAGTTTTAATTGATAATGTAAAAGAAAAATATATAAAACTTAAAATATATTAAGTGTAACCAACAGTTACATTTACATAATAATGATAAATTAATTTACATAAAAATTATAGGTGTCACAAATTATGACACCCTAGAAATTGATGTACAAACATGTTTTTCAGATGCCCTAAAACAGGGCGTCAATAAAATAGATAATAAAACAATGTTTATTAATGAATCTGGTTTATATTTATTAATTTTAAAATAAAAAAAGTAGAAAACAATAAGGATAGATTAAAATTTATAGATATTTTTAGAGGGGACAATTTGTCCCCCCTATCATATAATGAAAAACATACAAAACTTATTAAAATTAGGTAGGACCCAAAATGGGTCCCATATAAATTAGAATATTTATTTTAAAATTTTTTAAAGGAGGTAACCTTATTATACAATAAAAACTTAAGGGTAACAAAATGTTACCCTTCTTAAACATTCAAAAATATTCATAAATATAATAAATTATATACAAATTTGAGACCCGTCTTAAAGACGGGTCTTACTTATAATGATAATAAAGTAAAATTTATAGATATTTTTATGTTAGATATTCAATAAATTATTGAATATATTTAAATTTATTAAAGAAAATATTTAAAAATATACATAAAATTATAGTATAAATTCAATATCATATGGTTATAAATTATTAATATAATTTTGATCATTTTCTTTAAAACTTTCTTTAACATAATTTTTTATTATATTTATAAATGGTTCTATTATAAAATTAAACTTATAATGATATACAAAATAATTTTTATATTTAAAAAGATATATTAAAAATTTATTTGATATTTTAGTTTTAAATAAATATAATTTTATATAAAAATCATTATTTATTAATTCTTTTGGAACAATTAAAATTTCCATTTATTTATAATTATTTTTATACCCCCAAGGTAATGTATCAATTTTATTTTCACAAATAAATCTTTTGTCATCTCTATTACTTAAAGCTAATTTATTTATTTAATTGTATATAGTTCATGTTTAAAACTTCTAATACAAGTCATTTCTCTATATTGTTCTTGATCATCAAATAAACATTTCTTAAAATCATCCATATGTAATGTTTTATCAACAACACTTTTCTTAATACCTTTACATTTTACAGGATTTTTATTATTAAATTCATAACTATATAATTTTGATCTTAAACCACAATATTCTTCTAATATTTCACCATTTAACTCATCTTTAAATTTACCAATTATTTTTTTATTCTTTTCACTATAGCATTCATGTTCTTTCTTATAATCACTTGTATCAAATTCATTAATATTTTCTTTAATAATTTTATATGGATCCTTTTTAAATTCTATAAAATAACTGTCTGTATCCATATATAATAACCTTATATTTGGATCAAACTTCTTTAATTTTTCATAATAAAATTGATACATATGTAATTTTGATAAATCAAGTACTGAAAATCCTATATAGATTGGTTTATCAAACTTAACCTTTTCTTTTATCATATGTGAAGCAATACAGTCTTTATCAAATATACTAAATGTTTTAAAATTAGGTTTTTTTGCTTGTTTTAATGAAAACTTTTCATCACCTAATTTAATATCACATCTATTTCTAACATTTTCCATAGTTTTTTCCAAAAACACTATTATTCATCAATTTAAAAAAGTCTTTTTCAAAATCTGATGTTGATTTGGATCTTAATTTGGTATTTAATTCAATATATTTTTTCATATAATCATCTTGATCAAATGCTATAACTCTATTAACTTTCTTTAATTTTAATCCTTTTTGTAGATAATATTTTAAGTTTCTTAAATGAATAACATAATCTTTTTTATCAAATAATGTTGTGCAAAGCTTATTATTATAATGTTCAGGTGCTAATGGTAAATCTTTATGGTCATCATGTAATTCAATAGGATATTCTAAATCAACATCTAATATATATCCATATTCAGCATTTTCATCTAATTCTAATATTGTTTCTTCCCATTCATTTAATGTATATGTATTAGGATTCATCCATGTTATATCTTTATAAGGTAATTTTTGACTTAAAGCCCATCCATATAGATTATTTGCATCTATATATAACATATAATTTTCAGGTTTTGTTTTATCATAATTTTTTGTATATTTATTGTTTGCTTTACAATATCTAGTTATAAATTGTGAAATACCACCTCTAATACCTTTTTCAATCATTAAATACATATTATAATCACTTATTAATTCTAGTTCAATTTTTGTTAATTTTAACATAGAATCCCAAGCTAATGATGGTGATGTTAGATAATGTGCTGGATCTAATTGATAATTTTTCAAACAAACAGATCTAAAATTTTCAAATATATCAGCTAATAATAATACATCCTGAATATTATATAAATCTGAATAATTACCTAATGTTTTTACTTTTAATTTATTCCAAACTTTTATATAATGTTTATAATCATCATCACTTATATTTTCATTAGTTAAACAACTATAAAATTGATCTTTTTCTAATATTTTATCATAGTTTAATTTTTCAACATTATCAATAAATTCATATGGAAATACACCTTTAGAAGTTAATATTTTTAAAGTTTCATTATCATATTCAATTATATCATTTTCTTTTATAAATTTATTTATATGCTTAAATTCTTTAAGATTTTTAGCTAATTTTTCAATTGATGTAGCCATAAATCTAAATGTATCTACAAATGAGAATTTTATAAATTTTCTAGGTTTATCACCTTCAAATTCATAACCATAACCAGAATTTACTGAATAGTTTATATATTTTTCATCTGTATTAGCTAACAAATCAATTTTACCATATTTTTTAGCTAATTCTTTTATAAACAAATGTGTATCATAATTTGAACTATTATGACAGAATATAGGAATATTTTGAGGGAATTTTAGATTTAAATTACAATTTAAATGTGCAGCACCTCTAAATTTTCCTGTTAAATGACAATGATCTCTTACTTTTATTCTTTTATCATTATCAAAACCACTATTTTCACAAATATGACAAATATTAGTTTTTTGATAATTAATTTCTTCTTCATTAGTTAAATTCATAGGCTTTTTATTTTTTGAATTATATTTTTTAGCTATATATTTTGAAATTTCATCTAAATATTCAAATAATTTATTTGGTACATTTATTAATTCCTCTTCATTTTTTGCTCTATAACAAATAGGTTTATACATTTTATTAGTTACTCTAGATACTAAATAGATTGTAAATCCATATGGTTTATGTTTTTGAATTTTATTTGTATATGAGCAATTTGGATTATTTTTACAATTATCAATCTTTTCTAATATACTTTCAAAATCCATATAAATTACATATGGATGTTCAAACTTTTTGTAATAGTTTTTAAAACTTACTTTTTGACCAGGAAATGGCATTATAGGTCTACAAGGTTCTAATGATTTACATATTTCTAAATGATTATTCAAGTCTTTATTTTTGTAGAAATGAGTCAAACATCTTCTACAAATATATTTTTTTGTTTTATGTTTTGATAATTGAGAATATACCAATTTATTTAAATCTGTTATTAATATATAATGACAATTATTACCAATTTTATAATATAATAAATCAATTTCTAATTTTACATTATAATATTCAGATATTTGTAATGGCACTATTTTTTTATCTTCATCAATTCTATAAATATTTATTGACATTGATGGATAGTTATATTTAGAGTCAAACGATCTTTTTTCAAATAATTTAATATCTTTTAATGTTATTGGATAATCAAAACCTTTAAAAATATCATCATTTATATATTTTTGATATTGTTTAACTCTTTCAGCATGTTCATTTGGTTTATCAATAGCACATCTAATTGCATAAATAAAACAATATTCATCTTTATTTTTAAAATTTACACAACATTTTTTATTCTTAATTTCATTTGGTAATTCTATATATGATCCAGCATTTAATGAATTATTTTTAGATAATTTTAGATTTAATTCAACACATCTTTTTAATGACCAACCAGAGCCTTTTAATGGTTGATTTAGTTGTTCTCTAACTATTAATTTCTTAAATTGATCATCAATAAAATCATCTATATTTAAAATATCTGAACTTTTTATGCAAAAATACATATTACTATTTTGAATTTCACCATTTATTAATTTTCTTTCATATTCACATTCTAAAGCCATTTGTCCTTTAATATTTTTAAATTTTTGTTTTTCTATCAATTTTTTTATTTCATTTCTTTGAGTTTCTAAATAATCATTAATATCTAAATCATCATTTGAATTTGTTAAAATATAATCTTGAAAATATCCTTTTAATGATGAAGCTTCTTGAATATTTATTATATTTTCTTTTGGAATTGGTCTATTTTTAAAATAATCATTTAATAATCCAATTAATTCTCTTCTAGTTTTATTAACAATTTTAATACTATTTTTAATTGCTAAATTTTGAATATATTTTAATGATCTATATTCTAAATTATTTGGATTTTCTTTAATTTTGTTTAATCTTTTAATTAGTTCATCTCTAGATAAATTTTCATAATTTCTGACAGATAATTTTTTTGCAATTTCATTTAATTTTTCTATATTAAATAATGAATAATTTGTAAGATCAAATGTTTCTTTAATATTTGTTAATTCATCTAAAGTTTTATTTTTATAATTATATATATTATTATTTTTACACCAATGTTTTAATTCAAATATTTTATTATCATATTTTTGTTTATTTAATAAATGTTTAGTTGAATTATAATGTCTATCATAATTTTTATATAATATATTTTTATTACAGTAAGGACAATTAATATTTTTATTTGTTCGTTCCATTTATTAGAAATAATTTTTACTTAGAAATAAAACTCTTAAAAATATGAGAAGTTTTTCCACTTTTTTCTAGGTAATTTATAGTTTAAATTGTATTTTTTCAATCAATAGTCAACTTTTCACAAGTTAATTTAAGTTTTCTAGAGTATTTTTTCAATAAAATCAATAGTCAACTTTTCACAAGTTAATTTAAATTTTCTAGAGTATTTTTTCAATAAAATTAATAGTTGTATTTTCATAAGTCAATTTAAGTTTTCTATAGTATTTTTTCAATAAAATTTAAACTTTTTTAAAACAAGTAAAATTATTATTTTTATCATATTTTTAAATTTTCTAGTTTTGTTATATTTTTGTCATGAATTTTAGTTTCTAAATGTCTTAAATAATTATTAGTCCATTTAATATTTCTTCCACATTCACAAAATTGTGGTTTTAAAAACATTTCTCTAATACATTGTATACAAATTGCATTTTTTCTATCTTTACTATAATGATAATTATTAAAATTTGAAATATCTTTAATTTCTTTACATTTATGACATTGTTTTTCATTTAATTCAATAACTTTAATATTATCATATAATTTTTTATAATACAAATCCTTACATTCTTTACAATAATAATATAACCCATCTTTAGTATTTTTATCTTTATAAAATTTTGATATATCTTTATATAAATTACACCTTAAACATTTCTTTTCCATTTATATAAAATAAAATTTACAAATTGGTTTTTTTCAATTCATATTCATAAAAATTTCCAATAATATCTTCATTATTTTGATCTTTTATACTATATGTAACTGGATTTGTATTATTAATTTTAGAAATTATAGATATTTCTCTAGACCAATTATTTTTATATTTATTAGAAAATGTTGATTTTTTATTTCCAATTCTAACTCTATCATTTATTTTAAATTTTGATTTGGTTATTATTTTTGGTGGTTTATATTTAAAAACAGTATCTAATAAATCCTTTTCATTATTTTTATTTACTTCAATTGGTTTCATTTTAATTGTTGAATGATATGAGTTATTATATTCTTTAACAATTTTTGGTAAAATATTTATCCATCTATAATTTTTATTAATTTCAAATTGTATTTTCATTTTTTCATTTTGTGTTCTATTATACCTTTCTATTATACTTGATTTTTCTTCATTTTCTGTATGATACAATTTAATATCATATTTATTTAATATTTCTTTGAATTCTTTATTGATAAATTCTAATCCTTTATCTGTATGTAAAAGATTAGGTGATTTATGATTAATTTTAATTGCATCATTAATTATTTCTTCAAATGCTTTAGAAACTGTTTTTCCATCTTTTTTCTTTAATGGTTTTGACCAAACATATTTTGAGAAAGTATCTATCACATTTAACATATATTTATAACCATCATTTTCTTTTTCATAATTTTTCATTATAATTAAATCTGCTGCCCATAAATCATCAATACCTAATGTAATTATTTTTCTTTTTAGAAATTTCATTCTGATTGGAGCATGAATTTCATTTGCTTCAATTATTTGTTCATTTTTAGTTAATTCTTTTTTAATTATAGGTTTAACTTCTTTTTTTAAAATTTTACTTTTATTTGTTTTACAAATTAAACATTTAGTAGCTATTCTATATAATCAATTTTTCATTTCAACAATTTGTGGATTAATATTTTTAGTTTTTTTCTTACACTTGTGACAATGAATTGGTTCATTCATTTATATATAAAAAATATTTTATACATAAATGAATTGAATCAATTCATTTATGTATAAAATATTTTTTTAATAAATGGATATGTGTTATAGATGTCATAATCAAACTAATTTTACTATTATTGGAAATTGTGTAGGATGTAATATATGTAAAAGAATTATTTATGAAAAAAAGATTAAGAGAAAAAGTAATAAGAATAAACATCTTAAACATATTTTAAGAGAATTTAACCATTTTCAACCATATAAAACACACCAATTAATTAATGAATTATATATTTTATGTATTTCCAATCATTTTGAAATAACACCTAAGAATATAAAATTATTTTTAAAACAAAGGAATTATACAAATTGGATATTTTACTATCAATTTTTAAACAAAATATACAATATTAATTTTGAATTGAATCATGAAGATAAAGAAAAAATTACACTAGTTTTTAATAAATATTTATGTTTTAAGAAAAGTAATATATCATATAAAAAATTATTACCAATGATTTTTAAATATTTAAATATGGATTTTTGTATAAAACCTAATTATGATGATAACTTTTTAACATATCTATCACAAATAAATTTGTAATATTTTTTCCCTATATAAATGGATCTGTTAGAAGAAATTAATAATATTGGAGAATTAAGATTTAAAGAATATAAACCATTAAAAAGTTTAAATTTAAATGAAAAATATAAAATTGAAAAATTTGAAAGAATTAAAGATAAATATGGATATACAATTATTGTTGAATTAGAAAAATGTAAAATACATTTACCAAAAAGATTTACTAATATAATTGATGATAAAACTATTAAAGAATTAAATAAAAAAGATTTAAATTTAATTGTCACGGCTTTTAAGACTTTTGATGATAAAGAAACTGCTTTAGTTAAATTTGAATAATTATTTTAATATAATTGTATTGTTAATAAATTTTAAATCATCTTGTAAAAAATTATAATTTTACTGGTTTTAAAAAACTTTTTATTCTGTAAACAATTTCATATAAATTTATGCATATTTATTAAAAAATGCATTAAATTTGCATATTTTTTATGACAATTTGACAAAAGCTGAAAATTGGCCAAAAAATGGCAAAAATATTGCATAATTGTATTAAAAAACTGTGAAATTTGTTTGATTTTTGATTGTCTCCAAAAGTGTCCTAGGAACCCCATAGTACTATCTACTTATATATGTATATATGTATGTGTCCCTAGACACGATAACTCTCGTAAAAATGGTCCAATTGACACCAAATTTGGTAGAGATGTGTAATCCTACGTTTATTCGGATGAGTTTGAAAACCAGACCGATGGACCTACCGGAAGGGGTAGTTTTGGGGGGTTTTGTACCCCCCAAAAATGGGTTTTTTGCACTTTCATATGTAAATTTTAAATATTTTCAATTTTTATTTTGACCATTGGATTTAGCTCAAAAAAACACACAATTTAGTATTTTGAAGCTTTGCTCTATCTCCATTGGTTACCGAGATATTACAAAGTCTAAAGACAGTACATTGTCTTTTAGGGCTCCAATGTTAATCTTATGGAGAATAAGGATGTGTTAATATTTCACTTATTAACCAATATTTTTTAATGAAACTTGGTATTAAGCTTCATTTGGTTGAGATTCATCCATTTAAGGTAAAAAATCTTGGTTTTTGTACTTATCATGGCAGCAAACCTGCATACTCTTTTCCCATGTTAATCATATGGAGAATAGGCAAACTCTTTTATTTATGGGCAGATATTGATGAAACTTACTATATGTCTTTATATGGTCGAAATAAATTTTTTCTATGCTAAAAACCTATTTTTGTGTCCCCCATGGCAGCATACCTGCATACTCTTTCCCTATATTTATCTTAAGGAGAATAGACATTTATTTCCCTATTTATGAGCACGTGATGAAATTTTGTTTACAAGTTTAGCTGGTCACAATTAATATTACTAATTTGGAAATTCGCTGAGTACGCAGGTCTGCTGCGACGGGGGGTATTATTAATGTGGTATCATCTAATTAAAAAATGATTTGACTTAAAATGAACCAATTTTGAATTGAACTTTCATTTATATACTTACCTTGAAAAGAAAATTGTTTTTTTTTTTATATATCTATCACTAACTACAATCTAATAAAAATTTAACTCGATGTAGAAATAAAGTGTTAAAAAACTATTTGGCCTGTTTTAGAAACATCCCTCATGTGAAGTTTTTTCCAATCCCAACTTAATTGACAGTATTTCCGAGAAAAATCACTCAGCATGACAAACGAATATGCCGTTAAAAATACAGAATGCCAATAAAGAAGTTATTCATTGATCAGCTGATTTCATCATGACTCAAGGACCATCGCCTTTAAAACAATGCCTTGCTAAAAATAAATTTCTTTCATATTTTGAAATAAATTAGCCGATGTCTATTAATTCTTTTAGTTATTACTACGTTTTACTGTTTAAAACAGAATAAATATTTTCGCTCATCAATAACCTAAAAACGAACTATAATTTTATATTTAATAAATTAGTTTTTTTTTTATAATTACAATTTAAATATATTTTTTATTTTGGTCAACAGAAAACAAACATTAAAATAAATATAATAACTTTTTTTCGAAACCGGGTTTTATATAAAAATTTAACAGATACCTTAGAAGGAAACAATAATATGAACTCAATTTTAGCTCAGGAATATTTTTGACCTTTAAGATTGGGTAAAACATTGACGTCAGATAAAAATTCCAACTCTTCCTTCGTTTACTTTCCTGTTGCGTCCTACTTGTAACAGGGATCCACAAGGTACGCGACCTTTGGCTGTCGAGAAAACTAAAGTTATTGCAATACCTAAGTCGTTCATGTAACACAAATTCCATGCCACTTTCATAGGAAGGTATCTTCAATGGCGTACAAACTGGCCGTAATGTTGTTATTAATACACAGGGTGTCCCTCAACTCTCTACCGACCTCTTGAGGTAATATTCCTGACTATAAACAAGCTAAAATATCATATTTACAATTTACAAAACTCCGTAGTTACCCGTACAATGGCCATTCTTGGTTTTTTAAAGAATAATTTTTAGTTTAAGAAGGGTTTGTTGTAGTAATTTGAAACTTGGTGTACAGCTTTTTAAGGCAAAGTTTTAATTGAAGAAAAAAAACCTAATAATTTTTTTACAAATCATATTGTTAAAATGTTAGCTGTTTAAAAGCTTTAACCCTGAATTGCGTAAAAACTCCATGAGATAGTAAATTTTATGCAATCTTTTGTTTTTTAAGATATTTATTTTTAAATCGAACGATGTAAATACTATGGTCATCGGTTGGTAAATAAGCAAGTATGAGCGATATAAATTAGGCTAGTCACGGCCGTACCCCTTCTCCGGGAGCAGTTTGGGTATGAGTCCCATTGTTGAGCTGAACCGTGCGAAGGGCAACGACTCGTTTGTATTTAAATCCCTCTTTCTCGCATATTTATGAACAGGTTTCTTTCATTGTTATATTGTTGAGATTTACGTTATATTTTCTAAAAACCAAATACTAACCAAAAATTTTCTACCATTTGTAATTTAGTATTTTTTAAAATTGAAGTTTAAAGATTTTCTTCACATAGGCCTTTACTTCACAAATCTGTATACCAATCATGAACATATTATATCAAACAATCTAAATAAAAATAAATCTGAAAAATAAAAATGGCGGCTCTGTGGTTAACTATGGAGTTTTGGAAATGATATTTTGGCGTTTCTTAAAGGTAAGGAATAATAAGAGGTAGGTAGAGAGTTCAGGGACACCCTGTATAACAATTACATCATCTTAAAACAAGGCATACATTTCAAGAGGCTTATAAGTAGAAAAATTAAAAGCCGATAGCTTTTTATTAATTTATATAATACATAATAAAATATTTTTTTGTATTAATATTATTAAGTTTATTCCTGTTAATAATTATTTTATTTTTAAAATATAATTGTGATAGTTGGCTACTGAAAAATAAATATTATTAACAAAACTTCTTGATAACACTCTTATTCAGATTTTAAGAACCTACTGCGAACCCTTTAAAAGGCGTTGAGTATGACTCGAGTCAGCCATACAATGAATCAAATCTTATCGGACCTTTTCCTTGGTACAAATGGGAGAGCTCCTTGATGAGCCACCGTCTATAGGTATTTTGTATTATTTGTGACTAAACAATGCATCATAATAGTTCTCTACTATTACTTTCAGTATTAAGAAGCCCAATATCAGATATTATGGTTACAAATTATAATTAATATTTCTCGGTAACTAATGCAAATATAACCAATATTATCAGATATCTAATATGACACATCCCTATTCTCAATCCACCTACTTCTAATAAGAGAAGATTATTTGATAGTATTTTTCCTTCTCTTCTTCCAGAGGGGCTATCTGGCTTGCTGCGCATTTTAAAAATCGAACCTAAAAGGTGGCATACGCGAATCTGTGGCTGTAACCTCGAACGCCACCTGGAGATTAATAATCAATGAACATGTATTCGGAACATCTTTTCATTGGTTCCATTTTCTTAAAATTATAGTGGAGTGCCTTTCGTTTACGTTTGGTGTGACGGTGCCAATAACCAAGGCACTTTTATCAGATACGAACCTTGGGTCTAAACGTACAGATGAGGAACCCCACCCTGAGATGGGCAAGTTTAACAGTTTGCGTTATAGCAGAAAACTTCATTATTTAAAACCATTTAACCCCTTGACGATTTTAGGAGTCTCGTTGAGGGACCCCAAAATCTTTCACCTCAACGGAGAGCTGCTAGTCAAAGGAGACGATGTCTCCCGACTGCCGCTGTCTGGAGGACTGGCCGTGACTTCCACCTGTCGTAAGACTCCCTTCTTCAGTCCTCTAGTGAAACCATTATCTTTTGGGGTCGGTTTCACACAAACCACGTTAGGGTGGCAAGCATCTAGGTCAATTTCCTTACAGATGTTCCACAGGATGTCGGCTTATGTGTCAACCGCACCACTGAAAAAAACTTACAACGATACAGGACTTTGATTTTAGCTCACGAAACACTCCCCATGGACGTGGCCTCTTTGGACGTGGTGATCTACGATGTAGAGCTCCTTGACATTTGATCTTAGTCTCTTCCTGGACCCTTTGGCATATTGAGACAGATGACAGTCTCAAATTCAGTTACAGTGTTAACTACGGGCAGTGACCTTAATGAAAGGATGGGCTTTCGCCAAATCATATTGTGGCTTTTCCCTGGCTTGGGCTCATCTCTCACTTTTCATCCTCTCCCGCTTGTTTGAAGCATTGGAATTCGGTACTAACTCGTCGTCAATGGTGGACGTAAAGCATGTTGCTACCGATATTTTTTTGTGTTGTTTCGTCAATGTTGTATTTTGTGGGTACGTGCCATATTACACATACCATAGTTGTTTGAGAACAGCTCACCGAAAAGGGGTGACCCTTTAACCGTCGAGAACTGGTATACACAACTGGAACACACAACTCCTCTTTAAGTGCCCCAGGGCTCAAATTTTTGCTAGCTCATCTCCAATATGCACAAGGCACAGTTCGTCCCAGAGGTTACTCGTCATATGATCTTTGTGTTAATGCTGAACCTCTTGACCACTGCCCTGTGCTTCTGTGGCTTCTTTTGATATACTGGAAGAGACCATCGGCAGTGCGAAGCACACACCAGCCCCTAAAACACAGAAGCTGGACGCCACGAATCCTTCAGCATGCACCAAGGACCCCTTTCAGTCACCTCCTACGAAAATCAAGTTACCACTGTATTTTCCAACGCGGAACCACATGGGCTGAGGTATTGCTCTTTAACTTGTTGCAATGATATTGAGATAATTGATTCTATTATAAAATACTTTAAAACTTTCAATTGAGTATGTGTTAGTAGAATAATAGGGAATGTGTTTAAAAATATTCTAAGCTTTGTAAGGTTCATGTTTGAAGGGCAAATAAATATTATTAATCGATCGCCATTCTCCTTAAATTACATATAATATGTTTCAAATCAATCAATTTTATAATAAATCATCCATATCTAGATAGTTAATCGATATAAGGTTCAATTAAAATGGATGAAGATGTACAATAAAAGTAATGTTTATCAAGAGGAGTATGCTTTATATAGTGTATTATCGTTTTTCAAATGTCAAAATTTTTATGACTAAGTGCAAACGGGAAATAGTTACCCTTGAATGATGGTGACAGCAATATAACGTCGTGGATTGACCTTTAACTTTTGAGGTGATGTGATTTATAGCTGAACGAAAGAATTGTTTAACATAATCTTGAGACTTTTGGTGGGTTGATGAAATGTCAAACGTCACATAAAACTTGCTTTCTCTTTTTTACATAAAGAATACTCGACAAAAGACTAAATTTTTGTATTGATAGTTTATAAACGTATACTTATCATGTCATAATAAAACCTATTCATTTGCAGAAAATTTATTTCTATTTAACACAGTGTAATATTTTTATCTTTTTCCTCTTTGAAAACAGTTGCTCTAAATGGTCATTGAAATTGGTATATTGCCAAAATTTTAATATAAATTCATTTTATTATTTTTATATACGTCTGAAGATTTTATTGTTTGTGTACTGCAATGTACATCTTATCACAAGAACTAATGTAAAAACTCGAATATTTTTTTCATAATACCCTGGTGTTAAACTGTAAAGTAAACATGATTAATAAATAGCATATTATGTATTTTAATAAAAGGTTGTATTACTGAAATACCTTGGTATTTTTAAACAACGCAGATAACTAATTAACTATATAAAAAAATTCTAAACACATTGAACAACATCGGTTGAAACTCTTTAATGTAATATAAGTTAAGATTAGAATAATTTAACTAAAAATGTAGTATTAACAGACTTAATAAGTTATTATGTGCCCTTGGACCTGTTATCGTTCCATCTACAACTGATTATTCCACAGGGACCGAAACTCTTGCTACTTTGTAGCTTGAGTAGCAGCGGTATGTAGTTTACTACAAATAAATCATAACTTATAAAAGGGTACATATTTTAAGCATATATAAACATTGTTCATTAAAACTTTACCGATGTTCATAAAAGTTTTATCATTAAACCCTTGAAGTTACATTGTTACACATATGTACATCATTGCATATTTTAATATTCAATATACAAGTTTTTTATGTGTTTCACTAAAATGTTATACTGAGTTCTGTTGATAACTGCTTAAACAAAACAAAAATTCACTTTCTTACTCGACAAAAGTAGCGTAGAAATTTGTTGTTACATGAGTTGAACCGAAGGTATTTATACAAGAATACAAAATGTTACTCTCTTGGGAAAGTTGATTTACGAAAGTGAAAACTACTTCTTAAACGTTTAGTAATTAAAATTAATATAAATTAAATGTTCTAATTCCGATAAAATAAACAAATGTGATGGCCAGGATAGTGAATCAAACTAGCGGTAAAGGTTATCTCTATTCTATCTCTAGGGTTTAACGATTTAAAGAGGGAGTTCAAAACGACCTCGGAAATGTCCTAAAGCACCAAAACACTTTTGAACGCGTTGATGAGATTTTTATTTACACTGCAAAATGGGTAATGCTAACACATAATTATGTAAACTAATTAAAATTCGCTTTCCGCACTTCAAGCCATATACCAATGACGATTTCCCTATAATCATATTAAAATTTAATCCATTGTTCTCATTACTTATTAGTCCTCCGTCGAAATGGCCCTCAGCAAGATTAATTTAACTACGTCCAGGAAACGACGGACTAACCAGAGTTGTAACTTTGGAGATAGCCACCTCCAGCTTCTATAGACTGATTGGAAAACTGTGCACTCTCCCAGTGGACGAAAAGGTCAGTAATTGACCCCGCTACAAACGTACACACATTGCCCCATCGGTGCAATTATGGCTAAATGTTTTAGTTACCGGTTGTATTACAAATCTGAATCACCAAATCATATGGTCTTTTTCATCGTATTACTATCTTTTTCCCACGGTTTTGCTCGAATTACTCATCACTCGTCAGGCTTAGCTCGTTCGCTTCGCTCACTTCGGTCCCCCTAATTCTTAGCTTGTTCGCTATGCTCATTCGTTGTCACGCTAACCGGCGCGTGACTTAAAGTAGTGTTGGAATACAAATAATTAGATACTATCATTGAATTTGTTTCTTAGCAACCAATCAAAATGCAAAAAATATTTTAAGTTTACTTAACAAAAAATTGTTTTTCGTGATTTTTTTAAGTATACCATGTTACTTCTGTTAACTATAAGAGTGATACAAGGTTTCATGACGATCGGTTTAGTAGTTTTTGCGTGAAAAAGTATCAAACGTCATTACATTCACAAGTAACGATATTCTTGTTCAGTCAATTGAGTAAATAAACAAAATCGTGTTAACATTATCTAAGCTTAAATTTTACTCTTTCAATCTTATATGAAGTAATTTACTTGGTACTTGTTTAGAAAGAAATCATTTTAGTTTATTTTGGCATACTATTTTATCAGAAAATGTAGGCTTGGAGATTAAAATTCCTAAAGGGAACTTTGATAATGTACACAATAAGACTCCCAGGTACAAAATAAATTTTTGTGAAAAAAAATTAAGAAAGTGGTCTCAGCCTACATAAAATGGGTTCTTTTATTCAAATGTTTTAAATTATTCCATAATTTACATTATGATAATGATATAAAAATAATATCCTATAAATACCTCAGTGAAATAATCCAATCATTCTTGCGAACATTTGAATTTTATAATAAGTATAGACGTATAAACAATACCTTGGACCCTCGCCTACAATCTGAATATGAGATCTACAATTAACCATTAATTATACAGGATAAACACTCGACGACTAAGCTGCCTCCTCCTCTTGACATTGCTGCTTATTGTTCCTCTGTCCTTAGTGATGCGCTCTACATAGGCCGAAAATATGGGTCTTTAAATAAAAGACGACTAATGTGTACCACATGTAAATTTAAACATTGCTTCGTTTTACTAAATTGCATAATATTTTTTGTTAACACAGAGCATATATTCTAAATTGAAAACAAATAAATATACACAAAGAATAATTACTTAAAAAATTACATACGTCCAAGTTGGAACAAATGCATGTTTTTTCGCATTTGGGTAATAATTTACTTATTTAAAGGCCATTTAAAATTAGGGAAAAAATAGTCTTACAATACTCAAAACAGTCAAAACATTTTTAGTTCCGGTATTGAAGGTGTTATGTCTAAAATTAGTTGTATATCGCAGTTCAAGGAGTTAAAAATATGGATTATAATGACTTAAAATACTTTAGGAATTTAGTTTAATGGAGTGGCGCTTTCCACAAAATCTTTTATTTTCACTTTTTATTCAACGCCCTAACAAACGGTTTTTAGATATGTGTTCTTTTCATTACAAATATTATACAAATATATATTATACTTGCACTTTTATCTAAAGTACATGTTGGTAAATATAGGCTACTTTATTAGGGTGTTTATTTGTATTCGTTTACGTGCTACACTGTCATAACTAGATGATTGGTTTCCTATCGCCAATAAATCATTGGGATGACCCGCATTGTGCTAATGATTCTATATTTTCAGCTCTCAGGCAAAAGATGTACTGTAATAAAAAAAGTGACACTAACATACAACGATACCTACTTGAATATTTTATTTTTTAAGCGAAAGCCTACAAGTTTAAAGTTATAATAAAACTACCAGGGTAATTATTACATAACTAATTACTAATATGATTTGTTGTGAAATGATACAAATTCGTAAAGTGCAAGTGAAGCTTGTACAATCCGATAAAAAAATTATATACAAATATGATATCTCTCTGTGTTTGGTATCTTTAATGTCGTTAAATTGATTATAATAAGTAAATTTATCATCGGAATATCCTAAGTCCAGCCATCTAATGTGTTGTGGAATTTAATTTTTATTCTAAAAACATTCTTAAATTATCTTTGAAGATTGGTTTAGTAAAGTCGTTCAACATCGACTTCAGATTTTCAAAATTCGGTTGGAATACTACCAATGTAGTTATCATAAACATGTTTTTTCGTCTAAATTTAGGCACACGGCAATGCAGGTTTAGTGGAGTTTTTACTATTAGTCTAAATTATTAACCCTCCAAGCTCTTAAGTTTGGAAGACCCTTGTTGACCCCTCAACCCCCATTTCGAAGAAGAGCCCCCTCCATTATTAACCAAGATATTAAGGATACTGCAGCCTGGGGTTCACGGGACAACACCAATAAAAGGTACACATTTTGGATGAAAAAACTCAAATTTTTCAACATATAGTGGAAATATACAGTGTGTTAAAAAAATCCGGAAGGGCCTAATAATTTGTCAATTAATAAAGTTTAGGTAATGAAACCTTGTACATGTATACAAGTAATAAAAAGTTACTTTTCCGGACATTTATATTATTATACCTCACGACGTTGGCAGACTATAGCTAGTAAGAAGAGTATCTTAAAAGTAATCGTACGTCAATATTTACATCAAATTAAAGGTCTTTATTAATGGAGACTAATGCAGCAAGCCTGTCCTTAACTGAGTAAAAAATGGCAACTGATTAAAATTTGTAAAATAATCCTATGCGTATTGACAAAACAAAAAATTCAATTACTCCTGATACACTTTACGTTTTGAGGGTGAGTTTGGGGCAAATTACTCAAAATCCAGGGCCCTTTAAAATTATTTATCATGTGACGTGGGCAAACAAAGTTTCTCTGACAACTTCCATTAGGGATGTCCCTAAAGAAAGAGTTGTTGAAAACTCCATTTGCCTATGTCATATGAAACATAACTTTGAAGGGCTTTGAATTACAAGCAATTTGTCTTCAACTTGAAATCAAAAGGTCAATCGTATCGGGATTATTGATTTTTTATGTCCTCCAAAATAAATTCAAGGGAAAGTTTGATCTTAAACCATTTTTGACTCGGTCATCTTTTCAAGGTCAGGTTTGCGGCAATGTTGTCCATTAAATCTTGTTCTATTTAATTAGATCTACATATTGATCTATGCTTATACTTAAGATTTGTCTCTGTATAGGCCGTCCCCTTGGAGAGGTAAAAACCATATCGTCTGAAAAAGTAGATTTTAAAAGCTTATATACATTTACAAAATTGTATTACTTAAACTAGAGTAATCAAAAAAATTTAAGCCCCGGAAATTTAAGTTCCGGGAATTTTGCACATTATGTATGTTCCTGATCAATAATTCATAAATTGTTTTCATACGAAATATATTGATTTAATCATTTTATATAAGTTCTAGTTAATTTGACATAATTTCTTGGCAATATAGATGAAACTTAAGAGTCTCAACAATGTCTTTTGTTTTGAGAAAAATGGATTATGCTGTAACAGCAATAGATGCTTTAGAGAGCTCGTTAGGGATCATGTTAACGTCAAGTGAAGTCTTGTAAGTAGAGGTTATAAGTCTCTCAAGTGTGTTTGAATAACATTTAACGAAAAACTATAGATAATTTAAAATTATTAACAATTTTAAGCTTTAAATTCCTTAAATTTCTTTGCAGATGAACGACTTCCTCAATATTTTCAATGTACATTTTGTGAATAGCACACATACGTTTTTATATTTTCAATTTATTTATTTATAATAAATTTTAAAAAGTGTGAGAAAGTTCCATTTTTATTGTAATAGCTTACATCACTTGGACCGAGGGTTTTTTATGTGTCTAAATTGTAATTGAGTACATGTATAACATCCTGGTATCAGTAATGTAAAGGATTTCACATCTTAATGCAACAAAAATGAACTATAACGTTAGTTAATTGTGGACAAACTGACTTAAGTTTTGTCATTGAATTACATAGATTTTTTTGCTATAGTAAAAGTGACTGCTTATGGGGTAGTTAAGAAGGTAGAAAAACACTGTTTCGTTTGCAATATGATGGAAACACATTTTAAAAACGAAATATGTAAGAAAATATTCAGAGTAAAGTTGAAGTGGAGTGTAGATAAATTAATTAACGTTTCTGTTCAAGAGGATTATAATAGTATAATCAGCTACGGCTCGATCGGTGCCGCGCTTTCATTACGCCCTTGTTTGTTTAGTTAAGGGAAAATAGAGAAATTATTAAGATAAACTAATAATTATAATATTAAACATGTCTAGGTAAGTTGGTGGTTAGGTTAAACTAATATCATATTGAATAAATTACAATAGAAACATGGTAACATTAAATTAAGATATGTTAAAATTAAATATATGAAATAAATAGACTCTGGTAAGAAATTTAATTTTATAGTGTTCACAGACGGTTTATGACTCAAATTTCAAATCCTGTTTGACGAATGGATTTTTGCTATAGACATAGGCCCCTACTCAGTAATAGTAATCACACGATCCAGAAAATTTTCTGAAATTATAATTTGTAATAGCACAAGTTTTAAGTATTCTGTTAGTTTGTGGACAGTATGAATAATATTAATATCACTAGTATTGCAACGGATTATTTATGTAATTAAAAGCTTACACGGTCTTCCTACACTTTATTATATTTTAACAAGCTCCGTACTACGTGGGGGCAGAAGTAAAAATAAGAGAATAATGCAACATTACAAACTTTCTTGTAAAAGGATAAGTGAAATTTTTTGTACAAATTGATAACGTATATTTTGTTCTTTTAACCCTGAAATTAACAATAATTACGTTTTGGGCTTACTTGTCTTTTTGCTTCTTTCAACCACAAAAGAGCAAATTGCAAAATTTAATTTTATTAATCCAATTCAATAACTGGTTATTATTACTATAATTTAAGACTAAACTGATGAAATAATAGCCTAATAAAATATGCAGAAGTAAGGTTAAGAAGCGTGGAAAATAGGTTTATGCTCGCTTTGGCATGAAATAAACAAATAGTTATATAGTGGGGTTTAATTTTCTTTTGTCCCTATTTTTTAACTGAAGATTCCCTGTCAGTAGCTATAATTAGGTGTACATATAATTATCATGTGAAAAAATTAAACATATAATTTCAACGGAATTCACTTTTTAAAGTGAATATTTATTTTATTTTTATTTAGAAAAAACGTGCATTCTGCAACGTCAAATTTTAATGAAAACTAAACTTAACACTATACAGTTGTTAATAATCTATCATCTTGGGTTTAGTTAAAATTCACAGCAAAGGAGTATAGACAAACACTATCACAGCCCACTGCGTATCACAAAGGCAAATAAATTTTTTTGCAGTTTGTATTTTTAAATTATGGGTTATGCAGCTCTGTTAATTAAAGAAATGGAAATTTCGATAAAAAAACATACACTTTAAAAATATGTTTTACATTAAGCTATTCACTCAGGATTTAAATTTAAAATGGTTCTTAACCAAAGAAAGGAAATAATTTACAGTTTCCAACCCGAACTTAAATAATTATTACACCACAGTTTAATAAAAATTCTAAGAAAGTTGCAGAATTTAGCAAGCTTTAAAACACATAATACAATATAAATGAAGTGACAAATAAAGTATAATTAAAGAAACTTTTTAGGCTTAGTTTATCATAAATTAGTCACTTCTATTAGCTAATGGTTTAATTTTATTCAAGTTTATTCAATCCATTTAAGTTCTGTTCTTCTACAATTGCACATGAAATCATTATCTCATAATCATTAAACCATTAATTTTTTTTAATCCATGTATTTGCAGTATTTTTATTACAGCTTTTTGCTTGTAGAGAATTTAAATATTATTTAATAGTATACAACACTAGATCTTGTTTTTTTTTTACAAAATTAGGTTTGCTGAAATATCCATGCAATAGGTACAACATAAATGTTACAGTTTCTTTGAAACCTGAGTTACTCGAAACAAAGATAGCAAGTTGAAAATGAAAGTGGATCTACAAGTTTTGACAGGTATTGCTTGTTTCCTTTTTTCAACGGAGGGTAATCTGTTATCATTGTAAAAGTTTTGCCATAGCGTTTTCTTGAAGAATATATTTTAACTTAGATTGCAGTAAAAAAATGGTTTTGGGCACAATAAGTAAGCATAATGTATGTTCTTCTTTTAACTTGACTTGCATTACTAGGATCAAGGTAAAATGTTATATTTAAGATGAATTAATGGCAAATTCAACGAAGATTGTGATGTCCTTGTGCCGAAGTTATTCTTAGTGATTTGTGGTCCGACGAAATTTCTGGAAGTCCAGTACCACCTTGAGCAGTCTGGAAAACACCAAAACATCCATGAATTACTTCCCCCAACCATATACTTTATAAGAAATGAGGAGTAAGCAATAACTATTGCAGTTGATAATTTCTATACGGTAAAAGCACTCCTGCACAATACAAATACCTACAGTGTTGCCAGATGGACCACAAACCACTAAAACAATGTATTGAACAAAATATTACGCTTGCTTAAACTACACAGGGCCACTCAAATTTATTTTTTATATACATTCCAATGCTATGAAGTAATATTTTCTTAATATGTGGCAAATAAACAATTTTATTTTATGGAGGTAATTATTTACCATTAATTGTCTTCATCTCGTAATACTATCAATACCATAAGGAAGGGTATTCCCGTTTTCCGTGGTGAACTCGAGTACAAGTAGTTTTAAAATAATTCTTTTTATATATAAATATTTTTTCAAGTTAATTAAATAAATCTATAATGTCTATACCTGCCTATGGACCACCAGATGGAGTAGACTTGAGTCATTCTTCTACTACTTTTGGGACTCCAAGGTTAATGTATTTTTCTGATTTTAATTAAGTTACTGATTTTTTTAGAATGCTTTCATAAGTAATTGTAATGAGAAAAATTAAAATGTTATTTGTCTCTTTTCTTGGTTTATATCGATTTAAAATTTTCATAAAACCGATTGAAAAACGTTTTCGATCAATTTCTTTCAATGACGTGAGTGTGAAAAGAACACAGAACATAGCCTTAGGGTAAGGTCCTCAACTCCCTGCACACTGTTTTATTCATATTTTGTTCAAGTTTTCCCAATACTTTTGTTTATCGTTTGTGTTGTATTGTTTGTTAATTAAAGATTCGAAAGTCATAAAAGTGTTTAACAATTTTAATGTTTACACCAATTCAAGAACGTAAGATATATTAGCAAACATACACGTAATTCTTATTGCTTCAGTTAATACAATCTGAACTGTAGAACCTAACGACTTCATTATAAAGTAAATTAGATTTATTAATAAATAAATTTAATCAAAATAATAAATTTACATGACAAATTTAAAAACTATTTTCGGTTAATTATGTAAAAATCGCAAACCACAAAACTATCTTTAAACAGTTGGTAAATAACAATGAATCATCAGGTTTTTGTGTTATAAATCAGTAAAGACTTAAAATTCACCACACAATCATTATAGTTTGCAATTATTGTAATTGAATACAAAATATTAAAAATATCTAAGTATTGTAATACTGTAAATAACGAAGATAGAAATAAATTACTTCAAATAATCTTTGAGTTTTGAACATAAATTGAATTCCTGTCCCACGCTATTCTTAACTAAAGGAAGTAGTTTTGTTTATTAAAATTGTTACGCTATTAAATGTCATTATATATAAGTTCAAGTGTTAAAAATTTCTGCAATTTTCTAGTAATTAATCTTAATAAAACTTCTTTAAATCTTTATACATTTTAAATAAATTATTTACGTTTTAAAATCAAACCTTTTATTTTTGATGTACCAATTTTTACAGATATTTACAGTAAATATTTTTACAGATATTTTCACAGATATTTACAGTAAATTTAATGATATTTTTATATTAAATTTATAATTCCATGAATAAGCTGGGGTAAAAAATATATGGTATATGACGGAGACTCAATGTAAAATAATTAATCTGTACTGTACGTATGATTAAAATCAATAAAATATAGGTCTGAGTAGGGGGACTTGGCCGGCTGTCCGCCTGCTGGTGGAGCCGGTGGAGCCGGTGGAGCCAAAATAGTAGTGTGCTTTGGAGACATATAGGTCAAAATTTTTTTTTACCAAAAATACTTTTTTTTAACTTAGCCTAAATTTTTTTTACCGAAATTTTTTTTACCAAAAAATTTTTTTACCAATATTTTTTTACCTAAACTTTTTTTACCGAATTGTTTTTCTCAAAATTTTTTTACCGACATTTTTTCTACCAATTTTTTTTACAAAAAAATTTTTTTTCTGAAATTTTTTTTTCCTAAAATTTTTTTACAACTTTTTTTACTACTTACGCCTGTCTCGACCACCAACTTTGGAGACAATGGACTCTTTACACATGCGATGGTGGGGAAAGAATAGTTTACTTAGGATACATATAGATCAAGAACTGCAATGAATCTCTTTTAAAAATTCGGTGGCGGGGACGATGTTGGGCCAACGGTAGAGAAAAAGTAGCATGCTTTGGAGACACATGGCTCATGAAGTGTTATTCAACTCTTTAAAGATTTATAGGGACAAAGCATCCTCTGCTTGCTCCCGCGGTGACGAGAGAGCATCAATTCCACGACTGGCAATGACCGTAGCGATAGAAGGGAATGCGGAGTGGGATATTACGCAACACCTATCGTTCCATCCTTTGTCTACAGGTGCAAACCGGTATAAACCCCCAGCCACCCACATCCGACCACCTGCACTGAACACCTGCACAAACAAACAAAAAAAGAAGATTTATGATGTCTAGACATTGTGGAATGCGGCCAACACCGAACACCTGCGCTCATAAAAATTCCATGATGGCCGACACCCTTCTCGAATACCTGCACAAACAAAAGAAGCGGAACGACCCTTCTCAGATTTCTTCTACCACTTGCATCCGGCCACCTTCTCAAACAAAAAGATTGGACACCTGCGAGACGACCCTTCTCAGATTTCATCGACCACCTGCATCCGGCCACCTGCGGGATGACTCTTCGCAGGTTTCTTCGACCACCTGCACATTCCACAGAGAGGGGAGCGAGACAATGAACATCCATCTGACCTCACCCCTGCATGGGTTCGTCTACTAACCATCTGGCGAGTTACATAACAACGCGTTTCCTATTTCCCGCCAAACCCACGTCACGGAGCTGTGCGTCCCTTTCACGACCGTCAGATTACATAACAGAGGTTGCGTAACCAAGCCTAGCGAGCGTCATCCATTTACTCCCCCCTCCGGCCTCTGTCTCCGCCTAGCCATCGTAGTGAACAGTCGTCCCCGCGCTTCGCTCCGCTTCACTGCTGCTGCTTTGGGCCTGTACCAGTGATTGTACATTCTTTGCATATTCATCACTTCCATTGTAAGTATCATTCTCATTTACAATTAACTAGTTGTATTTAAATATAGATTTTGTGATAGGTCTTAGTGGTTTTACCTTTGTCAAGTTACTGAAAGAGTAGGATGCACATAGTTTTCACAACCTCTTGCACAATAACGTTAAAATATTAGTGTATGTAAACTAAATATTTTCAACTTAAAAAAGTAGTCAGGTTTAGCTTCGCGTGGACTATGAACTATTGCGTAGATATTTTAAATATATTATATTGATGTGTTCTTTCATATTGAACGAAAATCCTAACTATAATATTGAGTTCCTGTAACGATTGTTTGCACTAGTGATGTAATTTTGAGACTTTATATTGGAGTAAAAACCATTATTCATTAGTAGATCAGTTTTGAAGACTTTATTTTGAACTTAAACCTTTATTGTTATTTCATGTGTAACACTAGTAGTATAGAGGTGCAAATGAATTTTGGAAGCCCCCATTCTTTTTAACTCTGAGAAGAGGAGACTTCCAAATTAATTTTAATACGTAGCATTGTTTGTTTATAGATCATCATGAATGCCGTGGAACGTTGCTTCTCCTGTGCGACTTGTCGCAAAGCCTTCAAGACCAAGTACCATCTCACCCGGCACACGCGTTCTGTCCACGAAGGAGCCATCTTCCCGTGCCCGGTGTGCGACAAGTCGTTCGCGAGGGAGGACGGCGTGTGCCGCCACGTCACCGCTGTACATCTCCCTCAACCAGCGATAAACCCAGCATTTAGACAGGGTCAGTATCTTAAACATTATATATGTTCACTAAACAGTCAGATGTCTATAAACTTTAAAAATTCTACTCTCATTCGTACTATGCATAAGGATGAGAAAGAAATCCAATTTATCTTTCACCCCACTGTAACTTGACTCACATATTTTGCTACCAAATTAGTTAAACATTTTGATGCGCACAATCATAACTATCGTAAAACATCATTCTCATTTTAAATTTCTGTAACATTTGCACTTGTGATGCACTTGCGATAAAAAGATTTTCACCTTTCACTGCGTTTATAAATCTAATATAAAATATGCTAATCATGTCTATGCTTTTCTTATAGGCTTCGTGCCCACACCGAGTCCGGCGGAACCACGACCCGGCCCCTCCTCCGTTCCTGACTTTGAGCCGAGGCCCGACCCCTCTTCCGATCCTAACGTCGAGCCGAGACCGGGTCCGCCCCACGCCTCCGAGCCATCACAAGCCCCAGAACCTACTGGAGTTCCCACAACAGGTATGCACTAAACTATTAATTCACAAACTTGTATCAAATGTAAATATTCATTCAGATATTTCATCCACACTAAAGTGATCATACTGTCAAAGGATTCTATTGTAAAGACTAACCAATCTTAATGTTAAAAAATCCTAGTCACAATGTTCGTTCAGACGTTTGTTCAATGACGTTCAGAAAATATTTGTTCTTTCTTGATTTCTATAATTGAATGAATCAAAAGTTACTATATTAAACATTCAGATTTTCACATTGGTTTGGAAACTGATTCTTTTTAGGTTTATCATTATAATTATAAATGCGACTACAACATTTTGTATTATTTCAGACCATGTATGTGACGGGTGTGGAAAAACCTTAACGAGGAAGGCTAATATGCAGATCCATGCCCGCAAACACTGCAAAGCCCTACGTGAGGAACGACAGTCCGAACAACCAGTCAGAGTCCAACAGCAACCACATGCCCCATTGACAGCCAATTCCTTCATCCCTCTCCATAAAAGCTCTTTCATCATCCTTCCTCGAGACATCGCCATGAAACGTGCCGTGATAAATGTGTATAACAATGCGGATGAACACTGCTTTGAATATGCCATGCTAACCAAATTTATTAAAAATGCTTGTTATGACCGGCTTACTGCAAATCATTTTACAGCAGAGGTTAGGGCACGATCTAATTTGAATTTCGAGGGATTGGAGTTTCCTGTCAAACCAGACAAAATCCACACGTTCGAGCGTAATAACCCCGGCGTAAGTATAAATGTGTATGTCCTGAACAAAAAGAAAAAGAAGAAGCATAGCAAGTATCAAGAAGAGCACTATGTGTATCCACTACGAGTTACAGGCAAGGAGAAAGAGATGCATTTTGACCTTCTTTTCCTATCTAATGAAAAGACTTCACATTATGCTTACATTAGTAATTTCAGCAGGTTGGTGGCTACTCAGTTAACTCGAGGTGGGCGGCGACTATTTATTTGCAAGACATGTTTTGCATACTTTAGCAGTAGTCCGAATAAATTGGGCATCAGAGGCGCAGAACGACTGGAGGAGCACAAGCTTTATTGTTCATTGCGCATTCCTATTCACAACAAAGGCCGGAGGAAGGGATTAGCGCATTTCTTTGGGCCACCACCTTCTGCGAGTCTACCTGCTCAGATGTTTAACCAAGTCCTGAGCGACCACAGCAGCTAGCAATACAACAGCAGATTTGGAGATCGCCTTCGTTTGGTGAAGTGCAGCTCACTTCAAGTCACTCCATTGGAATTTTGTAAAACAAGAAAAAGAAGACTCAAGATGTAAATAACCTTTATAAATTTGATAGTTTTCGTAAGCAATAAAAATCCATGTACGTTACAGCATAAACTCCTGTCTTTTATTTTAAGATGAAACCCCAATACCTTTACTTTAAGAAAAATGTATATATCATTATAGTTTTAATGTCAGTAATCCGACGATGGTGGGACAACGATGGGGAAAAAGTAGAGTGCTTTAGAAACATTTAGCTCATGAAGTGTAATGAAACTCTTTAAACATTCGTTGCATGTACTTTCATATTGGAAATTTTAATTTTTAATTGTTGCCCATAACATATTGTGTTACATAGCTACTTTTCTTTTTTTTCTATACTCACAAGAATAACTCAAACTAAGGTTCAAAGTTTAACAGTAATCTTCTACCGACTCTGGGACTTCCACTTATAAGACAACTGACTTTGTGCAACGCTTCGAAGACTCTTCCACTAATCACATCTATGCGATGATTAGAGGGATATTCACTAAAGAGTATTAACACTACTATTGCTTGCTTTTGCATTTATTGCATGTATTGCAAATTTTTCTCATATTTTTCTTTATATGAATTGTAATGCACACACTTTTTGTTTCTCTTGTATGTATCATAATGTAGAGTTTTTCTTGTAATAAAAATGAGTACTCAAAAAAACTCCAATCTTTTTGGTTTACTCTTTGTGCAGACTCGACATTACATTTACTTTCAAAGACAAAAGAGTCTGGAAACTTAGTATTTTACTTTCACAGTCAAAGAGTGTAGTAAATTAGTCTTTCACTTTCAAAGTCAAAAGAGTCTATTAGTTTAGTTAGTATTTGTGCATATTTTTGCAGAAAGAGTCTAATAACTTAGTAACCGTACACTTTTAACTGACCCACCATTACACTTATAGTTTTCTTTCAAATTAAAAGACTCAAAAGTAAATGAACTTACAACTATGTTGGGGAATATCAAATGAAAACAAAAATTTCAATACACATTACTATATTTATTGAAAAATCTAACATTGGATGTTTTATCTAAGTAAACTTTATAAAAGTCAAACTAAAATATTTACTTATCACAGCACCGAATCGCCACCCACCTAATTACACTCATGCGACTCATACTATACATCTTCAGCTTCTTCCACTTCCATCAGAGCTGATAACTGCAGTGGTCCCGGTGGCGGTGATAGTACCGGTGATCTTGGTGGTTTAGCATAATGTCCCCACAGAAGAGTGTTAATTCCGTCCTACAGCATCACGTATCGTTTGTCATCAAATGAAGCCAGAGATCTCTTTCTCACTGCCACTGAATAAGTCATATGGTATTTACTCTTTGTCGTCCTATTATGAAGACATTCGATGTAATCTTGTACGGTTAGACCACCCAGAGCGACAACACTTTTAACACCCTTCTCACGTTTGATGGTGGAGGCGCAATGCAATCATCGTTCTTATCCGATCCTCTGTTACTACATGTACACATGCCTGATATCATACTGTATAGCTTCGCTATTAATCCGATGAACATTTCGAGGATCACTCCTCCGGCTTCGTCGTTAAACTTCAATAAAACCCTGGTGTTGCGTAGCACATTTGATTCTGGGTTTTTTTTTCATACTACTGACAAAACTAATAAATCATTTTGAAAATAAACATTCTACTTTATATTCAGTAATGTTTTATCGATGCGTAAGACCTTATGCGTTAAAGTTTATCAACATTCTTCTCTGTTAAACTACGCAACGTAGGTAAATTTAAAGTTAAGAGAGTATGAAATAGTAAGTTTGATTTTCTATTACAATATGTTTACATAGCAAAAAGTAAAAAATTAAAATCACCCTATGTACGATGCAATAGTACGTGATAGAATGAAGGAAAACATTTGTTTTCTTTTAGTATGTAAGTTTAATTTTTCAACAGACTCACTATTTCAAAGTCAAAAGTAAATCTTTAAGATTTTTCAAAGTCTATTGGTTTAACCTTTGTACAGACCCAACAATACAATTATTTTCAAAGACAAAAGATTCTAATGACTTAATATTTTTCAAAGTGCAAAGAGTCTGTTGGTTTAACTTATGCAGGCTCGACATGACATTTATTTACTTTCAAAGACAAGACAGTCTAGTAACTTAGCATTTTAGTTTCAAAGTCAAAAGAGTTTGATAGTTTAGTAAAGCGAGTGTTTAAATTGTACAAAGTCACACATTAGATTTAGTTCAACATAGAGAAAGAGGTTCATTGGTTTAATCTTTGTGCAAACTCGACATAACATTGACTTTCAAAGACAAAAGAGTCTAGTAACATAGTATTTTACTTTCAAAGTCAAAAGAGTCTGATAGTTTAGTTAGTATTTGTACATATTTGTACAGACTCGGCATGTATAATTTAATTTAAAAGTCAAAGAGACTAGTAGCTTAGTATTTTACTTTCAAAGTAAAAAGAGGCTGTTAGTTTAGTTAGTTTGTGTACGGAAAGCATTACTCGTAGTTCGATATAAAGAGAAATAGCCTACAGCATTACGCGTTTGGAAATACGAAGTCTCAAGTCCCGTGCACATCACTTCCTAGGAGTAAACCCACCAAAACCACATCAAATTAGTTTGATCACATTCCCTTGTTTCCTCAAGCACACACTAAACACATGCGCTCACAAAAAAAATCAAGATGGCGCCTTAAGTATATCATCTAGACACTGTAGAATTCGGATCCACCGAACACCTGCGCGAACACCTGCGCAAACCAAAATCAAGCTGGTGGCGTAGGAATACCGGTTGCCTGCCACGCGCACTATGCAGCGGCACGACAGAAGACCATCAACGGCTATACTCAATTTGAATCTCAGAGTATGCCTAGAATGTAGAGGCCCATTGAAAATGAGTCAACAACGCGAGAGTGACAAAATTCTAGAACCAACTGTGGCCATTGGGGACAAGACAGTGTTTTAAATTGTACGAAGTCACACATCACATTTCGTTCAATATAGAGAAAGAGGTATGAGATCTCATTACACAAGATAACCACTTAAAGACAGTTTTGCTTATGTCGAAACATTAGTCAACTATTTTGTGACTCATAAACATTAACACATTAAATGAAATCACAAGTCCCTTGTGCATCACTTCAAAGAAGTAAACATTGGTTGAAAGTTCAACCGCAGCATCACTTCGCATGCAGCACACTCTTCTACATAGAAGCGAGTCGTGCGTAGAAAACTTAGCGCACGCTAAAATGCGCATTTCTTTTTGCCGCCGAACATTGCGCGCTTCGCGGAAGTCTTGCGCGTTTCGCGCCACTCTTACGCGATCCGCGCTTTTTGGATAGAAAGCAGCCGCCGCCGCTTGCCACCACCACGGAGAACTCGTTCAATCTTGTCATCGGCTCGGCGTTTCAAAAAGTTGCTGTAAGTTTATTTTACTCGGATCCTCACAAAAATAGAAAAAAGAAAACAAATAGAGAAACAAAAGAAAAAATAGAAAAAACAATAGAAAAGAAATAGAAAAAACAAAAGAAAAAAATAGAAAAAACAAAAGAAAAAAATAGAAAAAACAAAAGAAAAATAATAGAAAAACAAAAGAAAAATAGAAAAAACAATAGAAAAATTGAAAAAAGTATTTTTTTCGGGTATTTCAGTACTGTTCAGTACTGTACTCTCTAGTACTGTTCAGTATTTTTCTATTACTTTTCTTTTGTTTTTTTCTATTTTTTCTTTTGTTTCTTCTATTTTTTTTCTATTGTTTTTTTCTATTTTTTCTTTTGTTTCTCTATTTGTTTTTTTTATATTTTTGTGAGGATCCGAGAAAAATAAACTTACAGCAACTTTTTGAAACGCCGAGCCGATGACAAGATTGAACGAGTTCTCCGTGGTGGTGGCAAGCGGCGGCGGCTGCTTTCTATCCAAAAAGCGCGGATCGCGTAAGAGTGGCGCGAAACGCGCAAGACTTCCGCGAAGCGCGCAATGTTCGGCGGCAAAAAGAAATGCGCATTTTAGCGTGCGCTAAGTTTTCTACGCACGACTCGCTTCTATGTAGAAGAGTGTGCTGCATGCGAAGTGATGCTGCGGTTGAACTTTCAACCAATGTTTACTTCTTTGAAGTGATGCACAAGGGACTTGTGATTTCATTTAATGTGTTAAATGTTTATGAGTCACAAAATAGTTGACTAATGTTTCGACATAAGCAAAACTGTCTTTAAGTGGTTATCTTGTGTAATGAGATCTCATACCTCTTTCTCTATATTGAACGAAATGTGATGTGTGACTTCGTACAATTTAAAACACTGTCTTGTCCCCAATGGCCACAGTTGGTTCTAGAATTTTGTCACTCTCGCGTTGTTGACTCATTTTCAATGGGCCTCTACATTCTAGGCATACTCTGAGATTCAAATTGAGTATAGCCGTTGATGGTCTTCTGTCGTGCCGCTGCATAGTGCGCGTGGCAGGCAACCGGTATTCCTACGCCACCAGCTTGATTTTGGTTTGCGCAGGTGTTCGCGCAGGTGTTCGGTGGATCCGAATTCTACAGTGTCTAGATGATATACTTACGGCGCCATCTTGATTTTTTTGTGAGCGCATGTGTTTAGTGTGTGCTTGAGGAAACAAGGGAATGTGATCAAACTAATTTGATGTGGTTTTGGTGGGTTTACTCCTAGGAAGTGATGTGCACGGGACTTGAGACTTCGTATTTCCAAACGCGTAATGCTGTAGGCTATTTCTCTTTATATCGAACTACGAGTAATGCTTTCCGTACACAAACTAACTAAACTAACAGCCTCTTTTTACTTTGAAAGTAAAATACTAAGCTACTAGTCTCTTTGACTTTTAAATTAAATTATACATGCCGAGTCTGTACAAATATGTACAAATACTAACTAAACTATCAGACTCTTTTGACTTTGAAAGTAAAATACTATGTTACTAGACTCTTTTGTCTTTGAAAGTCAATGTTATGTCGAGTTTGCACAAAGATTAAACCAATGAACCTCTTTCTCTATGTTGAACTAAATCTAATGTGTGACTTTGTACAATTTAAACACTCGCTTTACTAAACTATCAAACTCTTTTGACTTTGAAACTAAAATGCTAAGTTACTAGACTGTCTTGTCTTTGAAAGTAAATAAATGTCATGTCGAGCCTGCATAAGTTAAACCAACAGACTCTTTGCACTTTGAAAAATATTAAGTCATTAGAATCTTTTGTCTTTGAAAATAATTGTATTGTTGGGTCTGTACAAAGGTTAAACCAATAGACTTTGAAAAATCTTAAAGATTTACTTTTGACTTTGAAATAGTGAGTCTGTTGAAAAATTAAACTTACATACTAAAAGAAAACAAATGTTTTCCTTCATTCTATCACGTACTATTGCATCGTACATAGGGTGATTTTAATTTTTTACTTTTTGCTATGTAAACATATTGTAATAGAAAATCAAACTTACTATTTCATACTCTCTTAACTTTAAATTTACCTACGTTGCGTAGTTTAACAGAGAAGAATGTTGATAAACTTTAACGCATAAGGTCTTACGCATCGATAAAACATTACTGAATGTAAAGTAGAATGTTTATTTTCAAAATGATTTATTAGTTTTGTCAGTAGTATGAAAAAAAAACCCAGAATCAAATGTGCTACGCAACACCAGGGTTTTATTGAAGTTTAACGACGAAGCCGGAGGAGTGATCCTCGAAATGTTCATCGGATTAATAGCGAAGCTATACAGTATGATATCAGGCATGTGTACATGTAGTAACAGAGGATCGGATAAGAACGATGATTGCATTGCGCCTCCACCATCAAACGTGAGAAGGGTGTTAAAAGTGTTGTCGCTCTGGGTGGTCTAACCGTACAAGATTACATCGAATGTCTTCATATTAGGACGACAAAGAGTAAATACCATATGACTTATTCAGTGACAGTGAGAAAGAGATCTCTGGCTTCATTTGATGACAAACGATACGTGATGCTGTAGGACGGAATTAACACTCTTCTGTGGGGACATTATGCTAAACCACCAAGATCACCGGTACTATCACCGCCACCGGGACCACTGCAGTTATCAGCTCTGATGGAAGTGGAAGAAGCTAAAGATGTATAGTATGAGTCGCATGAGTGTAATTAGGTGGGTGGCGATTCGGTGCTGTGATAAGTAAATATTTTAGTTTGACTTTTATAAAGTTTACTTAGATAAAACATCCAATGTTAGATTTTTCAATAAATATAGTAATGTGTATTGAAATTTTTGTTTTCATTTGATATTCCCCAACATAGTTGTAAGTTCATTTACTTTTGAGTCTTTTAATTTGAAAGAAAACTATAAGTGTAATGGTGGGTCAGTTAAAAGTGTACGGTTACTAAGTTATTAGACTCTTTCTGCAAAAATATGCACAAATACTAACTAAACTAATAGACTCTTTTGACTTTGAAAGTGAAAGACTAATTTACTACACTCTTTGACTGTGAAAGTAAAATACTAAGTTTCCAGACTCTTTTGTCTTTGAAAGTAAATGTAATGTCGAGTCTGCACAAAGAGTAAACCAAAAAGATTGGAGTTTTTTTGAGTACTCATTTTTATTACAAGAAAAACTCTACATTATGATACATACAAGAGAAACAAAAAGTGTGTGCATTACAATTCATATAAAGAAAAATATGAGAAAAATTTGCAATACATGCAATAAATGCAAAAGCAAGCAATAGTAGTGTTAATACTCTTTAGTGAATATCCCTCTAATCATCGCATAGATGTGATTAGTGGAAGAGTCTTCGAAGCGTTGCACAAAGTCAGTTGTCTTATAAGTGGAAGTCCCAGAGTCGGTAGAAGATTACTGTTAAACTTTGAACCTTAGTTTGAGTTATTCTTGTGAGTATAGAAAAAAAAAGAAAAGTAGCTATGTAACACAATATGTTATGGGCAACAATTAAAAATTAAAATTTCCAATATGAAAGTACATGCAACGAATGTTTAAAGAGTTTCATTACACTTCATGAGCTAAATGTTTCTAAAGCACTCTACTTTTTCCCCATCGTTGTCCCACCATCGTCGGATTACTGACATTAAAACTATAATGATATATACATTTTTCTTAAAGTAAAGGTATTGGGGTTTCATCTTAAAATAAAAGAAGGAGTTTATGCTGTAACGTACATGGATTTTTATTGCTTACGAAAACTATCAAATTTATAAAGGTTATTTACATCTTGAGTCTTCTTTTTCTTGTTTTACAAAATTCCAATGGAGTGACTTGAAGTGAGCTGCACTTCACCAAACGAAGGCGATCTCCAAATCTGCTGTTGTATTGCTAGCTGCTGTGGTCGCTCAGGACTTGGTTAAACATCTGAGCAGGTAGACTCGCAGAAGGTGGTGGCCCAAAGAAATGCGCTAATCCCTTCCTCCGGCCTTTGTTGTGAATAGGAATGCGCAATGAACAATAAAGCTTGTGCTCCTCCAGTCGTTCTGCGCCTCTGATGCCCAATTTATTCGGACTACTGCTAAAGTATGCAAAACATGTCTTGCAAATAAATAGTCGCCGCCCACCTCGAGTTAACTGAGTAGCCACCAACCTGCTGAAATTACTAATGTAAGCATAATGTGAAGTCTTTTCATTAGATAGGAAAAGAAGGTCAAAATGCATCTCTTTCTCCTTGCCTGTAACTCGTAGTGGATACACATAGTGCTCTTCTTGATACTTGCTATGCTTCTTCTTTTTCTTTTTGTTCAGGACATACACATTTATACTTACGCCGGGGTTATTACGCTCGAACGTGTGGATTTTGTCTGGTTTGACAGGAAACTCCAATCCCTCGAAATTCAAATTAGATCGTGCCCTAACCTCTGCTGTAAAATGATTTGCAGTAAGCCGGTCATAACAAGCATTTTTAATAAATTTGGTTAGCATGGCATATTCAAAGCAGTGTTCATCCGCATTGTTATACACATTTATCACGGCACGTTTCATGGCGATGTCTCGAGGAAGGATGATGAAAGAGCTTTTATGGAGAGGGATGAAGGAATTGGCTGTCAATGGGGCATGTGGTTGCTGTTGGACTCTGACTGGTTGTTCGGACTGTCGTTCCTCACGTAGGGCTTTGAAGTGTTTGCGGGCATGGATCTGCATATTAGCCTTCCTCGTTAAGGTTTTTCCACACCCGTCACATACATGGTCTGAAATAATACAAAATGTTGTAGTCGCATTTATAATTATAATGATAAACCTAAAAAGAATCAGTTTCCAAACCAATGTGAAAATCTGAATGTTTAATATAGTAACTTTTGATTCATTCAATTATAGAAATCAAGAAAGAACAAATATTTTCTGAACGTCATTGAACAAACGTCTGAACGAACATTGTGACTAGGATTTTTTAACATTAAGATTGGTTAGTCTTTACAATAGAATCCTTTGACAGTATGATCACTTTAGTGTGGATGAAATATCTGAATGAATATTTACATTTGATACAAGTTTGTGAATTAATAGTTTAGTGCATACCTGTTGTGGGAACTCCAGTAGGTTCTGGGGCTTGTGATGGCTCGGAGGCGTGGGGCGGACCCGGTCTCGGCTCGACGTTAGGATCGGAAGAGGGGTCGGGCCTCGGCTCAAAGTCAGGAACGGAGGAGGGGCCGGGTCGTGGTTCCGCCGGACTCGGTGTGGGCACGAAGCCTATAAGAAAAGCATAGACATGATTAGCATATTTTATATTAGATTTATAAACGCAGTGAAAGGTGAAAATCTTTTTATCGCAAGTGCATCACTAGTGCAAATGTTACAGAAATTTAAAATGAGAATGATGTTTTACGATAGTTATGATTGTGCGCATCAAAATGTTTAACTAATTTGGAAGCAAAATAAGTGAGTCAAGTTACAGTGGGGTGAAAGATAAATTGGATTTCTTTCTCATCCTTATGCATAGTACGAATGAGAGTAGAATTTTTAAAGTTTATAGACATCTGACTCTTTAGTGAACATATATAATGTTTAAGATACTGACCCTGTCTAAATGCTGGGTTTATCGCTGGTTGAGGGAGATGTACAGCGGTGACGTGGCGGCACACGCCGTCCTCCCTCGCGAACGACTTGTCGCACACCGGGCACGGGAAGATGGCTCCTTCGTGGACAGAACGCGTGTGCCGGGTGAGATGGTACTTGGTCTTGAAGGCTTTGCGACAAGTCGCACAGGAGAAGCAACGTTCCACGGCATTCATGATGATCTATAAACAAACAATGCTACGTATTAAAATTAATTTGGAAGTCTTCTCTTCTCAGAGTTAAAAAGAATGTTTGCTTCCAAAATTCATTTGCACCTCTATACTACTAGTGTTACACATGAAATAACAATAAAGGTTTAAGTTCAAAATAAAGTCTTCAAAACTGCTCTACTAATGAATAATGGTTTTTACTCCAATATAAAGTCTCAAAATTACACCACTAGTGCAAACAATCGTTACAGGAACTCAATATTATAGTTAGGATTTTCGTTCAATATGAAAGAACACATCAATATAATATATTTAAAATATCTACGCAATAGTTCATAGTCCACGCGAAGCTAAACCTGACTACTTTTTTAAGTTGAAAATATTTAGTTTACATACACTAATAGTTTAACGTTATTGTGCAAGAGGTTGTGAAAACTATGTGCATCCTACTCTTTCAATAACTTGACAAAGGTAAAACCACTAAGACCTATCACAAAATCTATATTTAAATACAACTAGTTAATTGTAAATGAGAATGATACTTACAATGGAAGTGATGAATATGCAAAGAATGTACAATCACTGGTACAGGCACAAAGCAGCAGCAGTGAAGCGGAGCGAAGCGCGGGGACGACTGTTTACTACGATGGCTAGGCGGAGACAGAGGCCGGAGGGGGGAGTAAATGGATGACGCTCGTTAGGCTTGGTTACGCAACCTCTGTTATGTAATCTGACGGTCGTGAAAGGGACGCACAGCTCCGTGACGTGGGTTTGGCGGGAAATAGGAAACGCGTTGTTATGTAACTCGCCAGATGGTTAGTAGACACATAGTAGACGAACCCATGCAGGGGTGAGGTCAGATGGATGTTCATTGTCTCGCTCCCCTCTCTGTGGAATGTGCAGGTGGTCGAAGAAACCTGAGAAGAGTCATCCCGCAGGTGGCCGGATGCAGGTGGTCGATGAAATCTGAGAAGGGTCGTCTCGCAGGTGTCCAATCTTTTTGTTTGTGCAGGTGGCCGGATGCAAGTGGTAGATGAAATCTGAGAAGGGTCGTTCCGCTTCTTTTGTTTGTGCAGGTATTCGAGAAGGGTGTCGGCCATCATGGAATTTTTATGAGCGCAGGTGTTCGGTGTTGGCCGCATTCCACAATGTCTAGACATCATAAATCTTCTTTTTTTGTTTGTTTGTGCAGGTGTTCAGTGCAGGTGGTTGAATGTGGGTGGCTGGGGGTTTATACCGGTTTGCACCTGTAGACAAAGGATGGAACGATAGGTGTTGCGTAATATCCCACTCCGCATTCCCTTCTATCGCTACGGTCATTGCCAGTCGTGGAATTGATGCTCTCTCGTCACCGCGGGAGCAAGCAGAGGATGCTTTGTCCCTATAAATCTTTAAAGAGTTGAATAACACTTCATGAGCCATATGTCTCCAAAGCATGCTACTATTTCTCTAACGTTGGCCCAACATCGTCCCCGCCACCGAATTTTTAAAAGAGATTCATTGCAGTTCTTGATCTATATGTATCCTAAGTAAACTATTCTTTCCCCACCATCGCATGTGTAAAGAGTTCAATGTCTCCAAAGTTGGTGGTTGGGACAGGCGTAAGTAGTAAAAAAAGTTGTAAAAATATTTTATAAAAAAAATTTCAGAAAAAAAATTTTTTGTAAAAAAAAATCGGTAGAAAAAATTTCAATAAAAATATTTTGAGAAAAAAAAATCGGTAAAAAAAGTTTAGATAAAAAATATTGGTAAAAAAATTTTTTGGTAAAAAAATTTTCGGAAAAAAAATTTCGGTGAAAAAAATTTAGGCTAAGTTAAAAAAAAATATTTTTTGTAAAAAAAAATTTTGACCTATATGTCTTCATAGCACACTACTATTTTGGCTCCACCGGCTCCACCAGCAGGCGGACAGCCGGCCAAGTCCCCCTACTGGTCTGATTTAATTTACTTAGCAAGCCACAATGCAACTCGGAGTATAATTAATCTCATTACATAATTGATATTATAAAAATCTCTCGGGGAGTGCAGGGGAATCCTGGTGAGGCTGGGGCCGAGACCTTAGTAACATCCATGATGGAACTGATCGTCTCAGACTGCGACCAGTCTATGCCACGAAGAAAACCTCGACGCGACAAACAACCCGTTTACTGGTGGACTGAAGAGATTGCGGAACTCAGAAGAGCATGTTTTAAAACTAAATATGGATAAATATGGATGTTCTAGATAAAGAGATATACAGGTTGCAACTCTCCCGGGTTCAGCATCAAGTGGCACTATGAGTGTGTTCCACCTACCAGACAGTGTCCGAGTCTGCCATCCAGGTGATGGCAAGAATCATCCCTGTCAAGCTCTTGGTAAGAGAGAGGAAGTTGATTCATCAGAGACAAGGCGAGATCCACAAGGAGACGGCAAAAACAGAAGAGCGCTCCCGAACCTCCCAGCAGTGACATCACAGCTGGGAGCACGACACCTGAGGACGATGGACTGCTCGACTTATAAGCAGGTCCAGCCGTGTATCGGCATGGGGAGGTGGACTACTACCTGACCCATTTCCTGACAGGTCACTGCTATTTTCGGTCGTACCTGTACGCGATGGGCAAGACCGGTTCACCGAACTGAATTTATTGCCCGGGCGTTCCCGACAATGTGGAGCACACTTTCTGCCACTGTCCCCGTTGGGAAAGGCCCCGCCTGGAGGTCACATAAACTTTTGATGCGTTTTCGGTGGACTCTGTCTGCCAAAAGATCTTGGAGGATAAGTGCTGCTGGGATTGTTTGTCACAGTGTGTCCAGTTCGTTCTCCTTAGAAAAAAGACTGATCTGGACCGCTAAGCGGCTCAGACCAACTGACCGTGTGGCTGGTCAAGGAGTGAGCCCAACGGGCTTGGGCTAATTTAGGCCTAGACTGATGCAATGTAAACCAATTCCAGGCTAGATTCCTATAGAGTAGAGGAGACTTTTAGAGGCTATACCGTTTTTAGGGGAGTCCCACACTACAGGTTGGTCCCCAGTGTGCGTAATGCGTTTTTCCTGCCCCTCCTTCAATGAGAAAAGTTCAAAATTGGCATATCACACCAGAGTGAAATAAAAAGACAAAGAACTAGAAACGAAAAAGGTAGTATATAATATTGTTTGTGAATGTAGCAAAATTAACTAAGGGCAGATATTACGACCGATAATAAACGGATTGTTCAACATACATAGAGCACAAACAAACCATTAAAAACTATTCAAAATCAAGAGAACGTTTAATTATTCAAGAGCATAGGGTAGATTGGAATACTTTTTTCTAGATATTAATTGAAAGAAACTTGATGTAAAAGAAGCTGCTTGTATGGCTATTGATGAACAAAGTGCCTCATTAAGCCCAATGTTTATTCCATTAATTAACCCGTACTATATTAAATTATTTCTTTTCAATAAAGTACAGCGGTTTAGTGCTATGCGCTCTCGTACCCAAAGTTTGGCCTACACTTTTTCACGCTAGGAGCACGCACCTTTCAAAACCTTAATACAAATTTCAAGACTACAGGACGTTATAGCTCAGATGGCTAAATCGTAGGCTCTTTGGCCAGAATGTCTTCAACGGCGTAGGTTCGAATCCCACTCTCGGCCATACCCGACCTGGTGTTGCAACTCTTAAATGGGTTAGCCAATCTGTGGCAACGTTTCAGTAAAAAAAAAAAAAAAAAAAAAAAAAAAAAAAAAAAAACAGTAGCAGTTTTGAGAGTTGCACAATAGTCAACACTGATTTTTTGCTCCTTTTTTTTACTTGTGTTAACTATGCTCGTGTGTGCTACTACGGCTTTATAACATGATAGATAACCACAATTTCACTCCAAAATGCCAAATTATTCATGCTAAAATTTTAATTCCATAGATTTTCATGGATTGGCAAGAAATGCAGATAACAATTTTTAAGTCCAAATTTATATTACTAACAATACTATATTAACGGTGTTTAATATAGTAAATAATTTAATATAGCAATAACAAATGGAACTGGTTATTAAAAGTTGCAGGTAAACCTACAGTGATAAAGTTAGTATAGAATTGCAACCGCTTTAAATAGAAAATTTGCTGTCTCTTTGCTTTAGCGTCACAATTTCATTCAACGCAAAACAGAGAGCCAAGGGCAATATATGACCTGCTTTTCGAAGTTGAATCCAGCATTTAGCACAATTATACTCAATTACTCTTAACACTCTGAAAAAACAGTGACTAAACATTTGCATTTCAAATAATATTTTCATAAAACTAATTACGTTTTTGTGTATACCATTCTATGGATTAACGCTTGTTTAGTTACTGCAACAATATTGCTGAACTGTCTGTTTTCGTATGAAAATAACAGAAGGAATGTTTAAAGATACCTACATGCACAATTTGTCAATTCTTAACCATATCAAAATATAACCATATAAATAAAATATGAATAAAACCATATTGGTAAAAACCATTACTTAATATAAATAAATAAGTTTTGAAAGAGGTTGGGAAATCCTCTTTTTAAATGACTTTGATCACATAGACTATTGATCTGTCCGTGGATCGTACAAAGTAAGGGTGTGAGCCGCCACTGTATAAGGGGAACGGTACCGATAAAAGTCACTGGCAGAACATGGATTCGAACCCACGACATCGCTGCCCTGGTCTCGAAGTCCAACGCGCTAACTACTACGCCACCGACTCACCAAAGTAAATAAATAAATAGAATATATGTATTTTTTAATTGGCTATATCTGAAAAACGTTTGCTGGCATATCACAAAGATATCCTATAGTTGAAACTGAGTATATAGCCAGTATTTTATACTCCAGTATAAAAATACTGAAGTTATTTTATCATGAAGTTTTTTAAGAGGCGACATTTGTGCTTTTTATTGTTTAAGCAAATTTAAAAATAAATCTGTAATTTAAGTAAATTTATAATCTTCCAATGATGAAATTATTTATAAAATATTTAAACGGTAATAATTTTGATAAGATCAACAACTTTTTTTTATTTGATCATTTCAGAGAACACTTTCAACATGAAGAACCAAATAATATAGAACGTTCGTTTCTATTTTATGGAATTTTTTAAAGTACTATCCCAATCAATGTACAATTTTATAGAGATGTAAATGCCAATTTAAAAGTTCATTATAATAATTTGTAATGGAAAATTTAAATTAAATTGATTTAATCATTTTTATTGATTTATTACATCTTATCATTTCCATTTTACAAGGGTGTAATACATATTCATGGTCATAGTTCCAATAAATATGATTAGCCATTGAGGAATGCAAAGTTTAATAATATATCCTATACTATAATACAAGCAATGTCTGAAGGGATGTGTGTTCTACGGTCTCGCAATCTAGCGGGTATATTTTTCTTAAACTTTGCATTTAAGAGTGTTTTGGCCCAAAAATAAGTTTAGAAACAGTCTCAATCCCAGGAAAAAATAGAATTTGGTTTAAATTGAAGTTTAAAAGTCGTAATTTTTAATATTGGTACTATGGGTTGCTATTTTGGTATCGAAATAACAACAAAATGTAAACAAAAAAAAAGAAACATTATATTATGCAGACGTTTTGAAACAGCTGTTAACGTTAAAGAGGTATAGTTGGTTGTTGGTGGAAATTAAATAGCTTTATTACCATGACACTACAACAAAAGTGAATTAAACCCAACGAGCAAGGCTCAATTAACCTGGTAATTAATAATTAAATGACTATCACAAGAACAGACAAATTTGTTGCTAAGAAAATTTGAATAGCAAATATGGTCTAACAATACAGCATCCAAAACATTTGAATGTAAACTACAGACATTCGAATAAAAGTTCCAGGAATTGTAGGTAACCGATTTTCCTACGCAGCAACATGTGCAACAGGAGTTCCGGAGGCGCATCGACCTTTGGCGGTTGAGAAGACAAGATTTATTGCAAAAGACAGCAGATTGATGATAACCCAATCTCGGTGACACTCTAGTAGGCAGAGGCAGACAGCCTCCCTCTGTACGGCCTGCATTCCGCCCTTACTACTTATACTCTCCGTAAAATAAAAAAAAACATCTTAAGGATTAGGTCAATTCTTTTTTCAATATATTTCATACATTTGAAAGTTTAAACTACTATATTTAATGTATGTTTTACTGAACCTCTGATTACCTGTTATTTTCCCGGTCCATTATAAATTTTTAGTTTTATATGATACAACGCGATATATATAATTTCATTTCCGTTGTATTATTTGATAACGTTTATTATTCCATGTCATAGTTGTTGAAATAATTGTTTCATTTAAGAAATCGTTTTTTCTATTTACTTCAAGGTAAAAAAATACTTAACCTCATTGACACATTGGTTTTAGGTAGTTTTTTTTTCACGGATCTATGTCAAGACACAAATATTATTCTTGATTTTTAAATATTTTTATGGTTAAAAGATTTAATAAATATATATGAGCCCCGGGTCATTATTTATCATTACAACAACAATTTTATCTTAAAATAAATATCAAATATTTTGCTTATACCAATTTTTCGTTTTTTTTTAGAATGCATTGCCTATAACAAGTTGTATGACGAGCTGTTAGCTGTATAATTGAAGAGTTCTACAAAAGAATAATGACATTGACGGATTTTTTGCTATAAAAATAATTCGTGAGTAGTGAGTAATCCAATTGTCCGTGATTTATTGTTGAAATTCTTCTTTTATAAGAATTAAAATATTTAAATTAACTAGATTTTTATTCACATTAAAAATCATACAAACTTGGTACTGAAGCATGTTTTTTTCCGTTCAAGTTTTCAAGATTTTATTAATAACTTAAAGGGGTATTTTAATGATGATTCTGTTAATTTATTTTAACATGTATTTACATTCAGACCTTTTACAACCAATAAATTTACAGTGAAATGCATTTAATCAATGTACGCATCAATAAAATTATTATAAATAATACCAAATAAGCTTAAACATGTGTTTGTGGAAGTAATTTAAAAATTAGTTAGTTGCTACTATATTTATGTTTTTATAAAATTATTAGTACTCAGTAAATAAATACTACTTACTTACTTACTGCTGTGGCCACTGGTACCCTATATGGTACTTGGCCTCCTCAACACACTGCCTCCATAGGTCTCTGCTTCTTGCATCTTCCTTACTTCTTCCTAGCTTCCTCAGGTCTTTCTCCATTTGGTCGAACCAACTAAGTTTCAGTCTTCCAAGGGGTCTTCTACCTTCTGGGTTATTCCTCAAGATGTTCTTTGATAGGGAGTTGTCGTATTTTCTTAGAATGTGCCCTGCCCATCTCAGCCTTCTGCTCCTTATCTCAGCGACAATATCCGGATCCTTAAATAATTCTCTAAGTTCCCAATTATGTCTCGATCTCCATTGTCCATCCTCAAAAATCGGCCCGTACACTTTCTTCACAATCTTGTTCTCAAATACAATAGCTTTCCTTTCTTATTTATTGCTTAAGATCCAATTTTCTGAACCATACAGGAGAACTGGTCTGATGATTGTCTTATAAATCCTGAGTTTGGTGGTGTGGGATATTATCTTTGAGCCTAATAACTTGTGACAGGCTGAAAAGCTTTTTTGTGCTAGGTTTAATCTATTTTGTATTTCTAGCTCTTCATCATTATCGATGGTGAGGATGACTCCTAAATTAAGTACTTGTAATTTGTTACTTTTTCAAATTTATACTCTTCAATTTCAATGTAGTTGTTATTTTGGTATCTTGGTTGGTCATCATTTTGTTTTCTTCCACATGTCATAAACTTGGTTTTCTCTTCATTTATGTGTAGCCCCATTTTTCTTGTATGTTCAAAAAACATTTTTGTTACATCTTTCATTTCTTCTATATTATGTGTAATTAATACTATGTCATCTGCAAAAGCTAGCAAGTTTATGTTTGTTCCTATCTTAATCCCTACTTCTGTCTTTCTTATTTCCTGGAGGGCTGTTTCTATGGTTGAATTGAACAGTAATGGAGATATCCCGTCTCCTTGTCTCACACCCGTGTTCACCTCAAAGTCTTCCGATACGTCTCCATTTACTCTAACTTTGCACTTAGAACCTAAAACACTCAGTTTTGCTAGTTCTATAAGTTTTCTTGGTATACCTATATGCTCCATGTTTATCCACAACTTCTTTCTATTTATGGAGTCATAAGCCTTTGAAAAATCAATGAAAGGGCAGCAGAATGATTTGTTGAACTCATAATACTTTGCTATTGACTCTTTAAGAATGTAGATTTGATCCGTCGTTGATCTGCCTCTACTGAATCCTGCTTGATGCTCTCCCACAATATCCGTTGTGTATTCCTCTAGTCTTCTCTGAACTATTATGGAAAATATTTTGTAGGTGACATATGCCTATTATGTTAGGAGAGATATGCCTCTATAATTATTGCAGTTTTTTTTTGTCTCCTTTTTTTGTGAATTGGTACAACTAGGGCTTCCTTCCATTCCTTGGGTATTGTTTCTTCTCTCCTAACCTTGAGTATTAGTTTGTGGCTTCTTTCTGCTAGACAAGAGCCACCTGCTTTTAAAATCTCTGCAGTTACACCATCCTCTCCTGGGGCTTTATTAATTTTTAAGCTCTTAATTGCTTCTTCTATTTCTTGTATGGGTGGTTCTGGAATACAGGAGTGTACGGTCTGATAGACTTCTTCCTGTTCTTCCTCTTCCTGCTGCAGATCGCCATTCAGTAGCTCTTCAAAATATTCTCGCCAAACTCTCAGTCCGTATTCCTTTTGGGTTACAACTTGTCCCATTTTATTTTTTATCCCCACAGGTGAAGGTGTGTATCCATTCTTGAAAAATCTTAATGCACGATAAAATTCTCTTGATTTGTTTGCTGTTCGATCTTGTTCTGCTTTTTCCAGAATCTTATTGATCCATTCTCGTTTTTTCTTTCTCAACAGTTTAACTGTTTCCTTGCTTTGTTCTTGATAGCTATCTCAATCTATATCTTGTTTGTTTCTTAACCAAATTCCTTTTGCTTGTTTTCTTTTCAAAACCGCCTCTTTGCATTCTTCATCGAACCAAGGTTTATTTTTTTTCTTTCATTTTTGCCGCAAACTTCTTTGGCCATTCTCGTATTAAATAAATACTGAGTATTATTTAATATTAGTATTATCACATTATTACTATTAAATAAATACTAAGTACATAAAAATAAATATGAATGCATAACAAATAATTGTATAAATCATTACTAATAATGCACAGTTACAAAATTTAATTTATAAATAAGTTTCGTTCATTCACATGTAAGACAACTATCCTAAGTAAAAACAAAATAAACAATAAAGAGTTTCAAAATATCATATCGTTAATTGTAAGAATACCAAATTTCGTAAAGCACATTAAAGTAAGGGAGCTTTTTATGCCTTGGCGTGTAATTCTGTCAGCAGATAGGCATAATACATTGGACTTTCACTTCGAAGATGGCATGATTTATTGCATTAGTAAAGAATTGCACCATAAAGTTGACATATCTCGTGGGTAGATGAAATGTCAAGTAACATCACCCAAAGCTTTTAACGTATAGAAAAGCCATCGTATAGTTTTACAAAAGTGAAAAAATTAAAAAGAAATTTAGTCAATAAAATTATTCCAGAAAAGAATTGTTGATTTATTTTTTGTCTTTACTCTATGGTTTGTGGGAGGTATAAAAATCTTTTCAGGAAATTGGCTTCCTTAAACTTCCGGCCAGCCACAAAAATTATTTCTAAATGTAGGCCCTAAATGTAAGTGTCTGTGTGAGTCATAGTGTTAAATTATTTATTTATATTTTAAGCTTTGACAACATCAAAAGGATTAACATTTCAACCCTGATGATGGGAACCTGTGTTCCGTAACATACGTGGGATGTTTTTTCATCACTCTGTATTCGAAAGTAGCTTCTTTCGTTACAGCTGAGGCCTTCGAAATTCGTCAATTTTCAAACAGATAAAACTAGTTACCGTCAGCTCTTGTAAATTACTTTCGGTCCAAGGAAAACAATTCTTTACCGTACAGCAACACCTTTTTCCCGCACAGAACCAACTCTAGTTCAATCAGCTGACTTAAAAACAAATTAAATTTTCAATTCTGGCTTTGTTTACTTTTTCTACTGACCAAAATATTACGAATAATTCTCCTTTAAAACTTCCTTATTTTTTTATTGATTGCATCGTGATGAAAAGTATCGTTCACGACTCGTCCGGAAATGACATTTCAGGGCTCGATAATATTTTCCACCTTGGCTTTGCCTCGCGCGTAAAAAACTATCTCGCCTCGAAATGGGTCACTTTCCGGACTAGTGGTGAAGTATACTATTTATACTGGTTTGAACTGTTGACTAAAGGTATGTGCACCTACATCTACTAGTCTATAGAACCGTTTTGGAGGCATCAAACAATGAATAAGGAAAATAACTGTATAATGGGAGAGAAATATAGAGATGTGTCTGAACATAATCAGTTGATCAACTGATTTTCTGCATTTATCATATTAATGTTTAAATTTGAGGATTCATAAACACATCAGAATTAATTAATTAATTAATTAATTCATTCATTCATTCATTCATTCATAACAGAAATGCAAATTCGCTAAGTATGCAGGTCTGCTGAGACAAGGGTATAGTTTAATTTAGTTGAGTAATTAAATATGTTCAATATTCCGATTCAAATGTATGAAACATTTACGCACTGTCACAATCTGAACCACAACCTGGGACTTTAATGTACGCAGGTGGTAGTTGTGATTGGTCTAATGCCCTAGTATTACAGGACGTCCAGTTGTACAAGATCTGATCTAATACCCATTAGTTCCTCGACACCAGCGGTGTTGCTTGTTCTCAAGGTGTTACAAGGGTAACTCAGAACAGGATTATTGCCAATTGATTAATCATACAACTCACCATCCATGGAGGCATTTCGTGTCTTACAGTAAAATATTTTTGGTTACGTCTTGTTGGCCTTTTCATTAGAGTAATAATTCTCATCACCTGAGTCATTGCATCTAAAGGTTATGCGAAATTTTATGTATGTGTAATAGTGTGAGGAATTTAATTTCAGTTAGACTTAAATCTTGTTGGTGGATAGATTATTTTTAATACAGCCACCTAATATATCTCATTGAGTGGAAATTAAAACAAAGAAGTCATGAAAACATCTGACTCAACTGTAAGTGCAGACCAAGTGAATTCCAGTATAATCATGTGGTTTTGCACGGCAGAAAGTTACAAAAATATTAAATGGTAATTTACAACCATATGGTAAAAGATATATTTTAATCACACTAAACCAATAACACATTATGACCCTTACTTCCAACAACAAGAATCATGTATGTTTAGCCTAGAAATAAAAATCTTCAGTCCTAGACTTCCCGTAAAAGCTGTTACCAAGAAATCTAGAATATAACAAGTTGGTGACAACAATAACACCAATATACAATTTATGTAGTTATGTATTTATGTAGTTGGTAGTTCAGCTGATAGCAAATATCAAATAGATAGGACGTAATTGGTAACTTGGTGTTTTTCCGTTGGTATCAGCTATAGTTGTCACAGATAGAGAATTCTAGTTTCGGTGGCGTTAGCTGATATGAAGTGGTTGCCTAGCAACCAGAAACAAACAGTAGAGTACATCTTGTCAGGTTAGTTCATTATGTAAAGGACTACCCATTTATGTCTAGTCATTTACATCATGAGGTTAGTGAGGGTAATGTGTTGCTTGTTATAGGTGAGTAAAATATATTTTCATTTGTTTAGAATGAATTATATAGTATTGTGTGATGAAACGTATTGTGCGTAACTGTGCCAAAAAAGTTTTGCCTACTAAAAATCGTTTCAAGTTGAAGCAGGCAATTCCCTTTTTTGGCCCTAGCACCGAAATATACCATATCATTTTTTTATTGTACTTCATACTGTTGATTATCAATGTGTAGTTAAATAAAAGTCATGTAAAATTATAAAATAATTAATCAATTTTTAGAATTGCATTTAAATTTAAAAACAAAAGCATTAGTAATAATTATGAAAACAGCTGTTAACTAAATAATTAGAATCAACAAGTTACAGATTCAACATGTGTTTCAACAAATTTACATGGGAAGGCTGCACCCGTAGGCCGGAATTGAAGCAGTCTGAAGGGCGAGTGAGCGGAGTGAACGAGCTCATCTAGGACAAGAAATAAGCCCTTTTGTACTTTGCATTTTAGAGCACTGTCTGTAACTGATATTACTTCAAAGAGCATTGCTGTCTAAGTTTATTAAGCAAATGCACGGCTTCCAGGTACTAAAAACACAAAATATTTAATTGAATTACTTGGTTCTCAGTAAGTACATATTTATATTTAAGACCGAGAAAAAAAAGACTAGTGTGAGAATGTTTATTAAATTTCTTTTTCGTCATCCATGTTACATCGTGTGCTTTGTTTTGTGTTACTTAAAGACGTGAATATTAGTGATTATTTTAAATGGTATCCCTGAATATACGGATATAATAGCACAGTAGGAGCCAAAAACCAGGTCGTGTAAAAACGCACAAATCGGAACTGCGACGGAACATTGGTATATACCGTATTTGTTACATCTGGAAAATTCACAACCTAACATTTTAGATTCTACGCCCAAGTTTCAGGCCAGAAATTTAATGAACAAGATCTAATGTTCAAGAATTTAATGAACAGGACAGAAATATTTTAATTACTTTCAATTACTATAATTTTTTACAGTTAACAATAATATATAAATTTATCCAAATACATTTGAAGGGTCCAAGGAAAAAAGGGGGGAAGTCAAAAAAATCAAATTTCAGGTTTATATATTTTTTTAAACCTTTCGCCATGCTGGTTTCATCGGTATTGATTTCATGGAAAGAAAGGGAGTAGTCACCGAGTTATAGCGGTTTAAAAATATGCCATCCACGGAAAGAAAGAGGCAAGTCAAGGTGGTTCTAGGGAAAAAGGGGGATAGTCAGTTGGTAGCCCTGATTCAGCTGTGTTGTTTACGTTACAGTTAGTGGATGGTTATCTGCGCTACTGTTGATGTTTAATTAGTGTTCTGTCTTTAGTTTATGATTTTAGTTTAATAATAATAATAATAATAATGCTTTATCGACAGGTATCAATAAGATACATAGCAATAATAATTAATTCAACTTAATAATAATTTTTAATTTTAACTATGATGCCCAAAAATCTGTAGATAGGCAATCGTCAACATTGTATGGTGCTTTCATTAGTAATTTTTCAATTAAGTTAATCTTTTTTTAAATATTTTTACTGGCAGTTCCAAACAAATCAAGGGTATTGTATTAAATAAATTTTTGTTCCATAAATTGAAGATTTTTTGAGATTTTGTGTATTTGCATTAAGAAGTTTTTAATTTATTTCTGTTTCTTGTATCAAATGAATGATTACAAGAATTTTGAGGTTGATTGTTAATTTTTTCTCGAACGTTTAATATAATGTGTAAAATGTATATGGCTGGCAATGTTAGAATATTCAATTTTTGGAAAAGGGGTTTACAGTGTGCTTTTCTTTATGATCCACAAATAATTCTGATTACTTGTTTTTGTTTTTTTAAAACTTTTAAATACTAGTGAAATATCATGGAAAATGAAGATGAGTGTGGGGAAACCTTAAATGAACTGTCGAGATCAACTAATCCAAAACTGGAAAAAAGGGACAAAAAAACAGGTGTAGGCGTTAACAACAACATAGTAGTTTTCCCAAAATCAAATCGTGCTGTGACTCAATAAAAGGTAGCCTAAATTAGGCTACAAGTAATGTCAGGCCTGACTAATTTCTACTTACTGTACACTTTGTTAACAATGAACTGTATACCGGTACAATGATTGTCCGATATTTCATTGTTTCTGTGTGTCATTATGAAAAATATCATAAATTATGTACAGAATACCTTATTTATATGGCCTACTTGTAGGCCTAATTAATCAACCATCTCTGTAGTTATAGTTTATTAGTTTAATAAACTGTTTCTGAAAAGTGTGATTAGTCATTATTCCCCTTTTATAGTGACTTTCCCCCTTTTTCCGTACAAAATTGTGTAGTTACATGATATAAAAATTGTTTATTTTATTCCAATAAGGATGTATGAAACCATTGTTAAAGTATCTCTATGGCAACATAATAGGCTATATTAGATATAAATTTCAAAAGGATTGACTAAAAAGTTCGTGAGTTACAAAAGATTCCAAGTTAAAATCCGCGTTCCTGAAAAGTCGGTAGAAAGTGACTTGCCCCCTTTTTCCCTTGGACCCTTCATTTGTAATACGCATAAAATGATTAGTTAAACATATTTGTTTGTTAATACATTACATAAACTATGCACAGATTATTACATAGTTCGCTATGAGTTGAAGCTGTATGCCACTCTCGTAACTCATTTCATAGCAATGCTAATATACATAGTTTAACAATGCTGCCAGCACTACAAGTTTCTATAGAAAATCAAGTTTCATGCACATATTTTATTCTTTTAAAGATTGAGGCATTGTAATAGACATATTAAATACACCAAATAAATAAAGCAATTCAATGGCCTTATCTAAAATAAAATGTCTACCATCTCGATCTTCAGGAAAATGTATTCATTCGGATTAGTTTTGCAACAAGCACCCGTAAATGAAAAACAAATTAAATAAATACCTTGATAAATGAAATAACTTATCAAATTGGTTATTACATTTTGTGTAAATGTATTGTATTTAGAAAGTTTTTATTTTATTTAACATGTAAATTGGAAAGAATTAGATTGCACTTCAAAGTTCTACTTTTACTTTTTGTGTAGTGGTTGTCTTAATGAGACGCCTCTTGTATTAAAATGTATTCAATATTATAACATATTATGAGATAATTACTGTAATTACAATGTTAACATTTTAAATAATGAATATATAATTGTAAATTGTAAATATCGCACCAACATGTCTAATTTCTGTTATTTTTAGGTCGTAAACTAAAATATTTATAGCATTGTAAAAATACCAATAATATTAAAATTTTACGTAATATAACAATACATTTTATTCCATATTACGATTGTGATATAAAATTCAACTATATTACAATACTTTATTTACTTATTACTGGATATGGTAGTCGAGTAGCCAAACATGAAGGGAATAATAACTAAATCTAACTGTAGTAAGAAGGTCACAAGACCTTTTGGTGTATTTTCTTTTAAATAAAACTGTTATTACGATTTTTTTGACCTGTAATTAAAAACAATGAAAATTTATTCTATAACTTTTTTGGAAATGTAAAGGGTGATTGGGCAGAAAAACATTTTATTAATTTGAAAACATAATATTATTTTTTAATTTGAAACGGTAAAAGTTTGAAACAGTAAAATGTTTATGTAATTTTATTTCTAATAGTGAGGGTAGCTTTAAAGACATGAATTGCAACGTAAGAGGAAAAGGATGATAAGTAATTGCCAGAATTCATCCCATATAAATTTATCTGTCAAGCTGATGATCATATAGGAAAACATTTTCTGTAGATAAAAAATATATGTAGAAAACAAAAACAAATAAAAAATCGAAAAGGTCACAGAAAGGAGTTGTACTCATTCTCTTTATGATCTTTACAATCCACATGTTTACATGTTAGTTAATTATTCACATGGAGAGAAAACTCCCAATGAAATAATTTATATTCATTTAAAACTAATGTGAACGACTTGAGAGGACATTATTCCACTATCCTGCAAATTTTTTCTCTCATAATAAATTTTCCAATCTCGCATGCCATTTTCATTGTGCAATTTATGAAGGAAATATGATGAAAAGAAGCATTTCATATTAATAATCAAAACCATAAGAAATGCTAGAGAATAAAAAAGTTAAATAGTTAATATGAAATATATTGCATACTTGTTGACTTCTAACATTCTCTTAAGCTGACGTTTCTAGTCAGCTTAAGAGAATAGTAAAATGGACGTAAAAGATCAGTAATTTTTAATTCATTTATGAAGGTCGCAATATAGGCTTTAGGTAGCCTATATTAATATTATCTCAAATGTTCAAAATAATCAATAAGGTTTTAATCATATTGTATAGGAACTTTAGCTCGAAATATATTTATTTCACAAAAAGCTCAATATTATTATATAATTAAATAATTTGATAAAAATCTAGGATAAAAATATAATTGTTCTATAAATTAATTTTACATGGTAAAAATCGTATGCTTGTGAATAATTATCATCCACATAGAGAATATTTATCTACATTTGTATTTTATTGAAAAGGTTAATATTTCTGGTTAAGAAAACTGAAAACTAATTAATTATAGATCTCAGAGTAGTTATAAATATACTTAATAAACAACACTCAAAGATCTACAATCTGGGGGTGGCATTTCTGGGGTTCTAAAACAAGCCATTAGTTATGCTGGATATACATACACACCACCTAAGACTCCACACGAATACATCCTCATTGTTCTCCTATTTGTTCAGATTAGACATTAACATTAGCATTTAGATTTTTCCTACGTAAGACAAAAGATATTTTTGTCATGTTATTAATTGTTTACTAATGTGAATTTTAATGAGTTATTTTCGAGTAAAAAAAGCACGAGTAGTATCGAAAGGGGTTGGTAGTTTTCTAGAACCAGGCCAAATCATACTGTTATGTTACTCTTAACAGTATTTTTAAGTTTCCTAATCCTATCTGAAATAAATATTTGTGAATATTTATTTTCTTGCACAGACTTGTTTCATTACTGTTTAAACATGTTACGTTTCTAATATAATCTGTTTAGATAAGTTTTTGTCCTATACAACACAACAGCTCAGTTTAACTTTGGTTTTATTAAAAATAAAAGAATATGAAATTCAATAGCATTTCACATGGGAACAGTAGTGGAGAAACGCGGGAGCTGGCTCAGTTCAAGGTCACCTGAGCGATGACGTCATCGAGGTCAATGACCCCACCGATGACGTCATCGATGACGTCATCGATGACGCAATCGATGACGTCATCACCAATTACGTCATTCTGTGACGTCACACCCATGACGTTGCAGAAATGACGTGGCGATGACGTCATCACCCCTTACGTCACCAAGATGACGTCATCGATGTCACAAAGGTCAAGGTCACGCTGAAAACTAAAATTTTTAGGCACTTTTGCTGTTTCTCGCACTACGCTCCGAGTTTTAGTCAGGTTTCAATGACCTTGACAACTTGGAGCGAAATTAGACGAGAAACAGCAAAAGTGCCGAGGAAACTCAAAGTTTGCAACGTGACTCTGCCTAAACCGTCATGTGACACCGCTCGAGTGACCTTGAACCGATACAACTCCCGCGTTTCATCATTACTGTAACCGCGATGCGCACCCTACGACAGACACCGAGCGACTGACTGTCCGGCCCCGCGCACTCTAGGTATATGGGAAGTGGTGGAGGAAATTGTGATGACCTTGGGAAACTTGAAAATGTCAAGCCGGGTAGCACCGTTTCGGTGCTACCTTAAAGTTACATGCTAAAGTGTGATGACCTTGAGTAAAAACATAGAAATACTACAAGTTGATACCGTCCCAGAGTTAAAGTGTGGTGACATTGAGTCAAAACACTGAAATACTATAAGTTGAAATCATCCCAGAGTTAAAGTGTGATGACCTTGAGTGAAAACACAGAAATACTACAAGTTGATCCCGTCCCAGAGTTAAAGTGTGGTGACCTTGAGTCAAAACACAGAAATACTACAAGTCGATCCCGCCCCAGAGTTAAAGTGTGACGACCTTGAGTCAAAACACTGAAATACTATAAGTCAAAATCATCCCAGAGTTAAAGTGTGATGACCTTGAGTCAAAACACAGAAATAATACAAGTTGCTGCAGTCTCAGAGTTAAAGTTTGGTGACCTTGAGTTAAAATACTGAAGTACTACAAGTCGATATTGCCCCAGAGTTAAAGTGTGATGACCTCGAGTCAAAACATAGAAATACTACAAGTTGATACCACCCCAAAGTTTAAGTGTGGTAACCTTGAGTCAAAACACATAAATAATACAAGTTGATGCAGTCTCAGAGTTAAAGTGTGATGACCTTGAGTGAAAACACTGAAATACCACAAGTCGATATTGTCCCAGAGTTAAAGTGAAGTGACCTAGATTCAAAACTTGTAAAAATACTTACATATAGAGAGTTGGAGAACAGCAGAGTTAAAGTGTGGTGACCTTGAGTGAAAACACTGAAATAACACAAGTCGATATTGTCCCAGAGTTAAAGTGAAGTGACCTAGATTCAAAACTTGTAAAAATACTTACATATAGAGAGTTGGAGAACAGCGAGACGCACCGCATGGAAGCCGGAGACATACTGGCCGAGCGGTGTTGTGCAGCCTAGGGACTCAGTTGTGGTGGGGGTATAGCCAACACTTAGAGTAGAAGTGTTGTGGGTGACCTTGACCCACTTGAAACCCCCCCCCCTCCCCGAACTTTTTTTTCGAAAAAAAATTTTTGACCTTGACCAAAAAGTTTTTTGCTCCGGACGAGAAGTGACCCCCCCCCCCCCCGAAATTTTTTTCGAAAAAATTTTTGACCTTGACCAAAAAGTTTTTTGTTCCGGACGAGAAGTGACCCCCCCCCCCTTCCCGAAATTTTTTTCGAAAAAATTTTTGACCTTGACCAAAAAGTTTTTTGCTCCGGACGAGAAGTGACCCCCCCCCCTCACCCCCACCCCCACCCCCTCCCACACCCCTGATATCCTGGGCGTGACCACCCCGGTGGGGATATAAGGCGGCCCGGCCACAGCCGGCTCGCAGCCCGTCCCCGCGCGTTGAGCTACCTAAAGGTTTGAGCAAACACTTAAAAATATTTACTCTTCGTACGATTAGAGTTAAAGTTTTCATCTCAACAGAAGTACCCCCAGGTTTGAACCAACACTTAGAAAAATTTACTCATGGTACAACAGTTTTATGTTTTTGCCAAATAAGTGTAAGTGTGGTAAATTGAACTGGCTAAAGTGTTATAATTTGCCAAGTTTTTATTGTTGTACATGATAAATCCTAAACTTTAACTTAAAACCGTAGAGCAGAGTGCCGACACCAGTGTGCACCCCACGACAGTCGCAGAGCGACTGATCGTACGGCTCCGAGTGCCCTAGGTATAAGGAAAGTGGTGGGGGGAATTGCGATGACCTTGGGGACTTTAACAATTGTGACTATATGTAAAATTTAGTTTTTCATTATTTCAACCTAAGGTCTTGGCTTTTCGCGTTTCAGAGTGTATTAAAGCGATCTAGCTATTAATTGAAAAATTGATTTCTTAAAAGATAGTCATTTTTACGCTGGGTGTTGGTAAATTTGTTAGAGTCCCGATTGCCCATACAAAACCAAACTTTTTATTATTCAATATTTCAGTCTAGGATTTCGGATTTATATGTTTCAGCGTATTTTAGAGTGTTTAAGCTTATCTTAAAAATTTGAAAAACTTTAACATTTTTATACTAAAATTTGCGAGTTGACTGATAGAATATTTCTGTCAGGAGTGAGTATAGGTAAAATTTAAGTTTTCGTTATTTCAACCTAAGGTCTTGGCTTTTCGCGTTTCAGAGTGTATTAAAGCGATCTAGCTATTAATTGAAAAATTGATTTCTTAAAAGATAGTCATTTTTACGCTGGGTGTTGGTAAATTTGTTAGAGTCCCGATTGCCCATACAAAACCAAACTTTTTTATTATTCAATATTTCAGTCTGGGATTTCGGATTTATATGTTTCAGCGTATTTTAGAGTGTTTAAGCTTATCTTAAAAATTTGAAAAACTTTAACATTTTTATACTAACATTCGCGAGTTGACTGATAGAATATTTCTGTCAGGAGTGACTATAGGTAAAATTTAAGTTTTCGTTATTTCAACCTAAGGTCTTGGCTTTTCGCGTTTCAGAGTGTATTAAAGCGATCTAGCTATTAATTGTAAAATTGATTTCTTAAAAGATAGTCATTTTTACGCTGGGTGTTGGTAAATTTGTTAGAGTCCCGATTGCCCATACAAAACCAAACTTTTTTATTATTCAATATTTCAGTCTGGGATTTCGGATTTACATGTTTCAGCGTATTTTAGAGTGTTTAAGCTTATCTTAAAAATTTGAAAAACTTTAACATTTTTATACTAAAATTTGCGAGTTGACTGATAGAATATTTCTGTCAGGAGTGACTATAGGTAAAATTTAAGTTTTCGTTATTTCAACCTAAGGTCTTGGCTTTTCGCGTTTCAGAGTGTACTAAAGCAATCTAGCTATTAATTGTAAAATTGATTTCTTAAAAGATAGTCATTTTTACGCTGGGTGTTGGTAAATTTGTTAGAGTCCCGATTGTCCATACAAAACCAAACTTTTTTATTATTCAATATTTCAGTCTGGGACTTCGGATTTACATGTTTCAGCGTATTTTAGAGTGTTTAAGCTTATCTTAAAAATTTGAAAAACTTTTAACATTTTTTACTAAAATTTGCGAGTTGACTGATAGAATATTTCTGTCAGGAGTGACTATAGGTAAAATTTAAGTTTTCGTTATTTCAACCTAAGGTCTTGGCTTTTCGCGTTTCAGAGTGTATTAAAGCGATCTAGCTATTAATTGTAAAATTGATTTCTTAAAAGATAGTCATTTTTACGCTGGGTGTTGGTAAATTTGTTAGAGTCCCGATTGTCCATACAAAACCAAACTTTTTTATTATTCAATATTTCAGTCTGGGATTTCGGATTTACATGTTTCAGCGTGTTTTAGCGTGTTTAAGCTTATCTTAAAAATTTGAAAAACTTTAACATTTTTTACTAAAATTTGCGAGTTGACTGATAGAATATTTTTATGTCAGGAGTGACTATAGGTAAAATTTAAGTTTTCGTTATTTCAACCTAAGGTCTTGGCTTTTCGCGTTTCAGAGTGTATTAAAGCGATCTAGCTATTAATTGAAAAATTGATTTCTTAAAAGATAGTCATTTTTACGCTGGGTGTTGGTAAATTTGTTAGAGTCCAGATTGCCCATACAAAACCAAACTTTTTTATTATTCAATATTTCAGTCTGGGATTTCGGATTTACATGTTTCAGCGTATTTTAGAGTGTTTAAGCTTATCTTAAAAATTTAAAAAACTTTAACATTTTTTACTAAAATTTGCGAGTTGACTGATAGAATATTTTTATGTCAGGAGTGACTATAGGTAAAATTTAAGTTTTCGTTATTTCAACCTAAGGTCTTTGCTTTTCGCGTTTCAGAGTGTATTAAAGCAATCTAGCTATTAATTGTAAAATTGATTTCTTAAAAGATAGTCATTTTTACGCTGGGTGTTGGTAAATTTGTTAGAGTCCCGATTGTCCATACAAAACCAAACTTTTTTATTATTCAATATTTCAGTCTGGGATTTCGGATTTACATGTTTCAGCGTATTTTAGAGTGTTTAAGCTTATCTTAAAAATTTGAAAAACTTTAACATTTTTTACTAATATTTGCGAGTTGACTGATAGAATATTTCTGTCAGGAGTGACTATAGGTAAAATTTAAGTTTTCGTTATTTCAACCTAAGGTCTTGGCTTTTCGGGTTTCAGAGTGTATTAAAGCGATCTAGCTATTAATTGTAAAATTGATTTCTTAAAAGATGGTCATTTTTACGCTGGGTGTTGGTAAATTTGTTAGAGTCCCGATTGTCCATACAAAACCAAACTTTTTTATTATTCAATATTTCAGTCTGGGATTTCGGATTTACATGTTTCAGCGTATTTTAGAGTGTTTAAGCTTATCTTAAAAATTTGAAAAACTTTAACATTTTTTACTAATATTTGCGAGTTGACTGATAGAATATTTCTGTCAGGAGTGACTATAGGTAAAATTTAAGTTTTCTTTATTTCAACCTAAGGTCTTGGCTTTTCGGGTTTCAGAGTGTATTAAAGCGATCTAGCTATTAATTGTAAAATTGATTTCTTAAAAGATAGTCATTTTTACGCTGGGTGTTGGTAAATTTGTTAGAGTCCAGATTGCCCATACAAAACCAAACTTTTTTATTATTCAATATTTCAGTCTGGGATTTCGGATTTACATGTTTCAGCGTATTTTAGAGTGTTTAAGCTTATCTTAAAAATTTGAAAAACTTTAACATTTTTTACTAAAATTTGCGAGTTGACTGATAGAATATTTTTATGTCAGGAGTGACTATAGGTAAAATTTAAGTTTTCGTTATTTCAACCTAAGGTCTTGGCTTTTCGCGTTTCAGAGTGTATTAAAGCAATCTACCTATTAATTGTAAAATTGATTTCTTAAAAGATAGTCATTTTTACGCTGGGTGTTGGTAAATTTGTTAGAGTCCCGATTGTCCATACAAAACCAAACTTTTTTATTATTCAATATTTCAGTCTGGGACTTCGGATTTACATGTTTCAGCGTATTTTAGAGTGTTTAAGCTTATCTTAAAAATTTGAAAAACTTTTAACATTTTTTACTAAAATTTGCGAGTTGACTGATAGAATATTTCTGTCAGGAGTGACTATAGGTAAAATTTAAGTTTTCGTTATTTCAACCTAAGGTCTTGGCTTTTCGCGTTTCAGAGTGTATTAAAGCGATCTAGCTATTAATTGTAAAATTGATTTCTTAAAAGATAGTCATTTTTACGCTGGGTGTTGGTAAATTTGTTAGAGTCCCGATTGTCCATACAAAACCAAACTTTTTTATTATTCAATATTTCAGTCTGGGAATTCGGATTTACATGTTTCAGCGTGTTTTAGCGTGTTTAAGCTTATCTTAAAAATTTGAAAAACTTTAACATTTTTTACTAAAATTTGCGAGTTGACTGATAGAATATTTTTATGTCAGGAGTGACTATAGGTAAAATTTAAGTTTTCGTTATTTCAACCTAAGGTCTTGGCTTTTCGCGTTTCAGAGTGTATTAAAGCGATCTAGCTATTAATTGAAAAATTGATTTCTTAAAAGATAGTCATTTTTACGCTGGGTGTTGGTAAATTTGTTAGAGTCCAGATTGCCCATACAAAACCAAACTTTTTTATTATTCAATATTTCAGTCTGGGATATCGGATTTACATGTTTCAGCGTATTTTAGAGTGTTTAAGCTTATCTTAAAAATTTAAAAAACTTTAACATTTTTTACTAAAATTTGCGAGTTGACTGATAGAATATTTTTATGTCAGGAGTGACTATAGGTAAAATTTAAGTTTTCGTTATTTCAACCTAAGGTCTTGGCTTTTCGCGTTTCAGAGTGTATTAAAGCAATCTAGCTATTAATTGTAAAATTGATTTCTTAAAAGATAGTCATTTTTACGCTGGGTGTTGGTAAATTTGTTAGAGTCCCGATTGTCCATACAAAACCAAACTTTTTTATTATTCAATATTTCAGTCTGGGATTTCGGATTTACATGTTTCAGCGTATTTTAGAGTGTTTAAGCTTATCTTAAAAATTTGAAAAACTTTAACATTTTTTACTAATATTTGCGAGTTGACTGATAGAATATTTCTGTCAGGAGTGACTATAGGTAAAATTTAAGTTTTCGTTATTTCAACCTAAGGTCTTGGCTTTTCGGGTTTCAGAGTGTATTAAAGCGATCTAGCTATTAATTGTAAAATTGATTTCTTAAAAGATGGTCATTTTTACGCTGGGTGTTGGTAAATTTGTTAGAGTCCCGATTGTCCATACAAAACCAAACTTTTTTATTATTCAATATTTCAGTCTGGGATTTCGGATTTACATGTTTCAGCGTATTTTAGAGTGTTTAAGCTTATCTTAAAAATTTGAAAAACTTTAACATTTTTTACTAATATTTGCGAGTTGACTGATAGAATATTTCTGTCAGGAGTGACTATAGGTAAAATTTAAGTTTTCTTTATTTCAACCTAAGGTCTTGGCTTTTCGGGTTTCAGAGTGTATTAAAGCGATCGAGCTATTAATTGTAAAATTGATTTCTTAAAAGATAGTCATTTTTACGCTGGGTGTTGGTAAATTTGTTAGAGTCCAGATTGCCCATACAAAACCAAACTTTTTTATTATTCAATATTTCAGTCTGGGATTTCGGATTTACATGTTTCAGCGTATTTTAGAGTGTTTAAGCTTATCTTAAAAATTTGAAAAACTTTAACATTTTTTACTAAAATTTGCGAGTTGACTGATAGAATATTTTTATGTCAGGAGTGACTATAGGTAAAATTTAAGTTTTCGTTATTTCAACCTAAGGTCTTGGCTTTTCGCGTTTCAGAGTGTATTAAAGCAATCTACCTATTAATTGTAAAATTGATTTCTTAAAAGATAGTCATTTTTACGCTGGGTGTTGGTAAATTTGTTAGAGTCCCGATTGTCCATACAAAACCAAACTTTTTTATTATTCAATATTTCAGTCTGGGATTTCGGATTTACATGTTTCAGCGTATTTTAGAGTGTTTAAGCTTATCTTAAAAATTTGAAAAACTTTAACATTTTTTACTAAAATTTGCGAGTTGACTGATAGAATATTTCTGTCAGGAGTGACTATAGGTAAAATTTAAGTTTTCGTTATTTCAACCTAAGGTCTTGGCTTTTCGCGTTTCAGAGTGTATACAAGCGATCTAGCTATTAATTGTAAAATTGATTTCTTAAAAGATAGTCATTTTTACGCTGGGTGTTGGTAAATTTGTTAGAGTCCAGATTGCCCATACAAAACCAAACTTTTTTATTATTCAATATTTCAGTCTGGGATTTCGGATTTACATGTTTTAGCGTATTTTAAAGTGTTTAAGCTTATCTTAAAAATTTGAAAAACTAACATTTTTATACTAAAATTTGCGAGTTGACTGATAGAATATTTCTATGTCAGGAGTGACTATAGGTAAAATTTAAGTTTTCGTTATTTCAACCTAAGGTCTTGGCTTTTCGCGTTTCAGAGTGTATTAAAGCGATCTAGCTATTAATTGAAAAATTGATTTCTTAAAAGAGTCACACTCTGAAACGCGAAAAGCCAAGACCTTAGGTTGAAATAACGAAAACTTAAATTTTACCTATAGTCACTCCTGACATAAAAATATTCTATCAGTCAACTCGCAAATTTTAGTAAAAAATGTTAAAGTTTTTCAAATTTTTAAGATAAGCTTAAACACTCTAAAATACGCTGAAACATGTAAATCCGAAATCCCAGACTGAAATATTGAATAATAAAAAAGTTTGGTTTTGTATGGGCAATCTGGACTCTAACAAATTTACCAACACCCAGCGTAAAAATTACTATCTTTTAAGAAATCAATTTTTCAATTAATAGCTAGATCGCTTTAATACACTCTGAAACTCGAAAAGCCAAGACCTTAGGTTGAAATAACGAAAACTTAAATTTTACCTATAGTCACTCCTGACATAGAAATATTCTATCAGTCAACTCGCAAATTTTAGTATAAAATGTTAAAAGTTTTTCAAATTTTTAAGATAAGCTTAAACACTCTAAAATACGCTGAAACATGTAAATCCGAAATCCCAGACTGAAATATTGAATAATAAAAAAGTTTGGTTTTGTATGGGCAATCTGGACTCTAACAAATTTACCAGCACCCAGCGTAAAAATGACTATCTTTTAAGAAATCAATTTTACAATTAATAGCTAGATCGCTTGTATACACTCTGAAACGCGAAAAGCCAAGACCTTAGGTTGAAATAACGAAAACTTAAATTTTACCTATAGTCACTCCTGACAGAAATATTCTATCAGTCAACTCGCAAATTTTAGTAAAAAATTTTAAAGTTTTTCAAATTTTTAAGATAAGCTTAAACACTCTAAAACACGCTGAAACATGTAAATCCGAAATCCCAGACTGAAATATTGAATAATAAAAAAGTTTGGTTTTGTATGGACAATCGGGACTCTAACAAATTTACCAACACCCAGCGTAAAAATGACTATCTTTTAAGAAATCAATTTTACAATTAATAGCTAGATCGCTTCAATACACTCTGAAACGCGAAAAGCCAAGACCTTAGGTTGAAATAACGGAAACTTAAATTTTACCTATAGTCACTCCTGACAGAAATATTCTATCAGTCAACTCGCAAATTTTAGTAAAAAATGTTAAAAGTTTTTCAAATTTTTAAGATAAGCTTAAACACTCTAAAATACGCTGAAACATGTAAATCCGAAGTCCCAGACTGAAATATTGAATAATAAAAAATTTTGGTTTTGTATGGACAATCGGGACTCTAACAAATTTACCAACACCCAGCGTAAAAATGACTATCTTTTAAGAAATCAATTTTACAATTAATAGCTAGATTGCTTTAATACACTCTGAAACGCGAAAAGCAATATTCAATTTTAAGATAATTGAATATTGCAATATCTATTTTATCTATGTTCCGAATAGTATAAAATGTATCCTGACGTTATAGGTTGAAATAACGAAAACTTAAATTTTACCTATAGTCACTCCTGACATAAAAATATTCTATCAGTCAACTCGCAAATTTTAGTAAAAAATGTTAAAGTTTTTCAAATTTTTAAGATAAGCTTAAACACTCTAAAATACGCTGAAACATGTAAATCCGAAATCCCAGACTGAAATATTGAATAATAAAAAAGTTTGGTTTTGTATGGACAATCGGGACTCTAACAAATTTACCAACACCCAGCGTAAAAATGACTATCTTTTAAGAAATCAATTTTACAATTAATAGGTAGATTGCTTTAATACACTCTGAAACGCGAAAAGCCAAGACCTTAGGTTGAAATAACGAAAACTTAAATTTTACCTATAGTCACTCCTGACAGAAATATTCTATCAGTCAACTCGCAAATTTTAGTAAAAAATGTTAAAAGTTTTTCAAATTTTTAAGATAAGCTTAAACACTCTAAAATACGCTGAAACATGTAAATCCGAAGTCCCAGACTGAAATATTGAATAATAAAAAATTTTGGTTTTGTATGGACAATCGGGACTCTAACAAATTTACCAACACCCAGCGTAAAAATGACTATCTTTTAAGAAATCAATTTTACAATTAATAGCTAGATTGCTTTAATACACTCTGAAACGCGAAAAGCAATATTCAATTTTAAGATAATTGAATATTGCAATATCTATTTTATCTATGTTCCGAATAGTATAAAATGTATCCTGACGTTATAGGTTGAAATAACGAAAACTTAAATTTTACCTATAGTCACTCCTGACATAAAAATATTCTATCAGTCAACTCGCAAATTTTAGTAAAAAATGTTAAAGTTTTTCAAATTTTTAAGATAAGCTTAAACACTCTAAAATACGCTGAAACATGTAAATCCGAAATCCCAGACTGAAATATTGAATAATAAAAAAGTTTGGTTTTGTATGGACAATCGGGACTCTAACAAATTTACCAACACCCAGCGTAAAAATGACTATCTTTTAAGAAATCAATTTTACAATTAATAGGTAGATTGCTTTAATACACTCTGAAACGCGAAAAGCCAAGACCTTAGGTTGAAATAACGAAAACTTAAATTTTACCTATAGTCACTCCTGACATAAAAATATTCTATCAGTCAACTCGCAAATTTTAGTAAAAAATGTTAAAGTTTTTCAAATTTTTAAGATAAGCTTAAACACTCTAAAATACGCTGAAACATGTAAATCCGAAATCCCAGACTGAAATATTGAATAATAAAAAAGTTTGGTTTTGTATGGGCAATCTGGACTCTAACAAATTTACCAACACCCAGCGTGAAAATGACTATCTTTTAAGAAATCAATTTTTCAATTAATAGCTAGATCGCTTTAATACACTCTGAAACGCGAAAAGCCAAGACCTTAGGTTGAAATAACGAAAACTTAAATTTTACCTATAGTCACTCCTGACATAGAAATATTCTATCAGTCAACTCGCAAATTTTAGTATAAAATGTTAAAAGTTTTTCAAATTTTTAAGATAAGCTTAAACACTCTAAAATACGCTGAAACATGTAAATCCGAAATCCCAGACTGAAATATTGAATAATAAAAAAGTTTGGTTTTGTATGGGCAATCTGGACTCTAACAAATTTACCAACACCCAGCGTAAAAATGACTATCTTTTAAGAAATCAATTTTTCAATTAATAGCTAGATCGCTTTAATACACTCTGAAACGCGAAAAGCCAAGACCTTAGGTTGAAATAACGAAAACTTAAATTTTACCTATAGTCACTCCTGACAGAAATATTCTATCAGTCAACTCGCAAATTTTAGTAAAAAATGTTAAAGTTTTTCAAATTTTTAAGATAAGCTTAAACACTCTAAAACACGCTGAAACATGTAAATCCGAAATCCCAGACTGAAATATTGAATAATAAAAAAGTTTGGTTTTGTATGGACAATCGGGACTCTAACAAATTTACCAACACCCAGCGTAAAAATGACTATCTTTTAAGAAATCAATTTTACAATTAATAGCTAGATCGCTTTAATACACTCTGAAACGCGAAAAGCCAAGACCTTAGGTTGAAATAACGGAAACTTAAATTTTACCTATAGTCACTCCTGACAGAAATATTCTATCAGTCAACTCGCAAATTTTAGTAAAAAATGTTAAAAGTTTTTCAAATTTTTAAGATAAGCTTAAACACTCTAAAATACGCTGAAACATGTAAATCCGAAGTCCCAGACTGAAATATTGAATAATAAAAAATTTTGGTTTTGTATGGACAATCGGGACTCTAACAAATTTACCAACACCCAGCGTAAAAATGACTATCTTTTAAGAAATCAATTTTACAATTAATAGCTAGATCGCTTTAATACACTCTGAAACGCAAAAAGCCAAGACCTTAGGTTGAAATAACGAAAACTTAAATTTTACCTATAGTCATTCCTGACATAGAAATATTCTATCAGTCAACTCGCAAATTTTAGTATAAAAATGTTAGTTTTTCAAATTTTTAAGATAAGCTTAAACACTTTAAAATACGCTGAAACATGTAAATCCGAAATCCCAGACTGAAATATTGAATAATAAAAAAGTTTGGTTTTGTACGGGCAATCTGGACTCTAACAAATTTACCAACACCCAGCGTAAAAATGACTATCTTTTAAGAAATCAATTTTACAATTAATAGCTAGATCGCTTGTATACACTCTGAAACGCGAAAAGCCAAGACCTTAGGTTGAAATAACGAAAACTTAAATTTTACCTATAGTCACTCCTGACATAAAAATATTCTATCAGTCAACTCGCAAATTTTAGTAAAAAATGTTAAAGTTTTTCAAATTTTTAAGATAAGCTTAAAAACTCTAAAATACGCTGAAACATGTAAATCCGAAATCCCAGACTGAAATATTGAATAATAAAAAAGTTTGGTTTTGTATGGGCAATCTGGACTCTAACAAATTTACCAACACCCAGCGTAAAAATGACTATCTTTTAAGAAATCAATTTTTCAATTAATAGCTAGATCGCTTTAATACACTCTGAAACTCGAAAAGCCAAGACCTTAGGTTGAAATAACGAAAACTTAAATTTTACCTATAGTCACTCCTGACATAGAAATATTCTATCAGTCAACTCGCAAATTTTAGTATAAAATGTTAAAAGTTTTTCAAATTTTTAAGATAAGCTTAAACACTCTAAAATACGCTGAAACATGTAAATCCGAAATCCCAGACTGAAATATTGAATAATAAAAAAGTTTGGTTTTGTATGGGCAATCTGGACTCTAACAAATTTACCAGCACCCAGCGTAAAAATGACTATCTTTTAAGAAATCAATTTTACAATTAATAGCTAGATCGCTTGTATACACTCTGAAACGCGAAAAGCCAAGACCTTACGTTGAAATAACGAAAACTTAAATTTTACCTATAGTCACTCCTGACAGAAATATTCTATCAGTCAACTCGCAAATTTTAGTAAAAAATGTTAAAGTTTTTCAAATTTTTAAGATAAGCTTAAACACTCTAAAATACGCTGAAACATGTAAATCCGAAATCCCAGACTGAAATATTGAATAATAAAAAATTTTGGTTTTGTATGGACAATCGGGACTCTAACAAATTTACCAACACCCAGCGTAAAAATGACTATCTTTTAAGAAATCAATTTTTCAATTAATAGCTAGATCGCTTTAATACACTCTGAAACGCGAAAAGCCAAGACCTTAGGTTGAAATAACGAAAACTTAAATTTTACCTATAGTCACTCCTGACATAGAAATATTCTATCAGTCAACTCGCAAATTTTAGTATAAAATGTTAAAAGTTTTTCAAATTTTTAAGATAAGCTTAAACACTCTAAAACACGCTGAAACATGTAAATCCGAAATCCCAGACTGAAATATTGAATAATAAAAAAGTTTGGTTTTGTATGGACAATCGGGACTCTAACAAATTTACCAACACCCAGCGTAAAAATGACTATCTTTTAAGAAATCAATTTTACAATTAATAGCTAGATCGCTTTAATACACTCTGAAACGCGAAAAGCCAAGACCTTAGGTTGAAATAACGGAAACTTAAATTTTACCTATAGTCACTCCTGACAGAAATATTCTATCAGTCAACTCGCAAATTTTAGTAAAAAATGTTAAAAGTTTTTCAAATTTTTAAGATAAGCTTAAACACTCTAAAATACGCTGAAACATGTAAATCCGAAGTCCCAGACTGAAATATTGAATAATAAAAAATTTTGGTTTTGTATGGACAATCGGGACTCTAACAAATTTACCAACACCCAGCGTAAAAATGACTATCTTTTAAGAAATCAATTTTACAATTAATAGCTAGATTGCTTTAATACACTCTGAAACGCGAAAAGCAATATTCAATTTTAAGATAATTGAATATTGCAATATCTATTTTATCTATGTTCCGAATAGTATAAAATGTATCCTGACGTTATAGGTTGAAATAACGAAAACTTAAATTTTACCTATAGTCACTCCTGACATAAAAATATTCTATCAGTCAACTCGCAAATTTTAGTAAAAAATGTTAAAGTTTTTCAAATTTTTAAGATAAGCTTAAACACTCTAAAATACGCTGAAACATGTAAATCCGAAATCCCAGACTGAAATATTGAATAATAAAAAAGTTTGGTTTTGTATGGACAATCGGGACTCTAACAAATTTACCAACACCCAGCGTAAAAATGACTATCTTTTAAGAAATCAATTTTACAATTAATAGGTAGATTGCTTTAATACACTCTGAAACGCGAAAAGCCAAGACCTTAGGTTGAAATAACGAAAACTTAAATTTTACCTATAGTCACTCCTGACATAAAAATATTCTATCAGTCAACTCGCAAATTTTAGTAAAAAATGTTAAAGTTTTTCAAATTTTTAAGATAAGCTTAAACACTCTAAAATACGCTGAAACATGTAAATCCGAAATCCCAGACTGAAATATTGAATAATAAAAAAGTTTGGTTTTGTATGGGCAATCTGGACTCTAACAAATTTACCAACACCCAGCGTAAAAATGACTATCTTTTAAGAAATCAATTTTTCAATTAATAGCTAGATCGCTTTAATACACTCTGAAACGCGAAAAGCCAAGACCTTAGGTTGAAATAACGAAAACTTAAATTTTACCTATAGTCACTCCTGACAGAAATATTCTATCAGTCAACTCGCAAATTTTAGTAAAAAATGTTAAAGTTTTTCAAATTTTTAAGATAAGCTTAAACACTCTAAAACACGCTGAAACATGTAAATCCGAAATCCCAGACTGAAATATTGAATAATAAAAAAGTTTGGTTTTGTATGGACAATCGGGACTCTAACAAATTTACCAACACCCAGCGTAAAAATGACTATCTTTTAAGAAATCAATTTTTCAATTAATAGCTAGATCGCTTTAATACACTCTGAAACTCGAAAAGCCAAGACCTTAGGTTGAAATAACGAAAACTTAAATTTTACCTATAGTCACTCCTGACATAGAAATATTCTATCAGTCAACTCGCAAATTTTAGTATAAAATGTTAAAAGTTTTTCAAATTTTTAAGATAAGCTTAAACACTCTAAAATACGCTGAAACATGTAAATCCGAAATCCCAGACTGAAATATTGAATAATAAAAAAGTTTGGTTTTGTATGGGCAATCTGGACTCTAACAAATTTACCAGCACCCAGCGTAAAAATGACTATCTTTTAAGAAATCAATTTTACAATTAATAGCTAGATCGCTTGTATACACTCTGAAACGCGAAAAGCCAAGACCTTAGGTTGAAATAACGAAAACTTAAATTTTACCTATAGTCACTCCTGACAGAAATATTCTATCAGTCAACTCGCAAATTTTAGTAAAAAATGTTAAAGTTTTTCAAATTTTTAAGATAAGCTTAAACACTCTAAAATACGCTGAAACATGTAAATCCGAAATCCCAGACTGAAATATTGAATAATAAAAAATTTTGGTTTTGTATGGACAATCGGGACTCTAACAAATTTACCAACACCCAGCGTAAAAATGACTATCTTTTAAGAAATCAATTTTTCAATTAATAGCTAGATCGCTTTAATACACTCTGAAACGCGAAAAGCCAAGACCTTAGGTTGAAATAACGAAAACTTAAATTTTACCTATAGTCACTCCTGACATAGAAATATTCTATCAGTCAACTCGCAAATTTTAGTATAAAATGTTAAAAGTTTTTCAAATTTTTAAGATAAGCTTAAACACTCTAAAACACGCTGAAACATGTAAATCCGAAATCCCAGACTGAAATATTGAATAATAAAAAAGTTTGGTTTTGTATGGACAATCGGGACTCTAACAAATTTACCAACACCCAGCGTAAAAATGACTATCTTTTAAGAAATCAATTTTACAATTAATAGCTAGATCGCTTTAATACACTCTGAAACGCGAAAAGCCAAGACCTTAGGTTGAAATAACGGAAACTTAAATTTTACCTATAGTCACTCCTGACAGAAATATTCTATCAGTCAACTCGCAAATTTTAGTAAAAAATGTTAAAAGTTTTTCAAATTTTTAAGATAAGCTTAAACACTCTAAAATACGCTGAAACATGTAAATCCGAAGTCCCAGACTGAAATATTGAATAATAAAAAATTTTGGTTTTGTATGGACAATCGGGACTCTAACAAATTTACCAACACCCAGCGTAAAAATGACTATCTTTTAAGAAATCAATTTTACAATTAATAGCTAGATTGCTTTAATACACTCTGAAACGCGAAAAGCAATATTCAATTTTAAGATAATTGAATATTGCAATATCTATTTTATCTATGTTCCGAATAGTATAAAATGTATCCTGACGTTATAGGTTGAAATAACGAAAACTTAAATTTTACCTATAGTCACTCCTGACATAAAAATATTCTATCAGTCAACTCGCAAATTTTAGTAAAAAATGTTAAAGTTTTTCAAATTTTTAAGATAAGCTTAAACACTCTAAAATACGCTGAAACATGTAAATCCGAAATCCCAGACTGAAATATTGAATAATAAAAAAGTTTGGTTTTGTATGGACAATCGGGACTCTAACAAATTTACCAACACCCAGCGTAAAAATGACTATCTTTTAAGAAATCAATTTTACAATTAATAGGTAGATTGCTTTAATACACTCTGAAACGCGAAAAGCCAAGACCTTAGGTTGAAATAACGAAAACTTAAATTTTACCTATAGTCACTCCTGACATAAAAATATTCTATCAGTCAACTCGCAAATTTTAGTAAAAAATGTTAAGTTTTTCAAATTTTTAAGATAAGCTTAAACACTCTAAAATACGCTGAAACATGTAAATCCGAAATCCCAGACTGAAATATTGAATAATAAAAAAGTTTGGTTTTGTATGGGCAATCTGGACTCTAACAAATTTACCAACACCCAGCGTGAAAATGACTATCTTTTAAGAAATCAATTTTTCAATTAATAGCTAGATCGCTTTAATACACTCTGAAACGCGAAAAGCCAAGACCTTAGGTTGAAATAACGAAAACTTAATTTTACCTATAGTCACTCCTGACATAGAAATATTCTATCAGTCAACTCGCAAATTTTAGTATAAAATGTTAAAAGTTTTTCAAATTTTTAAGATAAGCTTAAACACTCTAAAATACGCTGAAACATGTAAATCCGAAATCCCAGACTGAAATATTGAATAATAAAAAAGTTTGGTTTTGTATGGGCAATCTGGACTCTAACAAATTTACCAACACCCAGCGTAAAAATGACTATCTTTTAAGAAATCAATTTTTCAATTAATAGCTAGATCGCTTTAATACACTCTGAAACGCGAAAAGCCAAGACCTTAGGTTGAAATAACGAAAACTTAAATTTTACCTATAGTCACTCCTGACAGAAATATTCTATCAGTCAACTCGCAAATTTTAGTAAAAAATGTTAAAGTTTTTCAAATTTTTAAGATAAGCTTAAACACTCTAAAACACGCTGAAACATGTAAATCCGAAATCCCAGACTGAAATATTGAATAATAAAAAAGTTTGGTTTTGTATGGACAATCGGGACTCTAACAAATTTACCAACACCCAGCGTAAAAATGACTATCTTTTAAGAAATCAATTTTACAATTAATAGCTAGATCGCTTTAATACACTCTGAAACGCGAAAAGCCAAGACCTTAGGTTGAAATAACGGAAACTTAAATTTTACCTATAGTCACTCCTGACAGAAATATTCTATCAGTCAACTCGCAAATTTTAGTAAAAAATGTTAAAAGTTTTTCAAATTTTTAAGATAAGCTTAAACACTCTAAAATACGCTGAAACATGTAAATCCGAAGTCCCAGACTGAAATATTGAATAATAAAAAATTTTGGTTTTGTATGGACAATCGGGACTCTAACAAATTTACCAACACCCAGCGTAAAAATGACTATCTTTTAAGAAATCAATTTTACAATTAATAGCTAGATCGCTTTAATACACTCTGAAACGCAAAAAGCCAAGACCTTAGGTTGAAATAACGAAAACTTAAATTTTACCTATAGTCACTCCTGACATAGAAATATTCTATCAGTCAACTCGCAAATTTTAGTATAAAAATGTTAGTTTTTCAAATTTTTAAGATAAGCTTAAACACTTTAAAATACGCTGAAACATGTAAATCCGAAATCCCAGACTGAAATATTGAATAATAAAAAAGTTTGGTTTTGTACGGGCAATCTGGACTCTAACAAATTTACCAACACCCAGCGTAAAAATGACTATCTTTTAAGAAATCAATTTTACAATTAATAGCTAGATCGCTTGTATACACTCTGAAACGCGAAAAGCCAAGACCTTAGGTTGAAATAACGAAAACTTAAATTTTACCTATAGTCACTCCTGACAGAAATATTCTATCAGTCAACTCGCAAATTTTAGTAAAAAATGTTAAAAGTTTTTCAAATTTTTAAGATAAGCTTAAACACTCTAAAATACGCTGAAACATGTAAATCCGAAGTCCCAGACTGAAATATTGAATAATAAAAAATTTTGGTTTTGTATGGACAATCGGGACTCTAACAAATTTACCAACACCCAGCGTAAAAATGACTATCTTTTAAGAAATCAATTTTACAATTAATAGCTAGATTGCTTTAATACACTCTGAAACGCGAAAAGCAATATTCAATTTAAGATAATTGAATATTGCAATATCTATTTTATCTATGTTCCGAATAGTATAAAATGTATCCTGACGTTATAGGTTGAAATAACGAAACTTAAATTTTACCTATAGTCACTCCTGACATAAAAATATTCTATCAGTCAACTCGCAAATTTTAGTAAAAAATGTTAAAGTTTTTCAAATTTTTAAGATAAGCTTAAACACTCTAAAATACGCTGAAACATGTAAATCCGAAATCCCAGACTGAAATATTGAATAATAAAAAAGTTTGGTTTTGTATGGACAATCGGGACTCTAACAAATTTACCAACACCCAGCGTAAAAATGACTATCTTTTAAGAAATCAATTTTACAATTAATAGGTAGATTGCTTTAATACACTCTGAAACGCGAAAAGCCAAGACCTTAGGTTGAAATAACGAAAACTTAAATTTTACCTATAGTCACTCCTGACAGAAATATTCTATCAGTCAACTCGCAAATTTTAGTAAAAAATGTTAAAAGTTTTTCAAATTTTTAAGATAAGCTTAAACACTCTAAAATACGCTGAAACATGTAAATCCGAAGTCCCAGACTGAAATATTGAATAATAAAAAATTTTGGTTTTGTATGGACAATCGGGACTCTAACAAATTTACCAACACCCAGCGTAAAATGACTATCTTTTAAGAAATCAATTTTACAATTAATAGCTAGATTGCTTTAATACACTCTGAAACGCGAAAAGCAATATTCAATTTTAAGATAATTGAATATTGCAATATCTATTTTATCTATGTTCCGAATAGTATAAAATGTATCCTGACGTTATAGGTTGAAATAACGAAAACTTAAATTTTACCTATAGTCACTCCTGACATAAAAATATTCTATCAGTCAACTCGCAAATTTTAGTAAAAAATGTTAAAGTTTTTCAAATTTTTAAGATAAGCTTAAACACTCTAAAATACGCTGAAACATGTAAATCCGAAATCCCAGACTGAAATATTGAATAATAAAAAAGTTTGGTTTTGTATGGACAATCGGGACTCTAACAAATTTACCAACACCCAGCGTAAAAATGACTATCTTTTAAGAAATCAATTTTACAATTAATAGGTAGATTGCTTTAATACACTCTGAAACGCGAAAAGCCAAGACCTTAGGTTGAAATAACGAAAACTTAAATTTTTACCTATAGTCACTCCTGACATAAAAATATTCTATCAGTCAACTCGCAAATTTTAGTAAAAAATGTTAAAGTTTTTCAAATTTTTAAGATAAGCTTAAACACTCTAAAATACGCTGAAACATGTAAATCCGAAATCCCAGACTGAAATATTGAATAATAAAAAAGTTTGGTTTTGTATGGGCAATCTGGACTCTAACAAATTTACCAACACCCAGCGTAAAAATGACTATCTTTTAAGAAATCAATTTTTCAATTAATAGCTAGATCGCTTTAATACACTCTGAAACGCGAAAAGCCAAGACCTTAGGTTGAAATAACGAAAACTTAAATTTTACCTATAGTCACTCCTGACAGAAATATTCTATCAGTCAACTCGCAAATTTTAGTAAAAAAATGTTAAAGTTTTTCAAATTTTTAAGATAAGCTTAAACACTCTAAAACACGCTGAAACATGTAAATCCGAAATCCCAGACTGAAATATTGAATAATAAAAAAGTTTGGTTTTGTATGGACAATCGGGACTCTAACAAATTTACCAACACCCAGCGTAAAAATGACTATCTTTTAAGAAATCAATTTTACAATTAATAGCTAGATCGCTTTAATACACTCTGAAACGCGAAAAGCCAAGACCTTAGGTTGAAATAACGGAAACTTAAATTTTACCTATAGTCACTCCTGACAGAAATATTCTATCAGTCAACTCGCAAATTTTAGTAAAAAATGTTAAAAGTTTTTCAAATTTTTAAGATAAGCTTAAACACTCTAAAATACGCTGAAACATGTAAATCCGAAGTCCCAGACTGAAATATTGAATAATAAAAAATTTTGGTTTTGTATGGACAATCGGGACTCTAACAAATTTACCAACACCCAGCGTAAAAATGACTATCTTTTAAGAAATCAATTTTACAATTAATAGCTAGATCGCTTTAATACACTCTGAAACGCAAAAAGCCAAGACCTTAGGTTGAAATAACGAAAACTTAAATTTTACCTATAGTCACTCCTGACATAGAAATATTCTATCAGTCAACTCGCAAATTTTAGTATAAAAATGTTAGTTTTTCAAATTTTTAAGATAAGCTTAAACACTTTAAAATACGCTGAAACATGTAAATCCGAAATCCCAGACTGAAATATTGAATAATAAAAAAGTTTGGTTTTGTACGGGCAATCTGGACTCTAACAAATTTACCAACACCCAGCGTAAAAATGACTATCTTTTAAGAAATCAATTTTACAATTAATAGCTAGATCGCTTGTATACACTCTGAAACGCGAAAAGCCAAGACCTTAGGTTGAAATAACGAAAACTTAAATTTTACCTATAGTCACTCCTGACAGAAATATTCTATCAGTCAACTCGCAAATTTAGTAAAAAATGTTAAAGTTTTTCAAATTTTTAAGATAAGCTTAAACACTCTAAAATACGCTGAAACATGTAAATCCGAAATCCAGACTGAAATATTGAATAATAAAAAAGTTTGGTTTTGTATGGACAATCGGGACTCTAACAAATTTACCAACACCCAGCGTAAAAATGACTATCTTTTAAGAAATCAATTTTACAATTAATAGGTAGATTGCTTTAATACACTCTGAAACGCGAAAAGCCAAGACCTTAGGTTGAAATAACGAAAACTTAAATTTACCTATAGTCACTCCTGACATAAAAATATTCTATCAGTCAACTCGCAAATTTTAGTAAAAAATGTTAAAGTTTTTCAAATTTTTAAGATAAGCTTAAACACTCTAAAATACGCTGAAACATGTAAATCCGAAATCCCAGACTGAAATATTGAATAATAAAAAAGTTTGGTTTTGTATGGGCAATCTGGACTCTAACAAATTTACCAACACCCAGCGTAAAAATGACTATCTTTTAAGAAATCAATTTTACAATTAATAGCTAGATCGCTTTAATACACTCTGAAACCTGAAAAGCCAAGACCTTAGGTTGAAATAACGAAAACTTAAATTTTACCTATAGTCACTCCTGACAGAAATATTCTATCAGTCAACTCGCAAATATTAGTAAAAAATGTTAAAGTTTTTCAAATTTTTAAGATAAGCTTAAACACTCTAAAATACGCTGAAACATGTAAATCCGAAATCCCAGACTGAAATATTGAATAATAAAAAAGTTTGGTTTTGTATGGACAATCGGGACTCTAACAAATTTACCAACACCCAGCGTAAAAATGACTATCTTTTAAGAAATCAATTTTACAATTAATAGCTAGATCGCTTTAATACACTCTGAAACCCGAAAAGCCAAGACCTTAGGTTGAAATAACGAAAACTTAAATTTTACCTATAGTCACTCCTGACAGAAATATTCTATCAGTCAACTCGCAAATATTAGTAAAAATGTTAAAGTTTTTCAAATTTTTAAGATAAGCTTAAACACTCTAAAATACGCTGAAACATGTAAATCCGAAATCCCAGACTGAAATATTGAATAATAAAAAAGTTTGGTTTTGTATGGACAATCGGGACTCTAACAAATTTACCAACACCCAGCGTAAAAATGACTATCTTTTAAGAAATCAATTTTACAATTAATAGCTAGATTGCTTAATACACTCTGAAACGCGAAAAGCCAAGACCTTAGGTTGAAATAACGAAAACTTAAATTTTACCTATAGTCACTCCTGACATAGAAATATTCTATCAGTCAACTCGCAAATTTTAGTATAAAAATGTTAGTTTTTCAAATTTTTAAGATAAGCTTAAACACTTTAAAATACGCTGAAACATGTAAATCCGAAATCCAGACTGAAATATTGAATAATAAAAAAGTTTGGTTTTGTACGGGCAATCTGGACTCTAACAAATTTACCAACACCCAGCGTAAAAATGACTATCTTTTAAGAAATCAATTTTACAATTAATAGCTAGATCGCTTGTATACACTCTGAAACGCGAAAAGCCAAGACCTTAGGTTGAAATAACGAAAACTTAAATTTTACCTATAGTCACTCCTGACAGAAATATTCTATCAGTCAACTCGCAAATTTTAGTAAAAAATGTTAAAGTTTTTCAAATTTTTAAGATAAGCTTAAACACTCTAAAATACGCTGAAACATGTAAATCCGAAATCCCAGACTGAAATATTGAATAATAAAAAAGTTTGGTTTTGTATGGACAATCGGGACTCTAACAAATTTACCAACACCCAGCGTAAAAATGACTATCTTTTAAGAAATCAATTTTACAATTAATAGCTAGATCGCTTTAATACACTCTGAAACCCGAAAAGCCAAGACCTTAGGTTGAAATAACGAAAACTTAAATTTTACCTATAGTCACTCCTGACAGAATATTCTATCAGTCAACTCGCAAATATTAGTAAAAAATGTTAAAGTTTTTCAAATTTTTAAGATAAGCTTAAACACTCTAAAATACGCTGAAACATGTAAATCCGAAATCCCAGACTGAAATATTGAATAATAAAAAAGTTTGGTTTTGTATGGACAATCGGGACTCTAACAAATTTACCAACACCCAGCGTAAAAATGACTATCTTTTAAGAAATCAATTTACAATTAATAGCTAGATTGCTTTAATACACTCTGAAACGCGAAAAGCCAAGACCTTAGGTTGAAATAACGAAAACTTAAATTTTACCTATAGTCACTCCTGACATAGAAATATTCTATCAGTCAACTCGCAAATTTTAGTATAAAAATGTTAGTTTTTCAAATTTTTAAGATAAGCTTAAACACTTTAAAATACGCTGAAACATGTAAATCCGAAATCCCAGACTGAAATATTGAATAATAAAAAAGTTTGGTTTTGTACGGGCAATCTGGACTCTAACAAATTTACCAACACCCAGCGTAAAAATGACTATCTTTTAAGAAATCAATTTTACAATTAATAGCTAGATCGCTTGTATACACTCTGAAACGCGAAAAGCCAAGACCTTAGGTTGAAATAACGAAAACTTAAATTTTACCTATAGTCACTCCTGACAGAAATATTCTATCAGTCAACTCGCAAATTTTAGTAAAAAATGTTAAAGTTTTTCAAATTTTTAAGATAAGCTTAAACACTCTAAAATACGCTGAAACATGTAAATCCGAAATCCCAGACTGAAATATTGAATAATAAAAAAGTTTGGTTTTGTATGGACAATCGGGACTCTAACAAATTTACCAACACCCAGCGTAAAAATGACTATCTTTTAAGAAATCAATTTTACAATTAATAGGTAGATTGCTTTAATACACTCTGAAACGCGAAAAGCCAAGACCTTAGGTTGAAATAACGAAAACTTAAATTTTACCTATAGTCACTCCTGACAGAAATATTCTATCAGTCAACTCGCAAATTTTAGTAAAAAATGTTAAAAGTTTTTCAAATTTTTAAGATAAGCTTAAACACTCTAAAATACGCTGAAACATGTAAATCCGAAGTCCCAGACTGAAATATTGAATAATAAAAAATTTTGGTTTTGTATGGACAATCGGGACTCTAACAAATTTACCAACACCCAGCGTAAAAATGACTATCTTTTAAGAAATCAATTTTACAATTAATAGCTAGATTGCTTTAATACACTCTGAAACGCGAAAAGCAATATTCAATTTTAAGATAATTGAATATTGCAATATCTATTTTATCTATGTTCCGAATAGTATAAAATGTATCCTGACGTTATAGGTTGAAATAACGAAAACTTAAATTTTACCTATAGTCACTCCTGACATAAAAATATTCTATCAGTCAACTCGCAAATTTTAGTAAAAAATGTTAAAGTTTTTCAAATTTTTAAGATAAGCTTAAACACTCTAAAATACGCTGAAACATGTAAATCCGAAATCCCAGACTGAAATATTGAATAATAAAAAAGTTTGGTTTTGTATGGACAATCGGGACTCTAACAAATTTACCAACACCCAGCGTAAAAATGACTATCTTTTAAGAAATCAATTTTACAATTAATAGGTAGATTGCTTTAATACACTCTGAAACGCGAAAAGCCAAGACCTTAGGTTGAAATAACGAAAACTTAAATTTTACCTATAGTCACTCCTGACATAAAAATATTCTATCAGTCAACTCGCAAATTTTAGTAAAAAATGTTAAAGTTTTCAAATTTTTAAGATAAGCTTAAACACTCTAAAATACGCTGAAACATGTAAATCCGAAATCCCAGACTGAAATATTGAATAATAAAAAAGTTTGGTTTTGTATGGGCAATCTGGACTCTAACAAATTTACCACACCCAGCGTAAAAATGACTATCTTTTAAGAAATCAATTTTTCAATTAATAGCTAGATCGCTTTAATACACTCTGAAACGCGAAAAGCCAAGACCTTAGGTTGAAATAACGAAAACTTAAATTTTACCTATAGTCACTCCTGACAGAAATATTCTATCAGTCAACTCGCAAATTTTAGTAAAAAATGTTAAAGTTTTTCAAATTTTTAAGATAAGCTTAAACACTCTAAAACACGCTGAAACATGTAAATCCGAAATCCAGACTGAAATATTGAATAATAAAAAAGTTTGGTTTTGTATGGACAATCGGGACTCTAACAAATTTACCAACACCCAGCGTAAAAATGACTATCTTTTAAGAAATCAATTTTACAATTAATAGCTAGATCGCTTTAATACACTCTGAAACGCGAAAAGCCAAGACCTTAGGTTGAAATAACGGAAACTTAAATTTTACCTATAGTCACTCCTGACAGAAATATTCTATCAGTCAACTCGCAAATTTTAGTAAAAATGTTAAAAGTTTTTCAAATTTTTAAGATAAGCTTAAACACTCTAAAATACGCTGAAACATGTAAATCCGAAATCCCAGACTGAAATATTGAATAATAAAAAAGTTTGGTTTTGTATGGGCAATCTGGACTCTAACAAATTTACCAACACCCAGCGTAAAAATGACTATCTTTTAAGAAATCAATTTTACAATTAATAGCTAGATCGCTTTAATACACTCTGAAACGCAAAAAGCCAAGACCTTAGGTTGAAATAACGAAAACTTAAATTTTACCTATAGTCACTCCTGACATAGAAATATTCTATCAGTCAACTCGCAAATTTTAGTATAAAAAATGTTAGTTTTTCAAATTTTTAAGATAAGCTTAAACACTTTAAAATACGCTGAAACATGTAAATCCGAAATCCCAGACTGAAATATTGAATAATAAAAAAGTTTGGTTTTGTACGGGCAATCTGGACTCTAACAAATTTACCAACACCAGCGTAAAAATGACTATCTTTTAAGAAATCAATTTTACAATTAATAGCTAGATCGCTTGTATACACTCTGAAACGCGAAAAGCCAAGACCTTAGGTTGAAATAACGAAAACTTAAATTTTACCTATAGTCACTCCTGACAGAAATATTCTATCAGTCAACTCGCAAATTTTAGTAAAAAATGTTAAAGTTTTTCAAATTTTTAAGATAAGCTTAAACACTCTAAAATACGCTGAAACATGTAAATCCGAAATCCCAGACTGAAATATTGAATAATAAAAAAGTTTGGTTTTGTATGGACAATCGGGACTCTAACAAATTTACCAACACCAGCGTAAAAATGACTATCTTTTAAGAAATCAATTTTACAATTAATAGGTAGATTGCTTTAATACACTCTGAAACGCGAAAAGCCAAGACCTTAGGTTGAAATAACGAAAACTTAAATTTTACCTATAGTCACTCCTGACATAAAAATATTCTATCAGTCAACTCGCAAATTTTAGTAAAAAATGTTAAAGTTTTTCAAATTTTTAAGATAAGCTTAAACACTCTAAAATACGCTGAAACATGTAAATCCGAAATCCCAGACTGAAATATTGAATAATAAAAAAGTTTGGTTTTGTATGGGCAATCTGGACTCTAACAAATTTACCAACACCCAGCGTAAAAATGACTATCTTTTAAGAAATCAATTTTACAATTAATAGCTAGATCGCTTTAATACACTCTGAAACGCGAAAAGCCAAGACCTTAGGTTGAAATAACGGAAACTTAAATTTTACCTATAGTCACTCCTGACAGAAATATTCTATCAGTCAACTCGCAAATTTTAGTAAAAATGTTAAAAGTTTTTCAAATTTTTAAGATAAGCTTAAACACTCTAAAATACGCTGAAACATGTAAATCCGAAATCCAGACTGAAATATTGAATAATAAAAAAGTTTGGTTTTGTATGGGCAATCTGGACTCTAACAAATTTACCAACACCCAGCGTAAAAATGACTATCTTTTAAGAAATCAATTTTACAATTAATAGCTAGATCGCTTTAATACACTCTGAAACGCAAAAAGCCAAGACCTTAGGTTGAAATAACGAAAACTTAAATTTTACCTATAGTCACTCCTGACATAGAAATATTCTATCAGTCAACTCGCAAATTTTAGTATAAAAATGTTAGTTTTTCAAATTTTTAAGATAAGCTTAAACACTCTAAAATACGCTGAAACATGTAAATCCGAAATCCCAGACTGAAATATTGAATAATAAAAAAGTTTGGTTTTGTATGGGCAATCTGGACTCTAACAAATTTACCAACACCCAGCGTAAAAATGACTATCTTTTAAGAAATCAATTTTACAATTAATAGCTAGATCGCTTTAATACACTCTGAAACGCAAAAAGCCAAGACCTTAGGTTGAAATAACGAAAACTTAAATTTTACCTATAGTCACTCCTGACATAGAAATATTCTATCAGTCAACTCGCAAATTTTAGTATAAAAATGTTAGTTTTTCAAATTTTTAAGATAAGCTTAAACACTTTAAAATACGCTGAAACATGTAAATCCGAAATCCAGACTGAAATATTGAATAATAAAAAAGTTTGGTTTTGTACGGGCAATCTGGACTCTAACAAATTTACCAACACCCAGCGTAAAAATGACTATCTTTTAAGAAATCAATTTTACAATTAATAGCTAGATCGCTTGTATACACTCTGAAACGCGAAAAGCCAAGACCTTAGGTTGAAATAACGAAAACTTAAATTTTACCTATAGTCACTCCTGACAGAAATATTCTATCAGTCAACTCGCAAATTTTAGTAAAAAATGTTAAAGTTTTTCAAATTTTTAAGATAAGCTTAAACACTCTAAAATACGCTGAAACATGTAAATCCGAAATCCCAGACTGAAATATTGAATAATAAAAAAGTTTGGTTTTGTATGGACAATCGGGACTCTAACAAATTTACCAACACCAGCGTAAAAATGACTATCTTTTAAGAAATCAATTTTACAATTAATAGGTAGATTGCTTTAATACACTCTGAAACGCGAAAAGCCAAGACCTTAGGTTGAAATAACGAAAACTTAAATTTTACCTATAGTCACTCCTGACATAAAAATATTCTATCAGTCAACTCGCAAATTTTAGTAAAAAATGTTAAAGTTTTTCAAATTTTTAAGATAAGCTTAAACACTCTAAAATACGCTGAAACATGTAAATCCGAAATCCCAGACTGAAATATTGAATAATAAAAAAGTTTGGTTTTGTATGGGCAATCTGGACTCTAACAAATTTACCAACACCCAGCGTAAAAATGACTATCTTTTAAGAAATCAATTTTACAATTAATAGCTAGATCGCTTTAATACACTCTGAAACCTGAAAAGCCAAGACCTTAGGTTGAAATAACGAAAACTTAAATTTTACCTATAGTCACTCCTGACAGAAATATTCTATCAGTCAACTCGCAAATATTAGTAAAAAATGTTAAAGTTTTTCAAATTTTTAAGATAAGCTTAAACACTCTAAAATACGCTGAAACATGTAAATCCGAAATCCAGACTGAAATATTGAATAATAAAAAAGTTTGGTTTTGTATGGACAATCGGGACTCTAACAAATTTACCAACACCCAGCGTAAAAATGACTATCTTTTAAGAAATCAATTTTACAATTAATAGCTAGATCGCTTTAATACACTCTGAAACCCGAAAAGCCAAGACCTTAGGTTGAAATAACGAAAACTTAATTTTACCTATAGTCACTCCTGACAGAAATATTCTATCAGTCAACTCGCAAATATTAGTAAAAAATGTTAAAGTTTTTCAAATTTTTAAGATAAGCTTAAACACTCTAAAATACGCTGAAACATGTAAATCCGAAATCCCAGACTGAAATATTGAATAATAAAAAAGTTTGGTTTTGTATGGACAATCGGGACTCTAACAAATTTACCAACACCCAGCGTAAAAATGACTATCTTTTAAGAAATCAATTTTACAATTAATAGCTAGATTGCTTTAATACACTCTGAAACGCGAAAAGCCAAGACCTTAGGTTGAAATAACGAAAACTTAAATTTTACCTATAGTCACTCCTGACATAGAAATATTCTATCAGTCAACTCGCAAATTTTAGTATAAAAATGTTAGTTTTTCAAATTTTTAAGATAAGCTTAAACACTTTAAAATACGCTGAAACATGTAAATCCGAAATCCCAGACTGAAATATTGAATAATAAAAAAGTTTGGTTTTGTACGGGCAATCTGGACTCTAACAAATTTACCAACACCCAGCGTAAAAATGACTATCTTTTAAGAAATCAATTTTACAATTAATAGCTAGATCGCTTGTATACACTCTGAAACGCGAAAAGCCAAGACCTTAGGTTGAAATAACGAAAACTTAAATTTTACCTATAGTCACTCCTGACAGAAATATTCTATCAGTCAACTCGCAAATTTTAGTAAAAAATGTTAAAGTTTTTCAAATTTTTAAGATAAGCTTAAACACTCTAAAATACGCTGAAACATGTAAATCCGAAATCCCAGACTGAAATATTGAATAATAAAAAAGTTTGGTTTTGTATGGACAATCGGGACTCTAACAAATTTACCAACACCCAGCGTAAAAATGACTATCTTTTAAGAAATCAATTTTACAATTAATAGCTAGATCGCTTTAATACACTCTGAAACCCGAAAAGCCAAGACCTTAGGTTGAAATAACGAAAACTTAAATTTTACCTATAGTCACTCCTGACAGAAATATTCTATCAGTCAACTCGCAAATATTAGTAAAAAATGTTAAAGTTTTTCAAATTTTTAAGATAAGCTTAAACACTCTAAAATACGCTGAAACATGTAAATCCGAAATCCCAGACTGAAATATTGAATAATAAAAAAGTTTGGTTTTGTATGGACAATCGGGACTCTAACAAATTTACCAACACCCAGCGTAAAAATGACTATCTTTTAAGAAATCAATTTTACAATTAATAGCTAGATTGCTTTAATACACTCTGAAACGCGAAAAGCCAAGACCTTAGGTTGAAATAACGAAAACTTAAATTTTACCTATAGTCACTCCTGACATAGAAATATTCTATCAGTCAACTCGCAAATTTTAGTATAAAAATGTTAGTTTTTCAAATTTTTAAGATAAGCTTAAACACTTTAAAATACGCTGAAACATGTAAATCCGAAATCCCAGACTGAAATATTGAATAATAAAAAAGTTTGGTTTTGTACGGGCAATCTGGACTCTAACAAATTTACCAACACCCAGCGTAAAAATGACTATCTTTTAAGAAATCAATTTTACAATTAATAGCTAGATCGCTTGTATACACTCTGAAACGCGAAAAGCCAAGACTTTAGGTTGAAATAACGAAAACTTAAATTTTACCTATAGTCACTCCTGACAGAAATATTCTATCAGTCAACTCGCAAATTTTAGTAAAAAATGTTAAAGTTTTTCAAATTTTTAAGATAAGCTTAAACACTCTAAAATACGCTGAAACATGTAAATCCGAAATCCCAGACTGAAATATTGAATAATAAAAAGTTTGGTTTTGTATGGACAATCGGGACTCTAACAAATTTACCAACACCCAGCGTAAAAATGACTATCTTTTAAGAAATCAATTTTACAATTAATAGCTAGATTGCTTTAATACACTCTGAAACGCGAAAAGCCAAGACCTTAGGTTGAAATAACGAAAACTTAAATTTTACCTATAGTCACTCCTGACATAAAAATATTCTATCAGTCAACTCGCAAATTTTAGTAAAAAATGTTAAAGTTTTTCAAATTTTTAAGATAAGCTTAAACACTCTAAAATACGCTGAAACATGTAAATCCGAAATCCCAGACTGAAATATTGAATAATAAAAAAGTTTGGTTTTGTATGGGCAATCTGGACTCTAACAAATTTACCAACACCCAGCGTAAAAATGACTATCTTTTAAGAAATCAATTTTACAATTAATAGCTAGATCGCTTTAATACACTCTGAAACCCGAAAAGCCAAGACCTTAGGTTGAAATAACGAAAACTTAAATTTTACCTATAGTCACTCCTGACAGAAATATTCTATCAGTCAACTCGCAAATATTAGTAAAAAATGTTAAAGTTTTTCAAATTTTTAAGATAAGCTTAAACACTCTAAAATACGCTGAAACATGTAAATCCGAAATCCCAGACTGAAATATTGAATAATAAAAAAGTTTGGTTTTGTATGGACAATCGGGACTCTAACAAATTTACCAACACCCAGCGTAAAAATGACTATCTTTTAAGAAATCAATTTTACAATTAATAGCTAGATTGCTTTAATACACTCTGAAACGCGAAAAGCCAAGACCTTAGGTTGAAATAACGAAAACTTAAATTTTACCTATAGTCACTCCTGACATAGAAATATTCTATCAGTCAACTCGCAAATTTTAGTATAAAAATGTTAGTTTTTCAAATTTTTAAGATAAGCTTAAACACTTTAAAATACGCTGAAACATGTAAATCCGAAATCCCAGACTGAAATATTGAATAATAAAAAAGTTTGGTTTTGTACGGGCAATCTGGACTCTAACAAATTTACCAACACCCAGCGTAAAAATGACTATCTTTTAAGAAATCAATTTTACAATTAATAGCTAGATCGCTTGTATACACTCTGAAACGCGAAAAGCCAAGACCTTAGGTTGAAATAACGAAAACTTAAATTTTACCTATAGTCACTCCTGACAGAAATATTCTATCAGTCAACTCGCAAATTTTAGTAAAAAATGTTAAAGTTTTTCAAATTTTTAAGATAAGCTTAAACACTCTAAAATACGCTGAAACATGTAAATCCGAAATCCCAGACTGAAATATTGAATAATAAAAAAGTTTGGTTTTGTATGGACAATCGGGACTCTAACAAATTTACCAACACCCAGCGTAAAAATGACTATCTTTTAAGAAATCAATTTTACAATTAATAGGTAGATTGCTTTAATACACTCTGAAACGCGAAAAGCCAAGACCTTAGGTTGAAATAACGAAAACTTAAATTTTACCTATAGTCACTCCTGACATAAAAATATTCTATCAGTCAACTCGCAAATTTTAGTAAAAAATGTTAAAGTTTTTCAAATTTTTAAGATAAGCTTAAACACTCTAAAATACGCTGAAACATGTAAATCCGAAATCCCAGACTGAAATATTGAATAATAAAAAAGTTTGGTTTTGTATGGGCAATCTGGACTCTAACAAATTTACCAACACCCAGCGTAAAAATGACTATCTTTTAAGAAATCAATTTTACAATTAATAGCTAGATCGCTTTAATACACTCTGAAACCCGAAAAGCCAAGACCTTAGGTTGAAATAACGAAAACTTAAATTTTACCTATAGTCACTCCTGACAGAAATATTCTATCAGTCAACTCGCAAATATTAGTAAAAAATGTTAAAGTTTTTCAAATTTTTAAGATAAGCTTAAACACTCTAAAATACGCTGAAACATGTAAATCCGAAATCCCAGACTGAAATATTGAATAATAAAAAAGTTTGGTTTTGTATGGACAATCGGGACTCTAACAAATTTACCAACACCCAGCGTAAAAATGACTATCTTTTAAGAAATCAATTTTACAATTAATATCTAGATTGCTTTAATACACTCTGAAACGCGAAAAGCCAAGACCTTAGGTTGAAATAACGAAAACTTAAATTTTACCTATAGTCACTCCTGACATAGAAATATTCTATCAGTCAACTCGCAAATTTTAGTATAAAAATGTTAGTTTTTCAAATTTTTAAGATAAGCTTAAACACTTTAAAATACGCTGAAACATGTAAATCCGAAATCCCAGACTGAAATATTGAATAATAAAAAAGTTTGGTTTTGTACGGGCAATCTGGACTCTAACAAATTTACCAACACCCAGCGTAAAAATGACTATCTTTTAAGAAATCAATTTTACAATTAATAGCTAGATCGCTTGTATACACTTTGAAACGCGAAAAGCCAAGACCTTAGGTTGAAATAACGAAAACTTAAATTTTACCTATAGTCACTCCTGACAGAAATATTCTATCAGTCAACTCGCAAATTTTAGTAAAAAATGTTAAAGTTTTTCAAATTTTTAAGATAAGCTTAAACACTCTAAAATACGCTGAAACATGTAAATCCGAAATCCCAGACTGAAATATTGAATAATAAAAAAGTGTGGTTTTGTATGGACAATCGGGACTCTAACAAATTTACCAACACCCAGCGTAAAAATGACTATCTTTTAAGAAATCAATTTTACAATTAATAGGTAGATTGCTTTAATACACTCTGAAACGCGAAAAGCCAAGACCTTAGGTTGAAATAACGAAAACTTAAATTTTACCTATAGTCACTCCTGACATAAAAATATTCTATCAGTCAACTCGCAAATTTTAGTAAAAAATGTTAAAGTTTTTCAAATTTTTAAGATAAGCTTAAACACTCTAAAATACGCTGAAACATGTAAATCCGAAATCCCAGACTGAAATATTGAATAATAAAAAAAATTGGTTTTGTATGGGCAATCTGGACTCTAACAAATTTACCAACACCCAGCGTAAAAATGACTATCTTTTAAGAAATCAATTTTACAATTAATAGCTAGATCGCTTTAATACACTCTGAAACCTGAAAAGCCAAGACCTTAGGTTGAAATAACGAAAACTAAAATTTTACCTATAGTCACTCCTGACAGAAATATTCTATCAGTCAACTCGCAAATATTAGTAAAAAATGTTAAAGTTTTTCAAATTTTTAAGATAAGCTTAAACACTCTAAAATACGCTGAAACATGTAAATCCGAAATCCCAGACTGAAATATTGAATAATAAAAAAGTTTGGTTTTGTATGGACAATCGGGACTCTAACAAATTTACCAACACCCAGCGTAAAAATGACTATCTTTTAAGAAATCAATTTTACAATTAATAGCTAGATTGCTTTAATACACTCTGAAACCTGAAAAGCCAAGACCTTAGGTTGAAATAACGAAAACTTAAATTTTACCTATAGTCACTCCTGACATAGAAATATTCTATCAGTCAACTCGCAAATTTTAGTATAAAAATGTTAGTTTTTCAAATTTTTAAGATAAGCTTAAACACTTTAAAATACGCTGAAACATGTAAATCCGAAATCCCAGACTGAAATATTGAATAATAAAAAAGTTTGGTTTTGTACGGGCAATCTGGACTCTAACAAATTTACCAACACCCAGCGTAAAAATGACTATCTTTTAAGAAATCAATTTTACAATTAATAGCTAGATCGCTTGTATACACTCTGAAACGCGAAAAGCCAAGACCTTAGGTTGAAATAACGAAAACTGAAATTTTACCTATAGTCACTCCTGACAGAAATATTCTATCAGTCAACTCGCAAATTTTAGTAAAAAATGTTAAAGTTTTTCAAATTTTTAAGATAAGCTTAAACACTCTAAAATACGCTGAAACATGTAAATCCGAAATCCCAGACTGAAATATTGAATAATAAAAAAGTTTGGTTTTGTATGGGCAATCTGGACTCTAACAAATTTACCAACACCCAGCGTAAAATGACTATCTTTTAAGAAATCAATTTTACAATTAATAGCTAGATCGCTTGTATACACTCTGAAACGCGAAAAGCCAAGACCTTAGGTTGAAATAACGAAAACTTAAATTTTACCTATAGTCACTCCTGACATAAAAATATTCTATCAGTCAACTCGCAAATTTTAGTAAAAAATGTTAAAGTTTTTCAAATTTTTAAGATAAGCTTAAACACTCTAAAATACGCTGAAACATGTAAATCCGAAATCCCAGACTGAAATATTGAATAATAAAAAAGTTTGGTTTTGTATGGGCAATCTGGACTCTAACAAATTTACCAACACCCAGCGTAAAAATGACTATCTTTTAAGAAATCAATTTTACAATTAATAGCTAGATCGCTTTAATACACTCTGAAACCCGAAAAGCCAAGACCTTAGGTTGAAATAACGAAAACTTAAATTTTACCTATAGTCACTCCTGACAGAAATATTCTATCAGTCAACTCGCAAATATTAGTAAAAAATGTTAAAGTTTTTCAAATTTTTAAGATAAGCTTAAACACTCTAAAATACGCTGAAACATGTAAATCCGAAATCCCAGACTGAAATATTGAATAATAAAAAAGTTTGGTTTTGTATGGACAATCGGGACTCTAACAAATTTACCAACACCCAGCGTAAAAATGACTATCTTTTAAGAAATCAATTTTACAATTAATATCTAGATTGCTTTAATACACTCTGAAACGCGAAAAGCCAAGACCTTAGGTTGAAATAACGAAAACTTAAATTTTACCTATAGTCACTCCTGACATAGAAATATTCTATCAGTCAACTCGCAAATTTTAGTATAAAAATGTTAGTTTTTCAAATTTTTAAGATAAGCTTAAACACTTTAAAATACGCTGAAACATGTAAATCCGAAATCCCAGACTGAAATATTGAATAATAAAAAAGTTTGGTTTTGTACGGGCAATCTGGACTCTAACAAATTTACCAACACCCAGCGTAAAAATGACTATCTTTTAAGAAATCAATTTTACAATTAATAGCTAGATCGCTTGTATACACTTTGAAACGCGAAAAGCCAAGACCTTAGGTTGAAATAACGAAAACTTAAATTTTACCTATAGTCACTCCTGACAGAAATATTCTATCAGTCAACTCGCAAATTTTAGTAAAAAATGTTAAAGTTTTTCAAATTTTTAAGATAAGCTTAAACACTCTAAAATACGCTGAAACATGTAAATCCGAAATCCCAGACTGAAATATTGAATAATAAAAAAGTGTGGTTTTGTATGGACAATCGGGACTCTAACAAATTTACCAACACCCAGCGTAAAAATGACTATCTTTTAAGAAATCAATTTTACAATTAATAGGTAGATTGCTTTAATACACTCTGAAACGCGAAAAGCCAAGACCTTAGGTTGAAATAACGAAAACTTAAATTTTACCTATAGTCACTCCTGACATAAAAATATTCTATCAGTCAACTCGCAAATTTTAGTAAAAAATGTTAAAGTTTTTCAAATTTTTAAGATAAGCTTAAACACTCTAAAATACGCTGAAACATGTAAATCCGAAATCCCAGACTGAAATATTGAATAATAAAAAAAATTGGTTTTGTATGGGCAATCTGGACTCTAACAAATTTACCAACACCCAGCGTAAAAATGACTATCTTTTAAGAAATCAATTTTACAATTAATAGCTAGATCGCTTTAATACACTCTGAAACCTGAAAAGCCAAGACCTTAGGTTGAAATAACGAAAACTAAAATTTTACCTATAGTCACTCCTGACAGAAATATTCTATCAGTCAACTCGCAAATATTAGTAAAAAATGTTAAAGTTTTTCAAATTTTTAAGATAAGCTTAAACACTCTAAAATACGCTGAAACATGTAAATCCGAAATCCCAGACTGAAATATTGAATAATAAAAAAGTTTGGTTTTGTATGGACAATCGGGACTCTAACAAATTTACCAACACCCAGCGTAAAAATGACTATCTTTTAAGAAATCAATTTTACAATTAATAGCTAGATTGCTTTAATACACTCTGAAACCTGAAAAGCCAAGACCTTAGGTTGAAATAACGAAAACTTAAATTTTACCTATAGTCACTCCTGACATAGAAATATTCTATCAGTCAACTCGCAAATTTTAGTATAAAAATGTTAGTTTTTCAAATTTTTAAGATAAGCTTAAACACTTTAAAATACGCTGAAACATGTAAATCCGAAATCCCAGACTGAAATATTGAATAATAAAAAAGTTTGGTTTTGTACGGGCAATCTGGACTCTAACAAATTTACCAACACCCAGCGTAAAAATGACTATCTTTTAAGAAATCAATTTTACAATTAATAGCTAGATCGCTTGTATACACTCTGAAACGCGAAAAGCCAAGACCTTAGGTTGAAATAACGAAAACTTAAATTTTACCTATAGTCACTCCTGACAGAAATATTCTATCAGTCAACTCGCAAATTTTAGTAAAAAATGTTAAAGTTTTTCAAATTTTTAAGATAAGCTTAAACACTCTAAAATACGCTGAAACATGTAAATCCGAAATCCCAGACTGAAATATTGAATAATAAAAAAGTTTGGTTTTGTATGGGCAATCTGGACTCTAACAAATTTACCAACACCCAGCGTAAAATGACTATCTTTTAAGAAATCAATTTTACAATTAATAGCTAGATCGCTTGTATACACTCTGAAACGCGAAAAGCCAAGACCTTAGGTTGAAATAACGAAAACTTAAATTTTACCTATAGTCACTCCTGACAGAAATATTCTATCAGTCAACTCGCAAATTTTAGTAAAAAATGTTAGTTTTTCAAATTTTTAAGATAAGCTTAAACACTCTAAAACACGCTGAAACATGTAAATCCGAAATCCCAGACTGAAATATTGAATAATAAAAAAGTTTGGTTTTGTATGGACAATCGGGACTCTAACAAATTTACCAACACCCAGCGTAAAAATGACTATCTTTTAAGAAATCAATTTTACAATTAATAGCTAGATTGCTTTAATACACTCTGAAACGCGAAAAGCCAAGACCTTAGGTTGAAATAACGAAAACTTAAATTTTACCTATAGTCACTCCTGACATAAAAATATTCTATCAGTCAACTCGCAAATTTTAGTAAAAAATGTTAAAGTTTTTTAAATTTTTAAGATAAGCTTAAACACTCTAAAATACGCTGAAACATGTAAATCCGAAATCCCAGACTGAAATATTGAATAATAAAAAAGTTTGGTTTTGTATGGTTAATCTGGACTCTAACAAATTTACCAACACCCAGCGTAAAAATGACTATCTTTTAAGAAATCACTTTTTCAATTAATAGCTAGATCGCTTTAATACACTCTGAAACGCGAAAAGCCAAGACCTTAGGTTGAAATAACGAAAACTTAAATTTTACCTATAGTCACTCCTGACAGAAATATTCTATCAGTCAACTCGCAAATTTTAGTAAAAAATGTTAAAAGTTTTTCAAATTTTTAAGATAAGCTTAAACACTCTAAAATACGCTGAAACATGTAAATCCGAAGTCCCAGACTGAAATATTGAATAATAAAAAAGTTTGGTTTTGTATGGACAATCGGGACTCTAACAAATTTACCAACACCCAGCGTAAAAATGACTATCTTTTAAGAAATCAATTTTTCAATTAATAGCTAGATCGCTTTAATACACTCTGAAACGCGAAAAGCCAAGACCTTAGGTTGAAATAACGAAAACTTAAATTTTACCTATACTCACTCCTGACAGAAATATTCTATCAGTCAACTCGCAAATTTTAGTAAAAAATGTTAAAGTTTTTCAAATTTTTAAGATAAGCTTAAACACTCTAAAATACGCTGAAACATGTAAATCCGAAATCCCAGACTGAAATATTGAATAATAAAAAAGTTTGGTTTTGTATGGGCAATCTGGACTCTAACAAATTTACCAACACCCAGCGTAAAAATGACTATCTTTTAAGAAATCAATTTTACAATTAATAGCTAGATCGCTTTAATACACTCTGAAACCCGAAAAGCCAAGACCTTAGGTTGAAATAACGAAAACTTAAATTTTACCTATAGTCACTCCTGACAGAAATATTCTATCAGTCAACTCGCAAATATTAGTAAAAAATGTTAAAGTTTTTCAAATTTTTAAGATAAGCTTAAACACTCTAAAATACGCTGAAACATGTAAATCCGAAATCCCAGACTGAAATATTGAATAATAAAAAAGTTTGGTTTTGTATGGACAATCGGGACTCTAACAAATTTACCAACACCCAGCGTAAAAATGACTATCTTTTAAGAAATCAATTTTACAATTAATAGCTAGATTGCTTTAATACACTCTGAAACGCGAAAAGCCAAGACCTTAGGTTGAAATAACGAAAACTTAAATTTTACCTATAGTCACTCCTGACATAGAAATATTCTATCAGTCAACTCGCAAATTTTAGTATAAAAATGTTAGTTTTTCAAATTTTTAAGATAAGCTTAAACACTTTAAAATACGCTGAAACATGTAAATCCGAAATCCCAGACTGAAATATTGAATAATAAAAAAGTTTGGTTTTGTACGGGCAATCTGGACTCTAACAAATTTACCAACACCCAGCGTAAAAATGACTATCTTTTAAGAAATCAATTTTACAATTAATAGCTAGATCGCTTGTATACACTTTGAAACGCGAAAAGCCAAGACCTTAGGTTGAAATAACGAAAACTTAAATTTTACCTATAGTCACTCCTGACAGAAATATTCTATCAGTCAACTCGCAAATTTTAGTAAAAAATGTTAAAGTTTTTCAAATTTTTAAGATAAGCTTAAACACTCTAAAATACGCTGAAACATGTAAATCCGAAATCCCAGACTGAAATATTGAATAATAAAAAAGTGTGGTTTTGTATGGACAATCGGGACTCTAACAAATTTACCAACACCCAGCGTAAAAATGACTATCTTTTAAGAAATCAATTTTACAATTAATAGGTAGATTGCTTTAATACACTCTGAAACGCGAAAAGCCAAGACCTTAGGTTGAAATAACGAAAACTTAAATTTTACCTATAGTCACTCCTGACATAAAAATATTCTATCAGTCAACTCGCAAATTTTAGTAAAAAATGTTAAAGTTTTTCAAATTTTTAAGATAAGCTTAAACACTCTAAAATACGCTGAAACATGTAAATCCGAAATCCCAGACTGAAATATTGAATAATAAAAAAAATTGGTTTTGTATGGGCAATCTGGACTCTAACAAATTTACCAACACCCAGCGTAAAAATGACTATCTTTTAAGAAATCAATTTTACAATTAATAGCTAGATCGCTTTAATACACTCTGAAACCTGAAAAGCCAAGACCTTAGGTTGAAATAACGAAAACTAAAATTTTACCTATAGTCACTCCTGACAGAAATATTCTATCAGTCAACTCGCAAATATTAGTAAAAAATGTTAAAGTTTTTCAAATTTTTAAGATAAGCTTAAACACTCTAAAATACGCTGAAACATGTAAATCCGAAATCCCAGACTGAAATATTGAATAATAAAAAAGTTTGGTTTTGTATGGACAATCGGGACTCTAACAAATTTACCAACACCCAGCGTAAAAATGACTATCTTTTAAGAAATCAATTTTACAATTAATAGCTAGATTGCTTTAATACACTCTGAAACCTGAAAAGCCAAGACCTTAGGTTGAAATAACGAAAACTTAAATTTTACCTATAGTCACTCCTGACATAGAAATATTCTATCAGTCAACTCGCAAATTTTAGTATAAAAATGTTAGTTTTTCAAATTTTTAAGATAAGCTTAAACACTTTAAAATACGCTGAAACATGTAAATCCGAAATCCCAGACTGAAATATTGAATAATAAAAAAGTTTGGTTTTGTACGGGCAATCTGGACTCTAACAAATTTACCAACACCCAGCGTAAAAATGACTATCTTTTAAGAAATCAATTTTACAATTAATAGCTAGATCGCTTGTATACACTCTGAAACGCGAAAAGCCAAGACCTTAGGTTGAAATAACGAAAACTTAAATTTTACCTATAGTCACTCCTGACAGAAATATTCTATCAGTCAACTCGCAAATTTTAGTAAAAAATGTTAAAGTTTTTCAAATTTTTAAGATAAGCTTAAACACTCTAAAATACGCTGAAACATGTAAATCCGAAATCCCAGACTGAAATATTGAATAATAAAAAAGTTTGGTTTTGTATGGGCAATCTGGACTCTAACAAATTTACCAACACCCAGCGTAAAATGACTATCTTTTAAGAAATCAATTTTACAATTAATAGCTAGATCGCTTGTATACACTCTGAAACGCGAAAAGCCAAGACCTTAGGTTGAAATAACGAAAACTTAAATTTTACCTATAGTCACTCCTGACAGAAATATTCTATCAGTCAACTCGCAAATTTTAGTAAAAAATGTTAGTTTTTCAAATTTTTAAGATAAGCTTAAACACTCTAAAACACGCTGAAACATGTAAATCCGAAATCCCAGACTGAAATATTGAATAATAAAAAAGTTTGGTTTTGTATGGACAATCGGGACTCTAACAAATTTACCAACACCCAGCGTAAAAATGACTATCTTTTAAGAAATCAATTTTACAATTAATAGCTAGATTGCTTTAATACACTCTGAAACGCGAAAAGCCAAGACCTTAGGTTGAAATAACGAAAACTTAAATTTTACCTATAGTCACTCCTGACATAAAAATATTCTATCAGTCAACTCGCAAATTTTAGTAAAAAATGTTAAAGTTTTTTAAATTTTTAAGATAAGCTTAAACACTCTAAAATACGCTGAAACATGTAAATCCGAAATCCCAGACTGAAATATTGAATAATAAAAAAGTTTGGTTTTGTATGGTTAATCTGGACTCTAACAAATTTACCAACACCCAGCGTAAAAATGACTATCTTTTAAGAAATCACTTTTTCAATTAATAGCTAGATCGCTTTAATACACTCTGAAACGCGAAAAGCCAAGACCTTAGGTTGAAATAACGAAAACTTAAATTTTACCTATAGTCACTCCTGACATAGAAATATTCTTTCAGTCAACTCGCAAATATTAGTAAAAAATGTTAAAGTTTTTCAAATTTTTAAGATAAGCTTAAACACTCTAAAATACGCTGAAACATGTAAATCCGAAATCCCAGACTGAAATATTGAATAATAAAAAAGTTTGGTTTTGTATGGACGACTATCTTTTAAGAAATCAATTTTACAATTAATAGCTAGATTGCTTTAATACACTCTGAAACGCGAAAAGCCAAGACCTTAGGTTGAAATAACGAAAACTTAAATTTTACCTATAGTCACTCCTGACATAAAAATATTCTATCAGTCAACTCGCAAATTTTAGTAAAAAATGGTAAAGTTTTTTAAATTTTTAAGATAAGCTTAAACACTCTAAAATACGCTGAAACATGTAAATCCGAAATCCCAGACTGAAATATTGAATAATAAAAAAGTTTGGTTTTGTATGGGCAATCTGGACTCTAACAAATTTACCAACACCCAGCGTAAAAATGACTATCTTTTAAGAAATCAATTTTTCAATTAATAGCTAGATCGCTTTAATACACTCTGAAACGCGAAAAGCCAAGACCTTAGGTTGAAATAACGAAAACTTAAATTTTACCTATAGTCACTCCTGACATAGAAATATTCTATCAGTCAACTCGCAAATTTTAGTATAAAATGTTAAAAGTTTTTCAAATTTTTAAGATAAGCTTAAACACTCTAAAATACGCTGAAACATGTAAATCCGAAATCCCAGACTAAAATATTGAATAATAAAAAAGTTTGGTTTTGTATGGGCAATCTGGACTCTAACAAATTTACCAACACCCAGCGTAAAAATGACTATCTTTTAAGAAATCAATTTTTCAATTAATAGCTAGATCGCTTTAATACACTCTGAAACGCGAAAAGCCAAGACCTTAGGTTGAAATAACGAAAACTTAAATTTTACCTATAGTCACTCCTGACAGAAATATTCTATCAGTCAACTCGCAAATTTTAGTAAAAAATGTTAAAGTTTTTCAAATTTTTAAGATAAGCTTAAACACTCTAAAACACGCTGAAACATGTAAATCCGAAATCCCAGACTGAAATATTGAATAATAAAAAAGTTTGGTTTTGTATGGACAATCGGGACTCTAACAAATTTACCAACACCCAGCGTAAAAATGACTATCTTTTAAGAAATCAATTTTACAATTAATAGCTAGATCGCTTTAATACACTCTGAAACGCGAAAAGCCAAGACCTTAGGTTGAAATAACGAAAACTTAAATTTTACCTATAGTCACTCCTGACAGAAATATTCTATCAGTCAACTCGCAAATTTTAGTAAAAAATGTTAAAAGTTTTTCAAATTTTTAAGATAAGCTTAAACACTCTAAAATACGCTGAAACATGTAAATCCGAAGTCCCAGACTGAAATATTGAATAATAAAAAAGTTTGGTTTTGTATGGACAATCGGGACTCTAACAAATTTACCAACACCCAGCGTAAAAATGACTATCTTTTAAGAAATCAATTTTTCAATTAATAGCTAGATCGCTTTAATACACTCTGAAACGCGAAAAGCCAAGACCTTAGGTTGAAATAACGAAAACTTAAATTTTACCTATACTCACTCCTGACAGAAATATTCTATCAGTCAACTCGCAAATTTTAGTAAAAAATGTTAAAGTTTTTCAAATTTTTAAGATAAGCTTAAACACTCTAAAATACGCTGAAACATGTAAATCCGAAATCCCAGACTGAAATATTGAATAATAAAAAATTTTGGTTTTGTATGGACAATCGGGACTCTAACAAATTTACCAACACCCAGCGTAAAAATGACTATCTTTTAAGAAATCAATTTTACAATTAATAGCTAGATTGCTTTAATACACTCTGAAACGCGAAAAGCAATATTCAATTTTAAGATAATTGAATATTGCAATATCTATTTTATCTATGTTCCGAATAGTATAAAATGTATCCTGACGTTATAGGTTGAAATAACGAAAACTTAAATTTTACCTATAGTCACTCCTGACATAAAAATATTCTATCAGTCAACTCGCAAATTTTAGTAAAAAATGTTAAAGTTTTTCAAATTTTTAAGATAAGCTTAAACACTCTAAAATACGCTGAAACATGTAAATCCGAAATCCCAGACTGAAATATTGAATAATAAAAAAGTTTGGTTTTGTATGGGCAATCTGGACTCTAACAAATTTACCAACACCCAGCGTAAAATGACTATCTTTAAGAAATCAATTTTACAATTAATAGCTAGATCGCTTGTATACACTCTGAAACGCGAAAAGCCAAGACCTTAGGTTGAAATAACGAAAACTTAAAATTTACCTATAGTCACTCCTGACAGAAATATTCTATCAGTCAACTCGCAAATTTTAGTAAAAAATGTTAGTTTTTCAAATTTTTAAGATAAGCTTAAACACTCTAAAACACGCTGAAACATGTAAATCCGAAATCCCAGACTGAAATATTGAATAATAAAAAAGTTTGGTTTTGTATGGACAATCGGGACTCTAACAAATTTACCAACACCCAGCGTAAAAATGACTATCTTTTAAGAAATCAATTTTACAATTAATAGCTAGATTGCTTTAATACACTCTGAAACGCGAAAAGCCAAGACCTTAGGTTGAAATAACGAAAACTTAAATTTTACCTATAGTCACTCCTGACATAAAAATATTCTATCAGTCAACTCGCAAATTTTAGTATAAAATGTTAAAGTTTTTTAAATTTTTAAGATAAGCTTAAACACTCTAAAATACGCTGAAACATATAAATCCGAAATCCCAGACTGAAATATTGAATAATAAAAAAGTTTGGTTTTGTATGGTTAATCTGGACTCTAACAAATTTACCAACACCCAGCGTAAAAATGACTATCTTTTAAGAAATCACTTTTTCAATTAATAGCTAGATCGCTTTAATACACTCTGAAACGCGAAAAGCCAAGACCTTAGGTTGAAATAACGAAAACTTAAATTTTACCTATAGTCACTCCTGACATAGAAATATTCTATCAGTCAACTCGCAAATTTTAGTATAAAATGTTAAAAGTTTTTCAAATTTTTAAGATAAGCTTAAACACTCTAAAATACGCTGAAACATGTAAATCCGAAATCCCAGACTGAAATATTGAATAATAAAAAAGTTTGGTTTTGTATGGACAATCGGGACTCTAACAAATTTACCAACACCCAGCGTAAAAATGACTATCTTTTAAGAAATCAATTTTTCAATTAATAGCTAGATCGCTTTAATACACTCTGAAACGCGAAAAGCCAAGACCTTAGGTTGAAATAACGAAAACTTAAATTTTACCTATAGTCACTCCTGACAGAAATATTCTATCAGTCAACTCGCAAATATTAGTAAAAAATGTTAAAGTTTTTCAAATTTTTAAGATAAGCTTAAACACTCTAAAATACGCTGAAACATGTAAATCCGAAATCCCAGACTGAAATATTGAATAATAAAAAAGTTTGGTTTTGTATGGACGACTATCTTTTAAGAAATCAATTTTACAATTAATAGCTAGATTGCTTTAATACACTCTGAAACGCGAAAAGCCAAGACCTTAGGTTGAAATAACGAAAACTTAAATTTTACCTATAGTCACTCCTGACATAAAAATATTCTATCAGTCAACTCGCAAATTTTAGTAAAAAATGGTAAAGTTTTTTAAATTTTTAAGATAAGCTTAAACACTCTAAAATACGCTGAAACATGTAAATCCGAAATCCCAGACTGAAATATTGAATAATAAAAAAGTTTGGTTTTGTATGGGCAATCTGGACTCTAACAAATTTACCAACACCCAGCGTAAAAATGACTATCTTTTAAGAAATCAATTTTTCAATTAATAGCTAGATCGCTTTAATACACTCTGAAACGCGAAAAGCCAAGACCTTAGGTTGAAATAACGAAAACTTAAATTTTACCTATAGTCACTCCTGACATAGAAATATTCTATCAGTCAACTCGCAAATTTTAGTATAAAATGTTAAAAGTTTTTCAAATTTTTAAGATAAGCTTAAACACTCTAAAATACGCTGAAACATGTAAATCCGAAATCCCAGACTAAAATATTGAATAATAAAAAAGTTTGGTTTTGTATGGGCAATCTGGACTCTAACAAATTTACCAACACCCAGCGTAAAAATGACTATCTTTTAAGAAATCAATTTTTCAATTAATAGCTAGATCGCTTTAATACACTCTGAAACGCGAAAAGCCAAGACCTTAGGTTGAAATAACGAAAACTTAAATTTTACCTATAGTCACTCCTGACAGAAATATTCTATCAGTCAACTCGCAAATTTTAGTAAAAAATGTTAAAGTTTTTCAAATTTTTAAGATAAGCTTAAACACTCTAAAACACGCTGAAACATGTAAATCCGAAATCCCAGACTGAAATATTGAATAATAAAAAAGTTTGGTTTTGTATGGACAATCGGGACTCTAACAAATTTACCAACACCCAGCGTAAAAATGACTATCTTTTAAGAAATCAATTTTACAATTAATAGCTAGATCGCTTTAATACACTCTGAAACGCGAAAAGCCAAGACCTTAGGTTGAAATAACGAAAACTTAAATTTTACCTATAGTCACTCCTGACATAGAAATATTCTATCAGTCAACTCGCAAATTTTAGTATAAAATGTTAAAAGTTTTTCAAATTTTTAAGATAAGCTTAAACACTCTAAAATACGCTGAAACATGTAAATCCGAAATCCCAGACTAAAATATTGAATAATAAAAAAGTTTGGTTTTGTATGGGCAATCTGGACTCTAACAAATTTACCAACACCCAGCGTAAAAATGACTATCTTTTAAGAAATCAATTTTTCAATTAATAGCTAGATCGCTTTAATACACTCTGAAACGCGAAAAGCCAAGACCTTAGGTTGAAATAACGAAAACTTAAATTTTACCTATAGTCACTCCTGACAGAAATATTCTATCAGTCAACTCGCAAATTTTAGTAAAAAATGTTAAAGTTTTTCAAATTTTTAAGATAAGCTTAAACACTCTAAAACACGCTGAAACATGTAAATCCGAAATCCCAGACTGAAATATTGAATAATAAAAAAGTTTGGTTTTGTATGGACAATCGGGACTCTAACAAATTTACCAACACCCAGCGTAAAAATGACTATCTTTTAAGAAATCAATTTTACAATTAATAGCTAGATCGCTTTAATACACTCTGAAACGCGAAAAGCCAAGACCTTAGGTTGAAATAACGAAAACTTAAATTTTACCTATAGTCACTCCTGACAGAAATATTCTATCAGTCAACTCGCAAATTTTAGTAAAAAATGTTAAAAGTTTTTCAAATTTTTAAGATAAGCTTAAACACTCTAAAATACGCTGAAACATGTAAATCCGAAGTCCCAGACTGAAATATTGAATAATAAAAAAGTTTGGTTTTGTATGGACAATCGGGACTCTAACAAATTTACCAACACCCAGCGTAAAAATGACTATCTTTTAAGAAATCAATTTTACAATTAATAGCTAGATTGCTTTAGTACACTCTGAAACGCGAAAAGCCAAGACCTTAGGTTGAAATAACGAAAACTTAAATTTTACCTATAGTCACTCCTGACAGAAATATTCTATCAGTCAACTCGCAAATTTTAGTATAAAAATGTTAAAGTTTTTCAAATTTTTAAGATAAGCTTTAACACTCTAAAATACGCTGAAACATATAAATCCGAAATCCCAGACTGAAATATTGAATAATAAAAAAGTTTGGTTTTGTATGGGCAATCGGGACTCTAACAAATTTACCAACACCCAGCGTAAAAATGACTATCTTTTAAGAAATCAATTTTTCAATTAATAGCTAGATCGCTTTAATACACTCTGAAACGCGAAAAGCCAAGACCTTAGGTTGAAATAACGAAAACTTAAATTTTACCTATACTCACTCCTGACAGAAATATTCTATCAGTCAACTCGCAAATTTTAGTATAAAAATGTTAAAGTTTTTCAAATTTTTAAGATAAGCTTAAACACTCTAAAATACGCTGAAACATATAAATCCGAAATCCTAGACTGAAATATTGAATAATAAAAAGTTTGGTTTTGTATGGGCAATCGGGACTCTAACAAATTTACCAACACCCAGCGTAAAAATGACTATCTTTTAAGAAATCAATTTTTCAATTAATAGCTAGATCGCTTTAATACACTCTGAAACGCGAAAAGCCAAGACCTTAGGTTGAAATAATGAAAAACTAAATTTTACATATAGTCACAATTGTTAAAGTCCCCAAGGTCATCGCAATTCCCCCCACCACTTTCCTTATACCTAGGGCACTCCTAGCCGTACGATCAGTCGCTCTGCGACTGTCGTGGGGTGCACACTGGTGTCGGCACTCTGCTCTACGGTTTTAAGTTAAAGTTTAGGATTTATCATGTACAACAATAAAAACTTAGCAAATTATAACATTTTAGCCAGTTCAATTTACCACACTTACACTTATTTGGCAAAAACATAAAACTGTTGTACCATGAGTAAATTTTTCTAAGTGTTGGTTCAAACCTGGGGGTACTTCTGTTGAGATGAAAACTTTAACTCTAATCGTACGAAGAGTAAATATTTCTAAGTGTTTGCTCAAACCTTTAGGTAGCTCAACGCGCGGGGACGGGCTGCGAGCCGGCTGTGGCCGGGCCGCCTTATATCCCCACCGGGGTGGTCACGCCCAGGATATCAGGGGTGTGGGAGGGGGTGGGGGTAGGGGTGGGGGTGGGGGTGAGGGGGGGGGGTCACTTCTCGTCCGGAGCAAAAAACTTTTTGGTCAAGGTCAAAAATTTTTTCGAAAAAAATTTCGGGGGGGGTCACTTCTCGTCCGGAACAAAAAACTTTTTGGTCAAGGTCAAAAATTTTTTCGAAAAAAATTTCGGGGGGGGGGGTCACTTCTCGTCCGGAGCAAAAAACTTTTTGGTCAAGGTCAAAAATTTTTTTTCGAAAAAAAAGTTCGGGGAGGGGGGGGGGGTTTCAAGTGGGTCAAGGTCACCCACAACACTTCTACTCTAAGTGTTGGCTATACCCCCACCACAACTGAGTCCCTAGGCTGCACAACACCGCTCGGCCAGTATGTCTCCGGCTTCCATGCGGTGCGTCTCGCTGTTCTCCAACTCTCTATATGTAAGTATTTTTACAAGTTTTGAATCTAGGTCACTTCACTTTAACTCTGGGACAATATCGACTTGTGGTATTTCAGTGTTTTCACTCAAGGTCACCACACTTTAACTCTGCTGTTCTCCAACTCTCTATATGTAAGTATTTTTACAAGTTTTGAATTTAGGTCACTTCACTTTAACTCTGGGACAATATCGACTTGTGGTATTTCAGTGTTTTCACTCAAGGTCATCACACTTTAACTCTGAGACTGCATCAACTTGTATTATTTATGTGTTTTGACTCAAGGTTACCACACTTAAACTTTGGGGTGGTATCAACTTGTAGTATTTCTATGTTTTGACTCGAGGTCATCACACTTTAACTCTGGGGCAATATCGACTTGTAGTACTTCAGTATTTTAACTCAAGGTCACCAAACTTTAACTCTGAGACTGCAGCAACTTGTATTATTTCTGTGTTATGACTCAAGGTCATCACACTTTAACTCTGGGATGATTTTGACTTATAGTATTTCAGTGTTTTGACTCAAGGTCGTCACACTTTAACTCTGGGGCGGGATCGACTTGTAGTATTTCTGTGTTTTGACTCAAGGTCACCACACTTTAACTCTGGGACGGGATCAACTTGTAGTATTTCTGTGTTTTCACTCAAGGTCATCACACTTTAACTCTGGGATGATTTCAACTTATAGTATTTCAGTGTTTTGACTCAATGTCACCACACTTTAACTCTGGGACGGTATCAACTTGTAGTATTTCTATGTTTTTACTCAAGGTCATCACACTTTAGCATGTAACTTTAAGGTAGCACCGAAACGGTGCTACCCGGCTTGACATTTTCAAGTTTCCCAAGGTCATCACAATTTCCTCCACCACTTCCCATATACCTAGAGTGCGCAGGGCCGGACAGTCAGTCGCTCGGTGTCTGTCGTAGGGTGCGCATCGCGGTTACAGTAATGATGAAACGCGGGAGTTGTATCGGTTCAAGGTCACTCGAGCGGTGTCACATGACGGTTTAGGCAGAGTCACGTTGCAAACTTTGAGTTTCCTCGGCACTTTTGCTGTTTCTCGTCTAATTTCGCTCCAAGTTGTCAAGGTCATTGAAACCTGACTAAAACTCGGAGCGTAGTGCGAGAAAAAGCAAAAGTGCCTAAAAATTTTAGGTTTCAGCGTGACCTTGACCTTTGTGACATCGATGACGTCATCTTGGTGACGTAAGGGGTGATGACGTCATCGCCACGTCATTTCTGCAACGTCATGGGTGTGACGTCACAGAATGACGTAATTGGTGATGACGTCATCGATTGCGTCATCGATGACGTCATCGATGACGTCATCGGTGGGGTCATTGACCTCGATGACGTCATCGCTCAGGTGACCTTGAACTGAGCCAGCTCCCGCGTTTCTCCACTACTGGGAACGTTTCAAATAAATGCTTGAATAGTTTTCTTTTAAATTTTGTCACACAAATATTTTCTCAAAATTATATTATTATTATATTACTACTGAATATGCTCACTGAATTTTAAAAATATTCACCTAATTCACCTCATTCAGTGTTCTCACATTGATACTTTTAAAAATCTATGAAACGAAACAAACCAAACGTAAAAACAGTACATTTTAATTACTTTAGATCTTTAAGGTCTTTCAGTCTTCAATCACTCATGTAGAAGCGTCGAAGAACGAGAACTATTAATAGAAATTGTACGTCTGCTACAAATATACAGGGTGTTTGGTAGTCAGTGTCAAAAAAATTAAAGGGTTATTATGCACACAAAATGCAACAAAAATACGCAAATTAGACACTTACATCTCAATCCTCTTTCCAGTAGCAATCATTTTAATTTTTTTTTCAAAATTCTTGACATTGCCCTTAAAAATCTAGATAATTCCAATTTTATACGTAATTAACGTAGGTAATGCTTATATTTCGTTAGAGGATGGTTAATTAGATAGATAGTAGCCGAAATATACGTGGTAACACTTTATACGTTGTATGTTTATTGTAAGGCGTATGGCGGAAATTTCTGAGGCTGGCGAATTGCATTATAAGTAGTCCTAGGTTTGTGAATGGAAGGTCGGTAAACTTTTAAATTGTTTAACAGTTCACCTGAATTACTTCATCTGGAGTAGGGCTGTTAAAAAAATTAATTAATATAATACGGGATCATTCCATTTCAAATTGTCGTCTCGTAGCCAACTAAACGGACGTAGAACCCTCAGTACTTGCCATATTTTCTTCTCCAACTTGTGTGAAAAGTGATAATTTTAATTTTATACGTAATTAACGTAGGTAATGGTTATATTTCGTTAGAGGATGGTTAATTAGATAGATAGTAGCTAAAATATACGTGGTAACACTTTATACGTTGTATGTTTATTGTAAGGCGTGTGGCGGAAATTTCTGAGGCTGGCGAATTGCATTCTAAGTAGTCCTAGGTTTGTGAATGGAAGGTCGTTAGGCTGGCGAACCTCAGCGCCGGTGCAATTCGTGAACTGCACTTTATGTGCAATTCGTCAGCCTACCCACCTCACTATGCAGTAGGTAGGCTGGCGAATTGCAGATAAAGTGCAATTCGTCTTTATGTGCAATTCGTGAACTATACTTTATGTGCAATTCGTCAGCCTACCCACCTCACTATGCAGTAGGTAGGCTGGCGAATTTCAGATAAAGTGCAATTCGTGAACTGCACTTTATGTGCAATTCGTCAGCCTACCCACCTCACTATGCAGTAGGTAGGCTGGCGAATTTCACATCAAGTGCAATTCGTGAACTGCACTTTATGTGCAATTCGTCAGCCTACCCACCTCACTATGCAGTAGGTAGGCTGGCGAATTTCAGATACAGTGCAATTCGAGAACTGCACTTTATGTGCAATTCGTCAGCTTACCTACCTCACTAGGCGGTAGGTAGGCTGGCGAATTTCAGATAAAGTGCAATTCGTGAACTGCACTATATGAGAGATTCGTCATCTTACCTACCTCACTAGGCAGTAGGTATGCTGGCGAATTTCAGATAAAGTGCAATTCGTGAACTGCACTATATCTGAGATTCGTCAACTTACCTACCTCACTCGTGGTGAGGTAGGCTGGCGAATTTCACATCAAGTGCAATTCGTGAACTGCACTTTATGTGCAATTCGTCAGCCTACCCACCTCACTAGGCAGTAGGTAGTTTGGCAAACCGCATAGCGTTCGTTTGTAGATTTTAGTAGACGCTAGTATGACTAGAATTACTTTATCAGGAGTAGGGCTGTTTAAAAAAAGTTAATTAATATAATACGGGATCCATTTGTTTCAAAATGATCTCTCGTAGTCAACTAAATCGCCGTATAACCCTCAGTACTTGCCATAAAATCGTCTCCAACCGGTGCGTAAAGTGGTAATTCTAATTTTTTACTTAATTAATGTAGGTAATTGGTATATTTTGTTTAAGGATGGTCAATCGGACCGATAGTAGGCCAAATATACGAGGTAATACGTTGTAAGTTGTTTGTTAAATAAAAGGCGTGTGGCGCAAATTTGTGAGGCTGGCGTATTGCATTTGAAGTAGTCCTAGGTTTGTGAATGGATGGTCGGTAGGTTGGCGAATCTCGTCGTCGGTGCAATTCGCGGACCTATATAATTAGAATTTGGCGAACCTCAGCGGCGGTGCAATTCGCCAACCTACCTCCCTAATAGTGCAGTTCACTACTTACCGCTATGTGAGGTTCGTCAGCCCACAGTAGTATAGATATGTTGCTCCGACGCCATGAGGAAGTGCGAGAAGTGCGAATTTCCTAACAGTCCTGCAGACCTATTTTTAACCAATTTTCGGTGATTTTTTGCCTACTTTTCGGCAATTTCAAATCATTTTTAAGGATTTCCGAGGCATTAAAAATTGATGGGGCCATGAGGAAGTGCGAATTCCCTAACAGTCCTTGATGGGGTCATGAGGAAGTGCGAGAAGTGCGAATTTCCTAACAGTCCTTGATGGGGTCATGAGGAAGTGCGAGAAGTGCGAATTTCCTAACAGTCCTTGATGGGGTCATGAGGAAGTGCGAGAAGTGCGAATTTCCTAACAGTCCTTGATGGGGTCATGAGGAAGTGCGAGAAGTGCGAATTCCCTAACAGTCCTTGATGGGGTCATGAGGAAGTGCGAGAAGTGCGAATTTCCTAACAGTCCTTGATAGGGTCATGAGGAAGTGCGAGAAGTGCGAATTCCCTAACAGTCCTTGATGGGGTCATGAGGAAGTGCGAGAAGTGCGAATTTCCTAACAGCCCTACAGACCTATTTTTAACCAGTTGTCAGTGATTTTTGCCTACTTTTTGGCAATTTTACAGCACTTTTCAGGAATTCCGAGGAATAAAAACATTGATAGAGGAGGGTGACTGCGCCAAGAGTTGTGCAAGAAGTGCGAATTTCCTAACAGTCCTACGTAAGGACTAGTCCCGTGTAAGGACTATTGTATTTAGATAGTCCCGCTTGCTATTGTATTTAAATGGTCCTACACAAGGATTAGTCCCGCGTGGGGGCTATTGTATTCAGATGGTCCTTCGCAAGGACTTTTGTATTTAGATAGTCCCGCGTGAGGACTAGTCCTGGTTTTGGGCCAGTTGTTATCTGATTATAGGCTAATTTCAACCATTTTCCAGCATTTTGATCAGGTTTTGCCAATGGTGAATTTAGGAAGTACGAGGGAAGTACGAGGGAAGTACGAGGGAAGTACGAGGGAAGTACGAGGGAAGTACGAGGGAAGTACGAGGGAAGTACGAGGGAAGTACGAGGGAAGTACGAGGGAAGTACGAGGGAAGTACGAGGGACGTACGAGGGAAGTACGAGGGACGTACGAGGGAAGTACGAGGGAAGTACGAGGGACGTACGAAGGAAGTACGAAGGAAGTACGAGGGAAGTACGAGGGAAGTACGAGGGAAGTACGAGGGAAGTACGAGGGAAGTACGAGGGAAGTACGAGGGAAGTACGAGGGAAGTACGAGGGACGTACGAGGGAAGTACGAGGCGCTATCTTGTATGATTTTCACTTAAAATCAAATTATTTAAATATTTGGAGTTTAGCTGTTTTGTCAATTTTTTTATTTATAGCCGTTTATTAAAAACCATAATATAATATTTTTCACTAGTACCCATTAAATTTTTTATTCTGATCAGTTTTTTTTATTTTTCTCTTATAGATCGCATAAGAAGATGGCTGCGATTAAAATTAATTGCATTTTCTGCGGCAAGCTAATATCGAAATCACATATGTCACATCATGTTAAAGTGTGTCCTAACAACCCAAACAAAGACTCAAGCTCCCGTTACAAGAAAAAGTCATGTGATAAATGTGGAAAATTCATTTTAAACGTTAATTTTAATCGGCATTACAAAACATGTAAATCTACTGATATTCAACCTTCCACTTCGACAGCGCAAAGTAATGAACAAGTGCAACCGATACCTAGCACAAGCGGAGTTCAAAATTCAAAACCCCCGGTCCAGAAGAAACCAAGTCATGAGTACAAAGCTAAATGCCCGAAGTGTGAAAAACTCGTAAGAAAATCCAATATGAGTTATCATCTGAAAACACATGAAGAGTCAGCTTTGGTTAGCCGTGGCGGAATTATTGATGAAAATGATGGACCTACTCCAGCGAAAAGACCTCGTCTTGATGAAAATAATGTTAAAAATAAATCAGTTTTTGAAACTTTGCAGGGGGTTATATTTTTAACAATGGCGACAATTTGTAATTTGGTTAAAGGGCCTATCGGTGGTGGTAATACGTTTACACCAAAAGATTCCGAAGTCGAATTAGTGAGATCGGCTTTCGGGGGAGTCGTCAACTTTTATTGCATTGAAAACATTCACGCTATCAAAGACCCGATCATATTTTTGGACGCATATAAAAATATTATCATCAGGAAGATAAAGGAATGGTTGGGTGAATTTGAATTGAAGGTCCGATTTAACTTCCGAATTGATTTCAAGAGGAAAGAACAAGTAGAGGAATTCAACTTTAAAACGAAATATTCTGTGGTCGATTTGAGTACCGATATTTCGGGTTTCTATGATTTTGCTAAGGAAAAGTTACTCAACGAAATGGAAGAATTCCAAGCGAAAGGATCCGGTTGGTCTTTATTCAGTATAAGCGATTTGGAAATTCAAGTATGCCGCTATAACCCCCTCAGAGCATCCAGCTATATTCCTCTGCCCAAAGATATTGCAAATAGACAAGCTATTATTAATGTAAAAAACAATGACGAAAAATGTTTTCTCTGGTCTATTTTATCTGCATTACATCCGGTTGACTACAAAGATCACCCCGATAGAGTGAGCAAATACAAACAGTACGAACACGAATTTGATGAGGCTTTGAAAGACATAACGTTCCCCGTACAAGTTCAGAAAAATATTATAATGAAATTTGAAAAACGGTCTGGCGTGTCAGTAAATATATATGCTTATGATTTAAATAAAGACTCTGAAAATTATGATAAGTTCGAGGACTATCCTGGTGCAGGAAAAAAATCTAAAAATGCTAAGAAGAGTGACATCTACGTTTTGTATGTAACGAAAAATGAAATCCCCAACAGACATGTCAATCTGTTGTATTTGAAAAATGAAAACGGCAATTCACATTATTGTTGGATAAAAAGCATAAGTAGGTTGATAGGCAGGCAAATCAAGAAAAACAGAAATAAGATACATAATTGCAATCGTTGTCTCCAATATTTTGGAACTGAAGCCTTGTTAAAAACCCACAAAGAAACCTGCAACGAGCCAGAACGACAGGATGTTGATGATTTGGATACAATCTTTATATGCAACAGATGTCTCAACGGATTCGATGATGAATTGAAATTAGAAAAACACAGGGAATACTGCAATCAACACGATGCTGTTAGAATCGTCATGCCTAAGGCGATTAAAATTAAAGATGATTACATCAGCCCCACAATACAGTTCAAGCACAAATACAGAAAAATGAAAGTGCCCTACGTAGCGTATGCTGATTTCGAATGCATTCTGACACCAGTAGACGACCAGCGGGGGATCAACACCAAGAAATATCAAGCCCATCAAGCGGCCAGTTTTTCATTGTACGTCGTGAATGCGTCAGACGACTATGACATTCCCTTCGATTTGTATTACGAATATTTGGGTGCCGATGCTGCACAGGTCTTCATAGATGGACTCGTAGATGTTTCAAAGAAAATAACTCAACTCTACAGTCGTGAAGCAGCCAAGCCCATGACTTTGACAGCTGCCGAAAAGGCGGAAGCCAGGTTTACTTCGGTTTGCCACATTTGTGGAAAAGTGTTTGATGAAAAAACTGGAAAAGCCGTTCTCGATCACGATCATTTGACTGGGAAATTCAGAGGGGTAGCCCACAATTCATGCAATTTGAATTTCAAAAAGCCCCATTTCCTGCCGGTCTCCATCCATAACCTGAGCAATTATGACGCCCATTTATTTATAAAAATGCTTGGAGCGGATAAGAAAGATATCGTTGTCTTGGCCACCACCGAAGAACGTTACATATCTTTCGAAGTGAAAATTGAAAACGGGGTGAACTTGAGATTCTTGGACTCGTTCAGATTCATGGCTTCCAGTTTGGACAGTCTGGCCAAAAATCTCACCAAAAAGCAATTCAAACACACTTCGAAATTCTTCTCGGATGACAAACTGGATCTGGTTATTCGCAAGGGGATTTACCCGTATGATTATATGGACGGTATGGAGAGATTTGGAGAGACGTCTTTGCCTTCAAAAGAATCGTTCTACAACAAATTGAACAATTCAAACGTCAGCGATGAAGACTACAAACACGCGTGTGATGTATGGGAAAAGTTTTCAATCCAAACGATGGGGGAGTACACTCTGCTGTACAATAAAACAGACACCCTACTGCTGGCGGACGTAATGGAAAATTTCCGTAAAGTGTGTTTGAAAACGTATAAACTGGATCCAGCGTGGTATTACACCTCACCCGGTCTGGCCTGGGACGCCATGTTGAAGAAAACTGAAGTAAGCCTCGATATGCTGACGGACACCGACATGGAACTGATGATCTCGAAAGGTATTCGTGGCGGTATCTCCCAGTGCTGCCACAGATACGCCAAAGCCAATAACCCGTACATGCACGATTATGACGCTGGAAAACCGAATGATTATCTTATCTATCTGGATGTAAACAACCTCTATGGTTGGGCGATGATGGAGTACCAACCCCTGAGGAAATTCGAGTGGTGCACAGACTCTGAACTGGACCAGATAATGTGTAAACTCACAAACGGTCAATTCATCAGTGACAAGTCCAACACCGGTTACATCCTCGAAGTAGACCTCGAATATCCTCAACATCTCCACGACCACCATAGAGACCTACCTCTAGCACCGGAGAACCAATGCCCGCCGGGATCCAATCAGAAGAAACTCTTAACAACGCTGTACAACAAAGAGAAATACATCGTACACTATAGGAATCTCCAACTCTATCTGTCTTTAGGAATGGTTCTGAAGAAAATATATAGGGCCATAAAATTCCAACAGTCAGCGTGGCTGAGTGAATATATTAAATTAAACACGGACATGAGAACCAAAGCGACGAACGACTTTGAAAAAGATTTCTACAAGTTGATGAACAACTCGGTGTTCGGCAAGACGATGGAGAATATCAGAAAACACGTCAATATCAAACTCGCCACTCACGAACAGCAGTTGCAAAAGCTAGTGGCGAAACCCAATTTTAAATCCTTGACAATATTCTCCAAGTACTTGACTGCTGTCCATATGGAAAAGACCTATTTATATTTTAACAAACCCATTTATGTCGGTATGAGCATTTTGGACATCTCCAAAATAGCGATATACGATTTCCATTATAACGTCATGAAACCAAAGTACGGGGACAACATCAGAGTCCACTACGGAGATACCGACTCGCTGGTCTATGGCGTGAGGACCGAAGATGTATACGAGGACATGAAAAGCATGATTGACTATTTTGACACCAGTGATTACAAAGCGGATAACATTTACGACATGCCGCGAGTCAACAAGAAAGTCATCGGAAAATGGAAAGACGAACTAGCCGGAGATGTCATGAGGGAGTTCGTCGGGCTGCGATCGAAGATGTACGCATATGACTCGGAAGGAAATAAATCTGGCAAAAAGGCAAAAGGCGTGACGAAATCCGTTGTCAAGAAGGAGTTGAAGCTGGAAGACTACAAATCGTGTTTGTTCAACGAAACGGAAGAATACAAGACGATGAACACCATCCGGAGCAAAGGGCACAACATTTATTCCATATCACAATATAAAAAAGCGCTGTCTGCCAAGGATGACAAGAGGTACATCTGTGAAGACGGACTGACGACACTGCCCTGGGGACATTTTCGGATACCCGTCAGTATGGATGTTGATGAAGATTTCGATCTGGACTGATTACAATTGATTTTTTAAAGACCTGTGCCATTGATGAAATAGTGTGTTTTACTCATTTAAAAGTGTCTTAAATAAGTGTGTTTAATTGTTTTTTAACAATAATAATAAAATTCAAAACTCATTTATTTTTGTAAATCACCTGTGATGGAAATTGCATCACAACTGATGATTACATCAAACTTTAATATTGATCAAAATTTTTATCTCCAGGTTTTCGCCCATTGGAGTGATTGGTGTCTACCTCCAATTGGGACTTTTTATGCCTCAAAAAGTACTCTGTTGAAGGTGGGAACTTTGACGTAGTAACAGAGCTTTGTAACCAATATCCACCGACACCAAAGTAACCAACATGTTATACGATCCCCCTCGAATTTTGATCGTACGAATTATACAAGCGTAAATCCCGTCAATATTTGTCATTTACTAGAATTGTATAAATGTATTAGAATAACTAAATCATCATCTGTACATATTCCTTTTTAACGTCATAAGTGAACATGGTCTGTGATACCACGATGACGTAGGCCATATTGCCTTTATCAGAGACCGGACCGGTAACCGCGTTTGTAAAATTCTTAGACCTAAGACCTAAGGTCATACACCGTGATCTAGACCTAAAACCTCCTACCATACACCATGGCCTAGACCCAAGACCTAAGTCCCTACACCGTGGCCTCGTACTCTTCTTAAGCCGTTTGCAGTTATTACTGTTTCGTCTATACCTAGAGGGAAATTGGCCTTTTATGTTCTTAGACCTGAGACCTAAGCTTTTACACCATGGTCTTACACTTGTTTTAAGCCGTGTGCAGTTGTGGTTTTTTCATCCATAGATAGAGGAAAGTCGGTCCTTAAGCTCTTAGACCCTAGACCTAATGCCCTACACCATGGTCTAGACCCAACCCTTTACCCATCGTGGTCTAGTACTCGTCTTAAAGTCGGGTTTTATCTTCTTAGACACAAGACCTAAGACCCTACACCATGGTCTTGTACTCGTATTAAAGTCGGTGATTACGTTCTTAAACCCAAGACCTAAGGTCCTACATCTTGTGGTTTAGACCCAAGACCTAAGACCATACACTGTGGTCCAGTATTTGTCTTAATCCGTGTGCAGTTATTACTGTTTCGTCTATACCTAGAGGTAAATCGGCCTTTTATATTCTTAGACCTGAGAACTAGGTTTTTACATCATGGTTTAATACTTGTCTTAAGCCGTGCGCAATTGTGGTTGTTTTATCCATAACTAGAGGAAAGTCGGCCTTTAAGTTCTTACACCCAAAACCTGAGGCTCTATACCACGGTCCAGACCCAAGACCTAAGGGCATAGACCGTGGTCCAGTACTTGTCTTAATCTGTGTGCAGTTATTACTGTTTCGTCTATACCTAGAGGAAAATTGGTTTTATGTTCTTAGACTTGAGAACTAAGTTTCACATTCATCACCCGATTGAAAAAACGTTCGCAGACGTTAATTTAAAAAAAACATCGTCTACACATCGATTTTAAAAAACGATGTGTACACGTTAATTTTTAAAAACATCGTCTACAGATCGATTTTAAAAAACGATGTGTACACGTTAATTTTTAAAAACATCGTTTACACATCGATTTTAAAAATCGTCGCGACGTTTATTAAAATCGATGTGTAAACGATGTTTTTAAAAATTAACGTGTACACATCGTTTTTTAAAATCGATCTGTAGACGATGTTTTTAAAAATTAACGTGTACACATCGTTTTTGAAAATCGATCTGTAGACGATGTTTTTAAAAATTAACGTGTACACATCGTTTTTTAAAATCGATGTGTAGACGATGTTTTTTTTAAATTAACGTCTGCGAACGTTTTTTCAATCGGGTGATGAATGTGAAACTTAGTTCTCAAGTCTAAGAACATAAAACCAATTTTCCTCTAGGTATAGACGAAACAGTAATAACTGCACACAGATTAAGACAAGTACTGGACCACGGTCTATGCCCTTAGGTCTTGGGTCTGGACCGTGGTATAGAGCCTCAGGTTTTGGGTGTAAGAACTTAAAGGCCGACTTTCCTCTAGTTATGGATAAAACAACCACAATTGCGCACGGCTTAAGACAAGTATTAAACCATGATGTAAAAACCTAGTTCTCAGGTCTAAGAATATAAAAGGCCGATTTACCTCTAGGTATAGACGAAACAGTAATAACTGCACACGGATTAAGACAAATACTGGACCACAGTGTATGGTCTTAGGTCTTGGGTCTAAACCACAAGATGTAGGACCTTAGGTCTTGGGTTTAAGAACGTAATCACCGACTTTAATACGAGTACAAGACCATGGTGTAGGGTCTTAGGTCTTGTGTCTAAGAAGATAAAACCCGACTTTAAGACGAGTACTAGACCACGATGGGTAAAGGGTTGGGTCTAGACCATGGTGTAGGGCATTAGGTCTAGGGTCTAAGAGCTTAAGGACCGACTTTCCTCTATCTATGGATGAAAAAACCACAACTGCACACGGCTTAAAACAAGTGTAAGACCATGGTGTAAAAGCTTAGGTCTCAGGTCTAAGAACATAAAAGGCCAATTTCCCTCTAGGTATAGACGAAACAGTAATAACTGCAAACGGCTTAAGAAGAGTACTAGGCCACGGTGTAGGGACTTAGGTCTTGGGTCTAGGCCATGGTGTATGGTAGGAGGTTTTAGGTCTAGATCACGGTGTATGACCTTAGGTCTTAGGTCTAAGAATTTTACAAACGCGGTTACCGGTCCGGTCTCTGATAAAGGCAATATGGCCTACGTCATCGTGGTATCACAGACCATGTTCACTTATGACGTTAAAAAGGAATATGTACAGATGATGATTTAGTTATTCTAATACATTTATACAATTCTAGTAAATGACAAATATTGACGGGATTTACGCTTGTATAATTCGTACGATCAAAATTCGAGGGGGATCGTATAACATGTTGGTTACTTTGGTGTCGGTGGATATTGGTTACAAAGCTCTGTTACTACGTCAAAGTTCCCACCTTCAACAGAGTACTTTTTGAGGCATAAAAAGTCCCAATTGGAGGTAGACACCAATCACTCCAATGGGCGAAAACCTGGAGATAAAAATTTTGATCAATATTAAAGTTTGATGTAATCATCAGTTGTGATGCAATTTCCATCACAGGTGATTAAAAAATATTTATCGATATTAAATTTTGATGTAATCATCAGTTGTGATGCAATTTCCATCACAGCTGATTTACAAAAATAAATGAGTTTTGAATTTTATTATTATTGTTAAAAAACAATTAAACACACTTATTTAAGACACTTTTAAATGAGTAAAACACACTATTTCATCAATGGCACAGGTCTTTAAAAAATCAATTGTAATCAGTCCAGATCGAAATCTTCATCAACATCCATACTGACGGGTATCCGAAAATGTCCCCAGGGCAGTGTCGTCAGTCCGTCTTCACAGATGTACCTCTTGTCATCCTTGGCAGACAGCGCTTTTTTATATTGTGATATGGAATAAATGTTGTGCCCTTTGCTCCGGATGGTGTTCATCGTCTTGTATTCTTCCGTTTCGTTGAACAAACACGATTTGTAGTCTTCCAGCTTCAACTCCTTCTTGACAACGGATTTCGTCACGCCTTTTGCCTTTTTGCCAGATTTATTTCCTTCCGAGTCATATGCGTACATCTTCGATCGCAGCCCGACGAACTCCCTCATGACATCTCCGGCTAGTTCGTCTTTCCATTTTCCGATGACTTTCTTGTTGACTCGCGGCATGTCGTAAATGTTATCCGCTTTGTAATCACTGGTGTCAAAATAGTCAATCATGCTTTTCATGTCCTCGTATACATCTTCGGTCCTCACGCCATAGACCAGCGAGTCGGTATCTCCGTAGTGGACTCTGATGTTGTCCCCGTACTTTGGTTTCATGACGTTATAATGGAAATCGTATATCGCTATTTTGGAGATGTCCAAAATGCTCATACCGACATAAATGGGTTTGTTAAAATATAAATAGGTCTTTTCCATATGGACAGCAGTCAAGTACTTGGAGAATATTGTCAAGGATTTAAAATTGGGTTTCGCCACTAGCTTTTGCAACTGCTGTTCGTGAGTGGCGAGTTTGATATTGACGTGTTTTCTGATATTCTCCATCGTCTTGCCGAACACCGAGTTGTTCATCAACTTGTAGAAATCTTTTTCAAAGTCGTTCGTCGCTTTGGTTCTCATGTCCGTGTTTAATTTAATATATTCACTCAGCCACGCTGACTGTTGGAATTTTATGGCCCTATATATTTTCTTCAGAACCATTCCTAAAGACAGATAGAGTTGGAGATTCCTATAGTGTACGATGTATTTCTCTTTGTTGTACAGCGTTGTTAAGAGTTTCTTCTGATTGGATCCCGGCGGGCATTGGTTCTCCGGTGCTAGAGGTAGGTCTCTATGGTGGTCGTGGAGATGTTGAGGATATTCGAGGTCTACTTCGAGGATGTAACCGGTGTTGGACTTGTCACTGATGAATTGACCGTTTGTGAGTTTACACATTATCTGGTCCAGTTCAGAGTCTGTGCACCACTCGAATTTCCTCAGGGGTTGGTACTCCATCATCGCCCAACCATAGAGGTTGTTTACATCCAGATAGATAAGATAATCATTCGGTTTTCCAGCGTCATAATCGTGCATGTACGGGTTATTGGCTTTGGCGTATCTGTGGCAGCACTGGGAGATACCGCCACGAATACCTTTCGAGATCATCAGTTCCATGTCGGTGTCCGTCAGCATATCGAGGCTTACTTCAGTTTTCTTCAACATGGCGTCCCAGGCCAGACCGGGTGAGGTGTAATACCACGCTGGATCCAGTTTATACGTTTTCAAACACACTTTACGGAAATTTTCCATTACGTCCGCCAGCAGTAGGGTGTCTGTTTTATTGTACAGCAGAGTGTACTCCCCCATCGTTTGGATTGAAAACTTTTCCCATACATCACACGCGTGTTTGTAGTCTTCATCGCTGACGTTTGAATTGTTCAATTTGTTGTAGAACGATTCTTTTGAAGGCAAAGACGTCTCTCCAAATCTCTCCATACCGTCCATATAATCATACGGGTAAATCCCCTTGCGAATAACCAGATCCAGTTTGTCATCCGAGAAGAATTTCGAAGTGTGTTTGAATTGCTTTTTGGTGAGATTTTTGGCCAGACTGTCCAAACTGGAAGCCATGAATCTGAACGAGTCCAAGAATCTCAAGTTCACCCCGTTTTCAATTTTCACTTCGAAAGATATGTAACGTTCTTCGGTGGTGGCCAAGACAACGATATCTTTCTTATCCGCTCCAAGCATTTTTATAAATAAATGGGCGTCATAATTGCTCAGGTTATGGATGGAGACCGGCAGGAAATGGGGCTTTTTGAAATTCAAATTGCATGAATTGTGGGCTACCCCTCTGAATTTCCCAGTCAAATGATCGTGATCGAGAACGGCTTTTCCAGTTTTTTCATCAAACACTTTTCCACAAATGTGGCAAACCGAAGTAAACCTGGCTTCCGCCTTTTCGGCAGCTGTCAAAGTCATGGGCTTGGCTGCTTCACGACTGTAGAGTTGAGTTATTTTCTTTGAAACATCTACGAGTCCATCTATGAAGACCTGTGCAGCATCGGCACCCAAATATTCGTAATACAAATCGAAGGGAATGTCATAGTCGTCTGACGCATTCACGACGTACAATGAAAAACTGGCCGCTTGATGGGCTTGATATTTCTTGGTGTTGATCCCCCGCTGGTCGTCTACTGGTGTCAGAATGCATTCGAAATCAGCATACGCTACGTAGGGCACTTTCATTTTTCTGTATTTGTGCTTGAACTGTATTGTGGGGCTGATGTAATCATCTTTAATTTTAATCGCCTTAGGCATGACGATTCTAACAGCATCGTGTTGATTGCAGTATTCCCTGTGTTTTTCTAATTTCAATTCATCATCGAATCCGTTGAGACATCTGTTGCATATAAAGATTGTATCCAAATCATCAACATCCTGTCGTTCTGGCTCGTTGCAGGTTTCTTTGTGGGTTTTTAACAAGGCTTCAGTTCCAAAATATTGGAGACAACGATTGCAATTATGTATCTTATTTCTGTTTTTCTTGATTTGCCTGCCTATCAACCTACTTATGCTTTTTATCCAACAATAATGTGAATTGCCGTTTTCATTTTTCAAATACAACAGATTGACATGTCTGTTGGGGATTTCATTTTTCGTTACATACAAAACGTAGATGTCACTCTTCTTAGCATTTTTAGATTTTTTTCCTGCACCAGGATAGTCCTCGAACTTATCATAATTTTCAGAGTCTTTATTTAAATCATAAGCATATATATTTACTGACACGCCAGACCGTTTTTCAAATTTCATTATAATATTTTTCTGAACTTGTGCGGGGAACGTTATGTCTTTCAAAGCCTCATCAAATTCGTGTTCGTACTGTTTGTATTTGCTCACTCTATCGGGGTGATCTTTGTAGTCAACCGGATGTAATGCAGATAAAATAGACCAGAGAAAACATTTTTCGTCATTGTTTTTTACATTAATAATAGCTTGTCTATTTGCAATATCTTTGGGCAGAGGAATATAGCTGGATGCTCTGAGGGGGTTATAGCGGCATACTTGAATTTCCAAATCGCTTATACTGAATAAAGACCAACCGGATCCTTTCGCTTGGAATTCTTCCATTTCGTTGAGTAACTTTTCCTTAGCAAAATCATAGAAACCCGAAATATCGGTACTCAAATCGACCACAGAATATTTCGTTTTAAAGTTGAATTCCTCTACTTGTTCTTTCCTCTTGAAATCAATTCGGAAGTTAAATCGGACCTTCAATTCAAATTCACCCAACCATTCCTTTATCTTCCTGATGATAATATTTTTATATGCGTCCAAAAATATGATCGGGTCTTTGATAGCGTGAATGTTTTCAATGCAATAAAAGTTGACGACTCCCCCGAAAGCCGATCTCACTAATTCGACTTCGGAATCTTTTGGTGTAAACGTATTACCACCACCGATAGGCCCTTTAACCAAATTACAAATTGTCGCCATTGTTAAAAATATAACCCCCTGCAAAGTTTCAAAAACTGATTTATTTTTAACATTATTTTCATCAAGACGAGGTCTTTTCGCTGGAGTAGGTCCATCATTTTCATCAATAATTCCGCCACGGCTAACCAAAGCTGACTCTTCATGTGTTTTCAGATGATAACTCATATTGGATTTTCTTACGAGTTTTTCACACTTCGGGCATTTAGCTTTGTACTCATGACTTGGTTTCTTCTGGACCGGGGGTTTTGAATTTTGAACTCCGCTTGTGCTAGGTATCGGTTGCACTTGTTCATTACTTTGCGCTGTCGAAGTGGAAGGTTGAATATCAGTAGATTTACATGTTTTGTAATGCCGATTAAAATTAACGTTTAAAATGAATTTTCCACATTTATCACATGACTTTTTCTTGTAACGGGAGCTTGAGTCTTTGTTTGGGTTGTTAGGACACACTTTAACATGATGTGACATATGTGATTTCGATATTAGCTTGCCGCAGAAAATGCAATTAATTTTAATCGCAGCCATCTTCTTATGCGATCTATAAGAGAAAAATAAAAAACCAGATCAGAATAAAAAATTTAATGGGTACTAGTGAAAAATATTATATTATGGTTTTTAATAAACGGCTATAAATAAAAAAATTGACAAAACAGCTAAACTCCAAATATTTAAATAATTTGATTTTAAGTGAAAATCATACAAGATAGCGCCTCGTACTTCCCTCGTACGTCCCTCGTACTTCCCTCGTACTTCCCTCGTACTTCCCTCGTACTTCCCTCGTACTTCCCTCGTACTTCCCTCGTACTTCCCTCGTACTTCCCTCGTACTTCCTTCGTACTTCCTTCGTACGTCCCTCGTACTTCCCTCGTACTTCCCTCGTACGTCCCTCGTACTTCCCTCGTACGTCCCTCGTACTTCCCTCGTACTTCCCTCGTACTTCCCTCGTACTTCCCTCGTACTTCCCTCGTACTTCCTTCGTACTTCCCTCGTACTTCCCTCGTACTTCCCTCGTACTTCCTAAATTCACCATTGGCAAAACCTGATCAAAATGCTGGAAAATGGTTGAAATTAGCCTATAATCAGATAACAACTGGCCCAAAACCAGGACTAGTCCTCACGCGGGACTATCTAAATACAAAAGTCCTTGCGAAGGACCATCTGAATACAATAGCCCCCACGCGGGACTAATCCTTGTGTAGGACCATTTAAATACAATAGCAAGCGGGACTATCTAAATACAATAGTCCTTACACGGGACTAGTCCTTACGTAGGACTGTTAGGAAATTCGCACTTCTTGCACAACTCTTGGCGCAGTCACCCTCCTCTATCAATGTTTTTATTCCTCGGAATTCCTGAAAAGTGCTGTAAAATTGCCAAAAAGTAGGCAAAAATCACTGACAACTGGTTAAAAATAGGTCTGTAGGGCTGTTAGGAAATTCGCACTTCTCGCACTTCCTCATGACCCCATCAAGGACTGTTAGGGAATTCGCACTTCTCGCACTTCCTCATGACCCTATCAAGGACTGTTAGGAAATTCGCACTTCTCGCACTTCCTCATGACCCCATCAAGGACTGTTAGGGAATTCGCACTTCTCGCACTTCCTCATGACCCCATCAAGGACTGTTAGGAAATTCGCACTTCTCGCACTTCCTCATGACCCCATCAAGGACTGTTAGGAAATTCGCACTTCTCGCACTTCCTCATGACCCCATCAAGGACTGTTAGGAAATTCGCACTTCTCGCACTTCCTCATGACCCCATCAAGGACTGTTAGGGAATTCGCACTTCCTCATGGCCCCATCAATTTTTAATGCCTCGGAAATCCTTAAAAATGATTTGAAATTGCCGAAAAGTAGGCAAAAAATCACCGAAAATTGGTTAAAAATAGGTCTGCAGGACTGTTAGGAAATTCGCACTTCTCGCACTTCCTCATGGCGTCGGAGCAACATATCTATACTACTGCCCACCTACCTCACTTAAGGGTAGGTAGGCTGGCGAACCGCATAGCGTTCGTTTGTAGATTTTATGAATGATAAAGTTCTCCCTGACATACGATAACTTTTAAATTGTTAGTTCACCTGAATACTTTATCTGGAGTAGGGCTGTTTTTATGGTTATCCATGCGTCTTATAGAATCAGTGTACGTAGCGAATCATTCGTCTTACAGGATCATGTTCCTTCTTTTTCCACGTTTATGAGGTAATCCATGCGTTTTTTAGAGTCTGTGTTTGTTGCGAACCATCAGTCGTACTGGATCAGTTTCCTTCTTTCTACATGTTCATATGGTTATCGAAGCGTCTAATAGAGACAGTGTACGTTTCGAATATCCGTCGTACTGGATAATGTTCCTTCTTTTTTCACGTTTACATGGCTATCCACGCGACTCAAAGAGTCAGTATTGGTAGCGAACCCTCTGTCGTACCGGATCATGTTCCTTCTTTTTTTTAACGTTTATATGGTTATCCAAGCGTCTTATTGAGTTTACAAAGCGATTTACAAAGCGATTTGTGTCTCAGGATAGCTGGTTCTCGTAGTGCTTTCGTTTCATTTATCGTGAAACAAAATCGCGATAATTGTCATCTTTTTAATTTATGTTTAATGTGATGTACGGTGGTAGCGTCACGCGGAGCCCAACAAGTGGTCGGAGGACGAGTTACTCGTATTCTGAGATTCGCAGCAAAATGAACTGCACTGCACGTGCAATTCGCCAGCCTCACTCGTGTCAAATTTATGTTTATTCGAATCATTATAGAATCATAGTACATAGTGAATCATTCGTCTTACAGGATCATGTTCCTTCTTTTTCCACGTTTATGAGGTAAACCATGCGTTTTTTAGAGTCAGAGTTGGTAGCGAACTCTCTGTCCTACCGGATCATGTTCCTTCTTTTCTTAACGTTTATATGGTTATGGTGTTTAATGTTTGGTTTAAGTTTTCATTGCATCTCTGCCATTTGTGTGTCAGGATAGTGAGATTCGCCAGCTTCAGCACTGGTGAGATTCGCCAGCTTCATCAATAGTGAGGTAAATTCGCCAGCTTCAGCACTGGTGAGATTCGCCAGCTTCATCAATAGTGAGGTAAATTCGCCAGATTCAGCACCGTTGAGGTGAGGGAGGCTGTCGAATTGAAGCAAAATGAACTGCACGGCACGTGCAATTCGCCAGCTTTAGCACCGGTGAGGTGAAGGAGGCTAACGAATCAACTGCACGGCACGTGCAATTCGCCAGCTTCAGCACCGGTGAAGTGAATGAGGCTGGCGAATTAACTGCACGGTACGTGCAATTCGCCAGCTGCACTCGGGTCATATTTATGTTTATTCGATCCGGCTGGGCATTACAAATCGAGGTGGTCCATTTGGGAGGAACCATTTAAGGAGGTAGGTTAAGGGCCAAAACGCTGAAAAACGCTTAATTACCGAGATAATTAGAAATTTCTGAAATAATGGTCCTCACCTCGCGACTTTAAACGTTAATATCTTCGTAAATAGAATTTAGTTCGTGCCAAGTCGCATATCGACGTGAACTACGTTTTGGCAGAATTTTTCTGATATAGGTATTGTCCATTTAAAGGCCTGATAAGTAAGTTAATTTTTTGTCCGACCAAAAATTTGCTCGGAAAAGGGATCCCTTCTAGAGTTCTTAAGGGGATCCCAGTTTAACCTAAATAACCTAACCTGACACTTCTTTAACCCTTGTGATTGGTCTATTTTTTGGTGTGTCGGCGGCGGCAACAGCGATTGGGCCAGTTTAACTGGCGTTTACTGTGATTGGTCCAATTTGAGTGGAGGCCAATTCAAATGCAATAGAATGATTGAGTACTCGGCCGAGTGAAGAAGGTTTCATGCTTATTATAGTCACCGACCGGCCGAGTAAAGATGGCGTTAGCGCTATTATGGTCACTGAACGGCTGAGTGAAGATGGCGTTATTTCAGTACGGCGTATTCAAGATGACGTTATTTCAGTATATTGTTTCACCGAACGGCTGAGTGAAGATGGCGTTATTTCAGTACGGCGTATTCAAGATGACGTTATTTCAGTATATTGTTTCACCGAACGGCTGAGTCAAGATGGCGTTATTTCAGTACGGCGTATTCAAGATGACGTTATTTCAGTATATTGTTTCACCGAACGGCTGAGTCAAGATGGCGTTATTTCAGTACGGCGTATTCAAGATGGCGTTATTTCAGTATACTGTTTCACCGAACGGCTGAGTCAAGATGGCGTTATTTCAGTACGGCGTATTCAAGATGGCGTTATTTCTGTATATTGTTTCATATAAGGTAAAAATTGACAATTACTATACTAAATGTACTATTGTCGTTATAATGGCTTCGTCGTATGTTAGGCGGGTGTCGCGTGAGCCTTCTTTAATATTTAATGGAGAATAAGTTGTAGAGTGAAAATATAGTAGGCGAGTCCCGCGTGAGCCTTCTTTAATATTTAATGGAGAATAAGCGGTAGAGTGAAAATATAGTAGGCGAGTCTCGCGTGAGCCTTCTTTAATATTCGTTAGCTTACCTACTTCACGTATTCAAGATGGCGTTATTTCTGTATATTGTTTCATATAAGGTAAAACTTGACAATTACTATACTAAATGTACTATTGTCGTTATAATGGCTTCGTCGTATGTTAGGCGGGTGTCGCGTGAGCCTTCTTTAATATTTAATGGAGAATAAGTTGTAGAGTGAAAATATAGTAGGCGAGTCCCGCGTGAGCCTTCTTTAATATTCGTTAGCTTACCTACTTCACAACGCAGTGGGTAGGCTGGCGAATCTCACATTTAAAATACTTAGCGTATTTAATAATTACCGGGTAGTGAGGTTCGCCAGCCTACCTACAGCTAAAGTACAATTCGTGAACTGCACTTTATTCTGAGATTCGTCAGCTTACCTACCTCACTAGGCTGTAGGTAGGCTGGCGAACCTCACTTTATAATCCTAAGTGCAATTCGTGAACTGCACTATATCTGAGATTCGTCAGCTTACTTACCTCACTAGGCAGTAGGTAGGCTGGCGAATTTCAGATAAAGTGCAATTCGTGAACTGCACTATATCTGAGATTCGTCAGCTTACCTACCTCACTGGGCAGTAGGTAGGCTGGCGAATTTCAGGTAAAGTGCAATTCCTGAACTGCACTTTATCTGAGATTCGTCAGCTTACCTACCTCACTAGGCAGTAGGTAGGCTGGCGAATTTCAGGTAAAGTGCAATTCCTGAACTGCACTTTATCTGAGATTCGTCAGCTTACCTACCTCACTGGGCAGTAGGTAGGCTGGCGAATTTCAGATAAAGTGCAATTCGTGAACTGCACTATATCTGAGATTCGTCAGCTTACCTACCTCACTAGGCAGTAGGTAGGCTGGCGAATTTCAGATAAAGTGCAATTCGTGAACTGCACTATATCTGAGATTCGTCAGCTTACCTACCTCACTAGCCGGTGGGTAGGTTGGCGAATTTCAGATGTATTGCAATTCGTGAACTGCACTATATCCAAGATTCGTCAGCTTACCTACTTCACAACGCAGTCGGTTCACCCAATAGATATCACCCAACCTAGGAGGATTATATTGAGATAAGTGGCCAAAAATAGCAAGAAATCAATAATAAATTACCCTGGGCTTAACAAAACACCCGGCACGTGATAGTTCAGCCCGATCATAATGTTTTCGTTAAAAAACAGTACGTTATTACGTAAATTGGAAATATTGGTTATACCTAATGTTTAAGTCAATTGTCGTAATTCTCTCATAATAATTCATTATACAATACCAAAAAACGATCGCTTCCTACTTTTAGTTGAAATTAATATCTATTCATAGTCGTTAAGGAAATATATTGTGATTTACTAGTTGTATCTCGTGTCAATTGTCAGTTTATAGGTATAAAAATCACAAAGCGTATTCGAGGATATGGTAATCATAAATACTCATCTTCGTTATTGGTAGCAAACCTCTGTTAATTATAACCAAGATTGCAATGGAATTCACATCACAAGAATATGCTGATATGCACTTTGTGTATGGTTTTTGTAACGGAAATGCTCTTGCCGCCAGCAGGGAATATGAACGTCGCTTTCCGAATCGGCGCATTCCTTGTCCAAGAGTTTTCTCGAGATTACACCAGCGGCTTGCGGACTTTGGCACCGTACAAAAACAGCGTAATGAAATGGGTACAGTATATGGCGTTGCGACAGACGAATTGATACTTGATGCTGTTCATAATGAACCCGGAATAAGTACTAGAGAAGTTGCTAGAGACATTGGTACTTCTAATTGGAAAGTTTGGGACGTCTTGAAAAAAAAACCAACACCATCCATTTCATTTTCGCCAAGTTCAAGCCCTCGAAGAAAATGACTTTGGACCAAGAGTGCAGTTTTGCCGGTGGCTCCTGAATAGTGACATGGAACGATACGGCTTCTTCAAAAAGATTTTGTGGTCAGATGAATCGTTGTTTACCAGAGAGAGGATTTTTAATAGTCACAATATGCATCACTGGTCAGAACGAAACCCCAGAGCTACTAAGGAAAGGGCTTTTCAAAGACGTTTCCGAGTTAATGTCTGGGCTGGAGTCATAGGGGACCAATTAATTGGTCCCCATATCTTTGAAGATACCTTGAATGAACCAACATACCTGGACTTCTTACAGCACACCTTACCTACCCTCGTTGATGTACTGGATAAAAATCAAAGAGACGAACTAATATTTCAGCATGATGGAGCTCCTCCACATTTCACAAACGAGGTGAGAGACTGGCTTACTTTCAACTACCCTACATGGATTGGTCGAGGCGGACCCGTCGCGTGGCCAGCTAGGTCACCTGATCTAACGCCCATGGACTTCTTTGTCTGGGGGTTTCTAAAGAGCGAAGTATACACAACAACTGTGGATACTGAAGAAGAGCTGAGACACCGAATCACAACATCTATAGAAAAGTTGCGAGAAAAACTTTCATTTAAAGTTACAGTTGGTGCAATGAGAAAGAGGTCTCGAGCATGTATCAGACGTGAAGGCAGGCAGTTTGAACAAGATCTTTAAGTTTTAAAGTGTCAGTTTTTAAGAGTAATGTTTTTTAAGTACGTGTTTAACTTTAATTTTCTACTTCTAATTTGTTAAAATTTTTAATAAAATCTGTTTTAATTGCAAATAATGAATTTATAATTTTTTTAGTTGCTAATTTTTTTGCAACAATTATTTGCCACAAAAGGCTTGAGGGGCAGTCTTAAGGCAGATAAGGTACTCCATTGATATTAGTTTTAATAAGTACCGGCAGTCGGAATCAAAATATTAATTCCTACTTAGCGTATGGAACACGTCACGTTAGAGTGACGTGTTGGTTTATGGTCCAACTTTGAAGAACTTCTATCTTAGTATTTATTGTTGGTGTTGGTGGTGAATTTATAAAAAAGGGTCAATAATTATATTTAATGCCTAATTTCGCCCAGTAGGCGTAAAGGATATGTCACTTGTAGTATATCATTTTAAAGCTTATGATGTGGGTAAGTTTTGGTGATATTTGACAGTTTGTAGGTTGCAGCATAAAAAATTTTCTTACGTAAGTTATAGCACCCTTTTTTTTAAATTTCCAAAAATGTTGTTTTCGAGTAGATTTTACAAACCTTTAAGAAGGCTTAACTGGAACGAACTGTACTTATTCTGATAGAAAATTTCATGTACTTTCTAAAAATGACATAAAAATGGCGATATGTTTGGTAAATGGCAAGAGAAATTAGATTTTAAGGGCAATGTCAAGATTTTTGAAAAAAAATTAGAATGAGTGCTACTGGAAGGTGGATTGAGATGTAAGTGTCTAATTTGCGTATTTTTGTTGCATTTTGTGTGCATAATAACCCCTTAATTTTTTTGACACTGACTGCCAAACACCCTGTATATATTTTCTATACTGGGAGAAGTAATTCCACTTAGTAATTATTTGCTTCGATACACAGTCCTACAGCCAAAACTTACAAATCAACGTGGACGTGTGAACATTTACTTCTTTAAAAATAAAGAAATCGTGGGAGAGAAAATTTAAATACAAAGTTTTCAATAACTTTAATATTAATAAAACTAGCAATACATTCAAATAGCCATCCACATTATTTATAAAAAGTTTTATAATTTTTTTTTAAATATTCAACATTGTTTGGGCCCATCATTTTGGCCGATAACATGTAATTCATAATTAAAATTTTGATTGCAGAAAGATATTCAATATTGAACTTCAACTAATTAAAATCGAATTCCCCTTTTGAAAACTTTGTAAAATGTAAACTCCTTTAGTCCTTTGTTATAAAATACTAATTAGTTTTTAAATGTTACAGGAAAAAACTACAAAGATGTCTTCCTTAAACTTTTTTCATTTACTTTCTTTGTTTTACTTATTTACAATTATATTCTATAAATTATACTTCAATGGTTTATTGTTATTATAATTAATTTATCTTATTATGAACTTGCACAGAATGATTTGCCTTCGTTTGTTGAATACCTATTAGTATTATATACATAGCAAAGCTGTGTTTACATAATGTTATAACGTCTATGGTGTAGAATAAACGAGAAAATCTAAGGAGAAGTTTTACGATACTACACCTATGAAAAAAGGAAATGTTAAAGGTGCTTCGTGCAAAATTAACAACTTTTTTATTCAGGTAAATGAAAAAACTTATAGTTTGAAGTAATTTGCTAGCAAATAATTGTTAATCTATAACCTAAATATAATTAAATATATAGACATACCGTTCAATAGTTATTTTTTTATCTCACCCTGAAATAACAAAACGTGTCCTAAAATCATTGGAATTCATCACAATTGCGTTCACAATGTTTCTCCAGCAACATTATAATTTGGCAGTGACTTACCTTCAGGAGATGAGTCAGTGAACAAGGGTACATATTAGAGGAAATCATTAAGTAATTAGAGGAAAGCAGCCAATTTTGGGACCCTTCACACACGGGACCGTGATCATCTTGTACTGAGGGGGCACGGGCCTGATGATTCGATTTATTATGCTCAAGTAAGTAAACAATGTAGGTGCTTCATTCTTCAAACCCTCCTACACCACCTTACGTGAAACTCCCACACAGACGGGTACTTTATAACGAAATTTTACTTGTGTTTATTTAAATATAAAATAATCTGTTTATTGATTAATTACAAAATCTTTTACTTACCTTTACAGGCATATGTGCATTTTTAAACAAACTAAATCCCTGAATATATTTCAAAAGAAAGTCAAATGTAGTAGAATTTGTTTCTATTCCATTAAAATGCGTAAAGATTTTTCCAGTACTAACTACGAGGATACTGATTATCGTCAACTGTTTTGGATGTACTGTTTTTAACTTTTAAATATGTTTGGGTATACTCATCAAATATATGCTTATGTGGTTAACGTGTGTGGTTGTGTTAAGGTAGGAAGGATATCCGGCGGAAGTAACCTGGTCCCACAAGAGGTGAAACTGTAGAACGGTATTTGCAAGATCATCATTTGAAGGAAAATGTGGATTGAAGTATCACTTATAGGTTTTTAACTATATCCATCTCGAATATATTAGGGTGGGGACGAAATTTAAACTGTAAGCTAATAATTTAAACTTGTGACAATGATTTTCGAGTAACTGATTTCATTAATTTACGTTTTTAATGACTTACAGTGACTTCTGGTCAGTTTATATATTTTTTTTCAGCCGATCCTAACACCTTATTAAAAAGTAATTTTACTAAAGTAAACTAGTTAATATGCAACTGTTACAAATAATTTAGAAAACCCGATACAAAATTTTTTGTGATGTAAAATTACCATCTGGTATGCAACAGTAAGATAAAACAACAACAACAAAAATGAAAAACAAATGATTCATCTAATTGAATTGTACCAGGTTTACCGAGCTTTGCTCGTTGGTTTTAATTCACTTTTGTTATAGTTTCATGGTATCAAAGCTATTCAATTTACACCAACCACCAACTATATCTCTTCACAGTTAACACCTGTTTAAAAAGACTGCTTAGAATTAATATTCCAGTATTTTTGTTTACCTTTCTTTGATATTCGTTACCAAAATAGCAATCCATAACAAAATGTTAAAAATTACGATTTTTAAACTTTATTTTGGAAAAAATTGAGGTTGTTTCTAAGCTTATCCGAGTAAAATCACTTATAAATTAAAGTTCAAGCAAAATCTATCCGCTAGATTTCGAGATCATGAAACATTTGAATCGGACATTCCTCGTTTTGTAGTATATGATTAGCAAGGAAAATAATAGTATATTTCATTACAAGGGCCGAAAATGGGGTTTGCCGGCCTCGAGATCGTGTTTCAAGTCGAGAACCTGAAACGATCGAGAGCAAGCAAAACATTTTTGGCCGAGTTACGAACGGTATTTTTCATCACACTACACAATTCAATAAATTCTAAACAAGTGAAAAAATATTTCAAAATATTTCTTCCACTTGTTTAGAAACAAACAAAACATAACCTCGACTAACCTAGCGAGATGTGGATAGTGCTGGTTTCACCACATCCCAGTTAGTCATTCGGTAGTCGTTGTAGAGTATCGAACTGAATGTCAGCGTATCGACATCGTTTCGGCTACGTCGTTGTCTGCTCACTGCTCAGACCAGACCAGACCACTTTCACTTGTGATTTTCTGTTTGCTCTCTTTAACCAGAATAGAATAAATAATCATATCAGAATTTAACAGAATAATTACATTACATCTGACATGTCTGAAACGTGATTTAAAACGACGTTAAAATACGCAATTGTATAAATTGTGCTGCTAAAGACTTAGTATGTAATTACGTTGAGTTGTTGGGTTTTCTACACAACTTTTTTGTCTTACTTGGGATAGGCCTAAATTTGTTATAACTTAGTCGTTTACTGTTAGAGTTGCTAGAAGCAATTAATAGCTCAATTATTTCGCTCATCATTTTAATATATTCCAATAAGGTATGAAGTAACTTTGCCTCACTTTTTAAAGAACTGTCCATTTTAGGAATTGTTCAGATTTATTCTTACTCTGTAAAAATTGTTATGTCCTTTGGTGATCAAATAAATAAAGTAAAATAAAGAAACACAAATTTTGGAAAACTTAGGCAGACCAAAAGTATTTAGGGCCTTTGCCTATCTTGCTGAACAACCTAGTATTAGTGACGCAGAGGCTTTGGTTTTGCCTGATAATAGGCTATATCACCATTGTATCACATTTAACTATAGCCACTTATCCGTTAGCACTATTCGTTTCATTGGGTAAACACAATCTAGACGCTTTGTCCTTACAACAGTAAGGTTCTAAGTGACGATCACAAATATCCTCCATTTTGCAGCATTGAAATTGGATTTTTGTGTTCGAGTCCGAGTTCAAATTCATATTCGATATGAATGATACTTCGATACTCTGTAGTTTCGGTTGGCTACTACCGAATGACTAACTGGGATGTGGTGAAACCAGCACTATCCTCGTTGGATTGCTTGTGTTTCTGGTTGCTAGGCAACCACTTCACATAAGCTAAGGCCACCGAATACTCTAACAGCAGGTGACAACTCTAGATGATTTCAAGGGAAAAGCACCATTTTTCCATCTACGGCATTATATAATATTTGATATTTGCTGTGAGCTGAACTATCAATTATGTCACTGATTTGTTATTTGTTGTTGTTGTTGTTGTTGTCACCTACCTTATTATATTCTAGGTTTCTTTGTTACCGTTTTCATTAACCATTACCAACCTAGGTTGGAAAATTTAGCCGGCACAGGCCGAAAAACAGGTGTTTCGTTGGTAGAAGTTAGGTCGAAAACAGGTGATATCGATGTAGTGTGATGAAAAAATCTTTCCACCACTATTTCTGGCCACACCCACGAAGGATCGAGTTAAAAAAATACGGCCTATACATTGTGAACTAATTTATTAAACTGTTACTTAGACATTACCCACTAAAGTCGTTGTTGAAACGTGTTTCACATTTTGTATAAATAAACATCTGACATAAAATTATTTTAACACGTAATTCTAGTAGGGATAGAGAAGTTTCTCATAATAAAATATTTCTTGAGAGTTTCTTATATTACCTAATCCACATTTACATAAACACTCAAGAAAAATACGCTTATTTTAGTTTTAATATCTAATACAACTATTACGTAAATTAGTTGTTCAACTAGTTATTCATTCGTAAGCAACATTCATTCAGACAAATTAAATCATTCTATTTTTCGATGTTGATTTCAATAGTCTTAAAACATTTGAGGGTTGATTCCATTACCAGTGAAATAAACTTTAAATAAAACTAAATCTGATAGTAATTTTTAGAAAATTATATAATATTTGAAATTTTAAGATGGGTTTCCTACCGATTTTGATATAAGTGATTAAAACGGAAATGCGAAGCAATAATTGAAAGTCAATATCAAACAATGAAGATACTAACATCCGACTCTGTTGCAGAGATTCATTTTTATAACTTCTAACATCCTGTTTGGTCAATTACACGATTGAATCACCGTCCTTCAATTGAATATCTGTGTAACAAAATACGTTGTTTTTTTTTCAAAATTGTACACATCGCAATTATGGATACCATTTAATAATAGATAAATAAATGTCTTATTTTATTTTGAATGTATCTGATGGTTCTCTTATACTTAAACATATAGTTAAGATATGTAACTACACCTTTAAATTGTTTAGTACTTCAAAATGTGTGTTCAATTAGTAAAAACAATAAGTAGAGAAAAATATAGAAGTAACAAAGTATTTTGGATAATCTAGTTTCTAAATTCCCTATAACTAAAATAATTCTGTTTTGAGAAAACCCGTTTTCTTTATATTACTGCATAAAACATGTTGTTATAACTTAATTAATGACATTTTGTTTAATAACTTAATTAAATCTTTTTAGACATAAGTTAAAAACTATTTTATTTGAATTACATTTGTGTTCGACGAATTTAATTATAAACCTGCATATTTAAAAATGTGCATTAAATATAAATTTTTCATTCTGAACGGACATGAATCTGGAAGATAAAATATTAAAAAGCGATCTTAGATAATGATATCTCTCCCAATTTATTATTCATTTATTATTTATTCCAGCCCTAGAGTCGTAGTGGTTGATTACACTGTAATTTTACATCAAACAGTTAACGTAATTTCTTTACTTACAGTGTCATTTGAGATGTTGATAATTTCCTAACGAATGCTGGTTGAATTGTGTTAAATATATGAAACGCCACAACTTATATTTTTAAAGAAAATATATTTGACATTTTAAAAACTGTGGTTGTTTTGGATTGATGTATTTGAATTAATAACGTGGCCCTTTCAACCCAACATAACCTAACCTAAAGTAACTCAACGTAACGTAACGTAACCTCACCTAACCTATCCTCTCCTAACATAACATAACTTAAACTAACCAAACCTATCGTGCCTGTAGTGCTGTGTACTAATTTTTTTTTTTTGATCCCTTCGATGGATTCAATTGTGAATTATATTGTATATAATAACGCATGCTAGATGTTATGAAATATGAAAGGCTAAAACCATTAATAAATCAATTTCAAGAGAAAACGTGGTTAGGCCTGTCCGATCAATGACTGTACATAACATAACATATATACATTCCGTTTTTTTCAACTTGATCCTTGGAGGGAGAGATTGTTGAGGGGGTTTGCTGCATATTTAGCATCACAACATTTTGTGTGTCAGTTTTACAATATTATTGGTAACATTTGTTTTTTAATCAGCTTACCTTAGAACTGTTACTTTTTAACAGGACATGGGTTTTGTTTAAAACTATAACAACAGACAGGAGTTACTTAAAGACATTATAACTTATTAAAAACGTTACTTAAGTAAATCTAATACTTGAACATGTTTGTAACGAGTTAAAATTTTTCGTTTCTAGTTTAAACCTTTTCCCAACCCCAATATTCTCGAGAAGGATCAAGTTTAAAAAAGACCCATAAATATTTTGACATTTAAGATATCATGTTACTAATTTACTTAATAGTGTGCTAAAGAGTTTTGGTAGATTATTTTAATGTTTGATATCGCAAGCTCCTGATTGTTGGATTAAATACTCAATCAGTAGGATTTAAGTTTTGAAAAGTAAAATATAACTGTCCATTTTAAAAATTATAAAAATATTAAATTGGAGTTTTGAAAGAATAGAGCATACTAACACACCAGAAACAGTTTTGATCGCTATTTTATTTAATATGAGTCGAAAAATCCACTATGTAAGAGGGTAAATACAAGTACAAAAACGTCTTTTTAGTATATTTCTGTAATTTTTTTATAATTATAATGGGGTTCATATTTTGTAGGGTCTCTTTTTGTTTAAAGTAACAAGATTGAATTTAATTTGACTGACATATTATACATTAACGAAACTTTTGGAAAAATTTAACTGACAATTTGCCAATCATCCTTCATAGGCATTCCATTCAAATTGAAACAGTGACAAAATACGTTCGGCGTTTAAAGGCAATATGGGTCGGATTGATGATTTAACGTGATTAGAATCTACACGGATACTGAGTAGCGGCATTTACAAAAAACTGAGGGTGGTTATCAATCAGGATGGAGTTGGGGCAGCAAAATAATGTGGATAAGCTACATAGAGTCTAATATTTGGGCAGCAAAATTGTAAAAAAATAAATAAGGGATCTTATGACTATGTACGAGTAATTACGTTTTAAATTGCCAAATCTGCAATTTCATAATGTGGCATCCAATTAGTACATAACTTTCGTGCAAATTTATCAACGGAAACTATACCATCTTAATTTTTAACAAAATTCTTGGCAAATAGAAGCAAAAATTGATGTTTTAGTGCAATCTATATTTTCCAAGTATGAAAAATATTAAAGAGATTCAGGAGTGAACTAAAGCCGCGTCCGCACTGGCCGAACATGTTCGCCGAACAAAGTTCTTCCGAACTTATGTTTTTTCGTTGCTAACCTTTTAGAATGTAAATCATATGGCCGGTAAATTGTTCGTTAAGAATGTTCATTGATTTTTTGTGTTCGCCGAACAACTTCGCCACGAATGTTCAGTCAGTGTGGACGCGGCTTAATATGCATTTAGCAATTTAAAAAAATATATGAATTACATACATTTTGTATTTATTTATTTTAATGGTACAAGCTTTTTCATATCAATGAGTCATAAATTATATGACATTCCAATAAAAAGAAATAAGTGCTAACAAAGAAGATGATTTTGGTTATATTGTGGTGTTTGACACTAAAAAATACAGTGGAAACGCAACAATATAACAATAAGAATAAAACAACTATTCGATAACAATAGATAAAATTTTAAAATGTATTGAAAAACAATAAACATTCTGCGTAGATAAACATGAATAAATAATCAAACGTTATAAATTCAAAATTTTAGCTATAAACAATCCAGAAATGATAATAAACAAATGAAAAAATTCAGCCTTTATTTAGGTTTCGGAAAAGTAACGTTGGTAATGGTATTTCTGAAGATTATCGGTGAAGAAGAAGTCAACGTACTAATTTACCCGGTTTTCTTGTCTCTGGACCTGGCTTTTATTTTGCAGATAAGACGTTCGATAGTGAAACCTGGCGAAGATCTCGTTCGATGCCCAGACTTGAAATGAAATTGAGAAAGGAATTTTGAATGAGCAAAAAGTCCATTCAGAATTTTGTACAAAAATACAAGATCAGTGATATTCGGCAGAATGCGAGACTCTGGAGTTGATGAATTTCTGAGATATCAGCCATTGGAACGTCTCTGTAGTTGAAGCCCTAACGCACCGAGATATCAGCCATTGGAACGTCTCTGTAGTTGAAGCCCTAACGCACCGAGATATCAGCCATTGGAACGTCTCTGTAGTTGAAGCCCTAACGCACCGAGATATCAGCCATTGGAACGTCTCTGTAGTTGAAGCCCTAACGCACCGAGATATCAGCCATTGGAACGTCTCTGTAGTTGAAGCCCTAACGCACCGAGATATCAGCCATTGGAACGTCTCTGTAGTTGAAGCCCTAACGCACCGAGATATCAGCCATTGGAACGTCTCTGTAGTTGAAGCCCTAACGCACCGAGATATCAGCCATTGGAACGTCTCTGTAGTTGAAGCCCTAACGCACCGAGATATCAGCCATTGGAACGTCTCTGTAGTTGAAGCCCTAACGCACCGAGATATCAGCCATTGGAACGTCTCTGTAGTTGAAGCCCTAACGCACCGAGATATCAGCCATTGGAACGTCTCTGTAGTTGAAGCCCTAACGCAAACCAACAATTCTTATGAAAATGTCCCTTATTCTTAAAAGCGTTTGAACATGAATAAGTAGGTATCAGAGGACAGAAGAATATTCGGTATAGCTTCTAACCAGGGTACAGTTAAGGTTTTTCAGTGCCTGCATGTTGGTAAATAAACGTGTAAACCTGATTGATGAAGAAAATTGCACGGCTAGCTTGGAGCCTATGCCAAATATGTGCTTGTGCAGAACTGGGCTAAGACTGGAAGCCAACCGCATTTCAAGAGCATGTGTTTCGAGTTTTTGTTCAGCAGTTTGACAACTAAGTTTGTAAGCAAAATGTATAGTATTATCGACCACGTAAAAGGACATAGAAAATGTATTTAAGGATTATAAATATCCTACTCTTGTTGCACCATTTAAGGATGACATCAAGTTAATTCTGCAAAGTAATACTAGCTCAAGGTTGGTAGTTGATACTGTGCATTTTCATCTTATGAATAAACAAATCTACGTGAAAATTTATCCACAGATTGTAATCTGCGTGGAGAGAAATGTATCGAGGGACTGGCAGAATTGTTCCACGAAAAGATTGCTACCGTGTGGTCATAAATTGTCCATGCATTTCATAATTGGGCTGCTATGTTTGTTTAATGGAGGAAAACAGAAAATACATGCTGTTTGGATAAATTCTATTACATTTAGAATCAACTCTTATTTATGGCTTATTATTGACTTTATAAAACTAGTCTTCGATGATATTTTTTTAAAGAATGAATCAAGAAAATTTTATCATTTTTATTTTGAATATAATGCACGGATAACTGCTAGTTAACCAAACCTAAAAGAGACTAATTATAAAGACAGTTTTGCTTAGAACAGTTTTAATGTTTAACTAATAGTAATGAAAAACTGAATATTTTAACTAAGAGATGGCGTTGAGCGTGATTAAGCCCCAACACAAAATTAGGTAATTTAAGGTTCACCAGTGGAAATTCTTACAACGTAAGCCTAATATCATATTTTACTGGATAATTTGACTTATTTTCGTCCCACTCTCCCATACTACACATTTTTTTGTTAAAACATTAAACTAATTCGAAGATGAGACCCTACAGTACAGTTAATGAAACAATTAAGTTCTGAAACAAGCGAATTAAATAACAAATTACGCGGTCAACGACTCACCACAGTTTCTGTTTTATTTTACCTAAAATAAATTGTTGTGCAGGATTATTCAATCCCCATTCTGAATGGCATGATTCCTTGTTGTGGGAGATGTTTCAATCATAATTTACTAATAATTCTGCTACACCACCCTTTATATAATATAGAATGCTCAGATCCTTTGTCAGTTGATATAACACAAAAAACACACAGATTTCTGTGATTCGCAAATTTAAGTAAGAAATCCGGTTTTTGTACCTTTTACTTTTGTTTTGTGTTTTATTAACTGACAAAGTGTAAAGGCATAATACAAAAAAGGATGGTGTGGAAATATAAAAAGTAAATACTTTTTGAAGATTATTCAAATGGACATGGATTCTGAAGTTTGGGTTGTTAAAATAATTTCCATCGCCAACAAATAAACTTTATATTCAACAATAATATTGTTTACCAAATGTTTATTGTACGCCTTTTCCTTCTTCTAAAAGAAAATGGTTCTAAATAATAGATTTTCTCTTTGAAGCAAAGAAAGAAAACATATCCTTCTTGAGAAATGAAAGACCATTGATTGTTTATTGAGGGTAAGAAAACAAAACAGTACGCTCCAATGTTATTTTTTAACAAATATACTTCTCTGGAACCATTTATATTTATTTCAAAGTAATGTTTCTTTTAAATCATCCTACCTTTGGCACAATAAAAAGGTTTCGTTTAATTTGGATTTAGCTCAGTTTGGAAACAAGATCTCTAAGTTTATTTAGATATTTTAATATACGCACGAAAGCCAACCCATATCAAAAAATATGCAATTAATTGCATTTCTAAAAATGCAATTAATTACACTTTAATTGCATTTTGTAATGCAATTAATCATATTTTAATGATATTTTAAAATGCAATTAATTGCATTTGAAATATACAAATTTTGGCCCAATTAAATGCAATTTTAATACATTTTAATCGCATTTTAAAATGCATTTTAATCACATTTTAAATGCATTTTAATCGCATTTTATATGCATCTTTAAAGCATTTTAAATGCATTTAAAATGGATTAGAATTGCATTTTAATCACATTTTAAATGCATTTTAATTTCATTTAAATAGCGATTTAATGGCATTTTAATTATATTTTATATAGATTCAAATCATAGCATTTAAATGACTATTCAACTTTAAAATATTTAAGTATTGCCAGTTAGTGGTGGCAGCCACTGTAATATCCATGGGCGAAATCCATGGACACTTCCTAGCAGTCTCAATGAGCAACGGTAGCACTTGAAGTATTGCCGCAGTTGCTCACTGATACTGCCAGGAGTGGCAATACCCACGAGGAGACAACCCCAACCCTTCTGAAGGAAGGTCATCCCTCATTAAGTTTATAACTTATTAAATTTAAACTATACGGAGTTGTTACTTTTATCTCAACTTATAATTTAAAATAAATTGAGAACTAAATTTAGTTTTCAAGGGTAACTCATGAAGATTTGAAGAGTTAAGGACAACAAATCTTTGTGTGGTGATAAGCATAAATATATTTAATGTTCCTATTTTTAGCCAAGGAATCTGCACACTGAATTTGCTTTTTTTGCTTTTTTTAACAAATTAGCGTTTACATAAGAATGAGTCTGTAATTATAAATGCGTTTCGCAAAATGCATTCTAATTGAAATTTTAATACATTTTGAAAATGCTTATAAAATGCATTTAAAGTTATCTAAGAAGGCATTTAAAATGCTCTAAAATTGCATTTAAAATGTATTCTAGTTGCATTTTAATCACATTTAAATTGCATTTAGTGAAATACATTTCGCAAAATGCATTTAAAATGTAATTCTAATACATTTTAGAAAATGCTAAATAATTGCATTTAAAATGCTCTAAAAATGCGTTTAAAATGTATTTTGATTGCATTTTAATCACATTTAAATTTCATTTAGACAAATGCATTTTGCAAAATAAATTTAAAATGTAATTTTAATACATTTTAGAAAATGCTAAATAATTGCATTTTAAAATATTTTTAAAATGCGTTCAAAATGTGTTATTATTGCATTTTAATCACAATTAAATTACATTTCAATAAATACATTTAGCAAAATGTATTTTAAATACGATTTTAAAACATTTAGGAAAATGCTTGATAATTGAATTTAAAATGCTCCAAAAATGCATTAACAATATATTTTAATTGCATTTAATTGCATTTTAATTCCATTTAGCAAAATGCAATTCACGAAAGGCATTTTAAGTGTATTTGTGTAATGAAAAATGCAATTAAAATGCAATTAATTGCATTTCCTTTTGATATGGGAAGGCATTTCATAAATAATAAACAACGACTCAACATGTGAAATTTTATGGATATTCTGCTAAGCTCGTAATATTTCCTTGAGATTCAAGGAATTTACGAGTCACGTTGTTGCAAAGAAGGCAGGATGAATCCAGTTTAAAGTAAACTCCACTCGAACATGTTTAGCTATATGAACTGATTGATTTGATTTTTATAGCCACGCAAAAAAATACTGCATAATTTATGATTGCCATACATAAAATTTATCATTTCAAAATCTAGCTTCGTCAATTATAAAAATAACAAACTCTCGCAATATTAGACGTTGGATCATAATTAGAGTAAATCTTAGCATTGCAAACACAATAGTCAAGGATATTAATGTGTTTATAAGAAACATTCTGTGAAATAGATGCATTCAATTTTGTAACTGTCTCGCAGAAAACATTAGAAATAAAAATTTTAATAATGAAATTAATTTTATCGACATTTTTTATCAAGTTTGATATTTATTTAGTGAACACTTTGAGTGAGAGGGATAACTTAAATGTGGAGCAGGTGATTTGACATATTTTTAAACTCTGTGATAAATCCTTCCTGTTACAGAACCGAAGGTCAGTGAACTAAAAAAAAGTGATGAGCTAAAAGGTTATTTTCGTTAGATGATACAACTATCACTGTTTCTCTTCATTATCATGTTTTTCACTTTGTAATATTCAAGAACATCCTTTTCGTAGAACGTTTATCGTCGTTATCCAATAACAGTTCTGGATAAGCGATCTTTTATTACTGTAAATGAACACTAACCATTCTTATAATAACGTTTTAGACTAACCTGTTACTGAAGAAACAATTTATAACAAAATGTTATGTTCATAGAAATACAAATATTTATTGTGAAACTACGTACTAAATCGGTGAAACTACTTGTGAAAGCTATATTCTTATAACATTAAATCAAGATACCGGTAACCTATACAAGGACCATAAACACGTCGTAATCAAATTCTACGTTATTATTCGAAGAACGGAAATTGATCAAACTGTGTAAAAGTGCAAGGCCAGCCCGGGAGTTAACGCGAGTGAAAAGTCATGAGTTGTTCTTTATCGCATATCCTATTTTTTTTTAATATCTTTATTAGTCGTATAGTGTTTTTCGTTCTCAGAAAACTGTCTAAATCATTGTAGTTTTTTATCCTAGTCGTTACCACGAGAACGGTGAGTTTTTTCTATTCTTACAAAGCTATCTAACGAGTCCAATTGTTGCTTGAAATCGAGTAATTTACTTTGATAAAATACAAAAGTATCATTTAGTTCTAAATCAAAAGTCTACTCAATTTATGGTTCAACCCAAAAGTACTTGCAAACTAGTTTATTTTGACCGATTCCTATGAAAAATTACCTGAGAAAAACGATGGTGAAAATACTTATACGTTGCCTTTTCCTTTTTAAATGACGTAACGATGTTTTTTAGTTTTCCTGTTTCTTTTTGATCTTCTTATTCAGGATGTGGTCAATTGGTTCAAATCATAAACATTTCGCTATGTCTTTCATATATTTAACTTATGTTTTACAGTTTTCTTTAAATAGATATATAACTATTGAAAGGGCTCGCCAATAAAAAAGTATGTGGAATACTTGTACTGTTATATCTTCCAAATTATATTAAAACAGCTCTTTGTCAATTTATATCTTTATACTTTTTAGTAAAACCTAGACATCCACCATAATTCAGTATTAGATCCAACATTAATTAACAGGTAGGTGTAAAGTTACTATTGTGTAGGTAGTCTTGCCGAACACCAACAATCTAGCATCTGTGTAATTTGCATAGCACATGAATATGAATAGTTCCAACACCAATGTTAGGGTTATGAGTTGCTGATTTATGTCACTAGTTTTAGTTGTTGTTTTAACATGGAAAAAGTATTATTTTAACACCAAGAGTATTTGTAAATTACAAATGTCTCCTGATTAAATAATGTAAAAATCTTTCTTGAGTCTGGTATTAGATATTATTTTAAGATCTTATGTCACTTGGTTACAAAGTTGAGCGAAATTAGCTATAAATTAACCAAATTAGTGTGAGGACCATGCTAAAATTAACCATGCGTGGTTTTTGCGAACAACCCATAGTTTATTGGATTGCATTTCTACTATTCTAAAATTGGATATCTCCAATCCCACTAGTATCAATAAATGCGTACAAATCTTGTAAGAGGATTCTCCAATTAACTCAAATATGCAACATATATCTAGCCTTTGGCCTCAAGTCCTTTCCTTGATGACACTAAACCAAAATTTACAAACGTCATTTACATAAAGTACTCCACATAACCACTGCAGTCTTGGTGAATACCTGTTTACTTACTTAAACATTATTTTATTGATGATCAAACAAAACAAATAAAACAAAACTGTACTTATTTAATACGCTAAGGATTTCTTTTTTGTAGAGAACTCCAATTCTCAACCGATTTCCTAGTTTTTTGTTTCGTTGGATAGGACTTGGTCTGTAGTTATTTCCACCAAAAATTTATGAGATTCAGACTTAAAAAATATCGCTATTCTCAAACTAAATTTGAAATTTTCCCATTAGAATAACATTGAGATTTGTTTGAGCTTTTTAAACATCTGTTAACGTACAGCTGTATTTTTTTGTGATAACTGATATTCACAATATTGCTTTGGTCGGATTTCATTGATTTATAACTAAAAGTAAATTTTATATTGTATCAATGCAATTGTAAATTGTGTCGAGTAACACGTGCACTAATAAGGTAATAAAATGATAATATGAAAGATAAAATGTTATAAGAATAACGACATGATGAGGTGATATGCAAAAGCTCACAGTCCAAGAAATAGAAATTTTAAGTAACGGCTGAAATCACATTTACAGTTTTCATGTTATTTAAACAACAATCAAGCTATTCCTTATCTTAAGCTTGTCATTGAAATGTACATTATGCAAATTATCACCCTAAAATTTTTGGGGGTGTATTTAATATTTATATTTAAACATGGGTGCTTATGATTTATTTTTTTTTTAACAAGTGAACTTTTGCTTCACAATGAGATTGGTTTTGTATGTCTTTAAATAAAATTGTTGTAAGTACATTGTAATAAACTTTTTTCATAATTTTCTTAAATGACGGACGTTCCTATGGTGGGAGAGCATTTTGGAATTCTCACCTAGGCCTAATGATCAGGGACACGTAACAAACTCATCCCATTAGATCTCGTTCTCGGCAAATTTTGTCTATGCCAAGGCCTTACTTTGTCTAACAGTCCTGGACTAATAATCATTCAAGTTCCCTAAGCCATTGTCTGTGAATTGATAACATTTTAGTCAGATATTAAATATTAAAGTAAAAAATTTGAACATGTGTGCTTACGTTTGAATATTTTTACGTGTGAGCTTAGGCTTGACACTGAGGTTTTGGATTAAATTGGTGGAGGTAAATGAATTATAGTCAATACTGTACGGTATTGAATAAGATTAGTTGAATGATAACAAATCATATTAAAAATGTTGATTAAGTTATAGTTTTTGGTAAGATGTAGAAATGGTGATATAAAGGTGCAAATGTTTTTTATTGCCTTTAAAGTGGTATATTTGTTTTTAGGGTGGTGGGGGGGTAGTGATGGGGGAAGGGAGAAGAAGTCCACTGTGTTATAGTGGCGATTCAGCACTCTGGGATGTGAGGATCATTCAGTAACAAATTGAACCCAGATTGCTCCAAGTCATCAATAACATCACCTGGGCCATCGGTCGCTTACAACGGACTGCGTACCCAATCACAGTATCTGATTGAAGTTATTTTCATTACTTTTGAAACAATAATTTTCACTGTTTTTATCATAAAAAATAAGTCGCAATGAATTTCATTATCAGTTATGTTTTACGTGAATGGATTTTCCAAATCGGTTAAGGAATTGTAAGTTGAAATAGCTACGTTTAAAGGCTTATTGTAGATCTCAAAACATGTATAAAATACATATACAATGTGTTCGAAAAAACCTGTTTCAGGAATCCAGGAATTTATTGCCCACATCAAAATGCGAAAAAATGTTCTTATAAACATATGTCCTAAAACTAATGTCCGCCATTTTGTTTTTTATACCAAATAAATTAAATTTCTGTGTCGAATCATTGTAATAAATTCATATTTGGCATTGACCTTTATAACACCAATGTTCATTTTCAGGAAAACAATATTTTTTCCGTTGTATATTTTTAAAATGGCGGCCAATTAAAAAATTAATGTTTTACTACATTAAAATAGTAATAACTCCATTATTTGTTGTTAGATCCTTATAAGCTTGGCATCATTGGTTAAATAATTTAGTTTTCAACTTCGTTGTGACTTGTAAAATTTTGATAAAATTTACCGGTCTTGAGTTATTTGAGTTTGAAAATTTAAAAGGGCCGTCATTTTCAAAATACAATTTGGAGAAAAATAGTTTTTTCGTCAAAATGGAATTTGGTGTAATAGTGTTTCATTTCAAATAAGAACTTAATACTTTGTTACGGAAACAAATATTATTTGGTGTAAAAAGCAAAATGGTGGCTGGTGGGTTAACGAAGCATTTTAGGACATATATTAAAAAAAAAAAATAATAAATAAAAAAACTGTTTTGCTTATTTTTATATGGAAAATAACCTCCTGAATTCCTGAAACTTTTTTTTCGAGCACTCTTTATAAAATGGTGTAAAACATATATTAAAATATGTAAATATTGTATATTAAATATTTTCAATTTCTATGAGACTTATTTTTCAATCTATTTCATACGACACTACTGAAAAACAACAACAACCTGACAAGTTAATTTCACGTCAACACGAGTTAATAATTTTTTTTACAAATATATAATTGCTTTCAAGTTACAATTAAGCGTATAGGCCTAGTCATTGATATTTGACATTTCAGTTATAATATTTATTTAAATGATCATGATATGTATTTAGGATTATATTAAGAACGTGTTATATTAAATGGGAACATTAAATGGCTATGAATGTGAACACACGTGAACAAACACAGCACAACAACTCAATTATTCTATATTACAACGTATTTTGTTAACAAATACAATAACAATGAAATTCATTTTCCTTTGGGAACATTTTCTGACAGGAGCGTGATTATTTAAATTAACAGTCATATTTTATTTTCGTTACATGTTTAGGAAGAAATAAGAAACCAAATCAAGAGGTTTGTTTAATATTTACAGAAAATTTAAGTAAAAAAATAACAACACATCTCTACAATAATATGGTAAGCAAATCACAACATCAACAATGTTTATCTTGTGAAACGTAAATATTGGTCATTATTATTATTCAATACAACAGATATAATAACTTCCAACAATATAAGTCTTTCTAAGTTCTCCAAACAAAAATAATATTTTTTAAGAATGTGGACAAGACTATAATTTATCATAGCCGCAATTATCAATTATTCTTTCTTGTTTTCTCTTGGAATACATTTTTTTCATCCTATTGGAAGATTAAGTCTTTTAAGAATTATAGATGGCCAAATTCCGTGTGCAAGTGAAACTGGAAAAATCGTGAGATTGCCTTTTCTAAATTAATCTTATTTTGTTATGATTGATCTGTTTGGTATAGTTGTTATTCAATTCATATAAGTTTTACTCTGATTTGTAAATATTTATGTTTTAAATTTAGAATTTATAGATCTTTTTTAACTTGATCCTCCTAGAGAATTTTTGGATTGAGAAGAAATGATCGCTTATTTTACCTGTAAACAAAAAATTTAAATTGTGAGAAACATGTTCGAGTAACAGATTTCCTTAAGTAACGTTTTTAATGACATATAGAGCGGAATTGACAAACGACCCTCAAAACTTTTTCACCCCTATATTTTCTCTATCTTCTCTCTAACCTCCCTATAACCTCCCTCTAACCTCCCTCTAACCTACTTCTAAAAGTAGTTGTGTGAGGAAGGTTTGAGAATGATCGGAGGCTGGTTTATAATTATAACACAGTAAAGTTGAGTAATTGTGAGGTTATATTGTGTCTGTGCCGACAAACTTTGAATTACTAACAAATTTGTCTTGCAAATTTGGGAGTGCATTTATTCACTTATAGATTAATTCAATATAATGGAAACCCATCATTTAAATATGTTCTTAACAGCTTACTAGGACTTACTAAACTAAACTATGAGCGGAATTCACAAAACTCCCTCAAACCATCCTTACCTCTAGCTAACCTCCTACTACCCTCCAAACTTTCTTAATCCGGTATTCAGCTGTTAGGTCGATAGTTTTTGGGTGGAGGGTGTTTGGAGTCCAGTTAGAAGTGAGGGACGTTTGTGACTTTCGCACACAGTTTAGTTTCCCATATCAAAAGGAAATGCAATTAATTGCATTTTAATTGCATTTTTCATTACACAAATACACTTAAAATGCCTTTCGTGAATTGCATTTTGCTAAATGGAATTAAAATGCAATTAAATGCAATTAAAATATATTGTTAATGCATTTTTGGAGCATTTTAAATTCAATTATCAAGCATTTTCCTAAATGTTTTAAAATCGTATTTAAAATACATTTTGCTAAATGTATTTATTGAAATGTAATTTAATTGTGATTAAAATGCAATAATAACACATTTTGAACGCATTTTAAAAATATTTTAAAATGCAATTATTTAGCATTTTTTAAAATGTATTAAAATTACATTTTAAATTTATTTTGCAAAATGCATTTGTCTAAATGAAATTTAAATGTGATTAAAATGCAATCAAAATACATTTTAAACGCATTTTTAGAGCATTTTAAATGCAATTATTTAGCATTTTCTAAAATGTATTAGAATTACATTTTAAATGCATTTTGCGAAATGTATTTCACTAAATGCAATTTAAATGTGATTAAAATGCAACTAGAATACATTTTAAATGCAATTTTAGAGCATTTTAAATGCCTTCTTAGATAACTTTAAATGCATTTTATAAGCATTTTCAAAATGTATTAAAATTTCATTTAGAATGCATTTTGCGAAACGCATTTATAATTACAGACTCATTCTTATGTAAACGCTGATTTGTTAAAAAAAGCAAAAAAAGCAAATTCAGTGTGCAGATTCCTTGGCTAAAAATAGGAACATTAAATATATTTATGCTTATCACCACACAAAGATTTGTTGTCCTTAACTCTTCAAATCTTCATGAGTTACCCTTGAAAACTAAATTTAGTTCTCAATTTATTTTAAATTATAAGTTGAGATAAAAGTAACAACTCCGTATAGTTTAAATTTAATAAGTTATAAACTTAATGAGGGATGACCTTCCTTCAGAAGGGTTGGGGTTGTCTCCTCGTGGGTATTGCCACTCCTGGCAGTATCAGTGAGCAACTGCGGCAATACTTCAAGTGCTACCGTTGCTCATTGAGACTGCTAGGAAGTGTCCATGGATTTCGCCCATGGATATTACAGTGGCTGCCACCACTAACTGGCAATACTTAAATATTTTAAAGTTGAATAGTCATTTAAATGCTATGATTTGAATCTATATAAAATATAATTAAAATGCCATTAAATCGCTATTTAAATGAAATTAAAATGCATTTAAAATGTGATTAAAATGCAATTCTAATCCATTTTAAATGCATTTAAAATGCTTTAAAGATGCATATAAAATGCGATTAAAATGCATTTAAAATGTGATTAAAATGCATTTTAAAATGCGATTAAAATGTATTAAAATTGCATTTAATTGGGCCAAAATTTGTATATTTCAAATGCAATTAATTGCATTTTAAAATATCATTAAAATATGATTAATTGCATTACAAAATGCAATTAAAGTGTAATTAATTTCATTTTTAGAAATGCAATTAATTGCATATTTTTTGATATGGGTTAGTAAGTCCTAGTAAACTGTTATATTTTTAAGCCTCTACCTTGCTACAAAGTAACTGTTCTAAAGTAACCGATTAAAATAAACTGTTACAATTAATATTACAAACTGTGATGCAAAAATACCAGCTAATATGCAAAAGTGAAATAAAACAAAAGCAACAAAAACCCAAATGGCTTCAGCCTATGGAATATTAGCAAGGATAAACAAACTCTTTCCTCCACTATTTTTGGTCCCTCCCACTAAGGACTAAGTTAAAAACGATCTTACAGTGTTTCACTGGTACCCGTATATAAAAATGCAAACCTATCAAAATCTCTTGTTAAAGGCCATTAAAATTTGGTATTCACCATTGAGACTAACAAAGAAGTCAAATTCATATATCAGTATCATTTAACATTTTATTGTTATAAATAAAAATATCATATAATTTTTTACGTGTATCAGCAGGTGGAACCATTTCAGTGGCTATGTAAATATTTTCCGGGCATTTTTAAATCGATATTTTTTTAAAATTAACCATCTCTTTACATACATAAAATGCTAATATATTATGAATTTTTTACCATTTAAACTAATGCAGAGATACACAAAGAACAACAATACACAGACTGGAATTAGCTGCAAAATTACTCAAAATATTGGTCCAAAACTATTAAACAATCTTGAAAATCACATAAAAAATTTAGAAGGTATAAAAAATTCAAATTTTATAATGTTTAAAAGAAAGTGTTTTCTACTCTGTTATTGGGTACCTGAAGTTTCCGAGGAACGACTATCTTGTGTTAGCCTTTTTTATTTTATTTATCCATAGTTAATTAATAATCATTTTAATTTTTTATGAAATTTTTCACTGAGCATTTAAACATGCATAGTATTAAGTGTGACATTTGCAGTACAATTTTTTAACCGTCCTTTACAAAATAAGAGTTTGGATTTGAATTTCGGCTGACGCGAAGGTTCAGTGCGCTTGACTGCTTGGCTGGACTGCTGTCGTCTGCGCGGGAGGATAAGATCTGGTGTCTAGGTGATGAATGGGGGAGTAGACAGGTGACGGGTCGGGAAGCAAATTGCCAGAAAAGCCTGTTGCTGAGTTCAAGCGAATTCCACTTTCCTTAAATAAAACAATGCCAACCAAGGACTAGAACCACTTGAAATAATATCAGGGTATTAATTTTACAGGAATAATCGTAGCTGAAGTATTACTGCATGGTTATAACAATTTATTATTTTTACCCTGACGAATTCATTTAAACATGTTTATAACTGTGAAGTATTATAACGTTTTAAAAATGAAGGTATTTATTAGAAATATAATATTTTTTATGAATAAAAAATACAAAAAAGTAATTTATAGTTTTTCGATATTCAAAGAATAGACTCTAGACTGACTCGTATTGCAATGCTTTGTTAGATTATTATCCTCGAAGAAGTCACAGATCATTGGAATTTTTTTTGTGCAATTTTTAAGCGAAGTTCGTTGTATAAAGCTTTTGGTGTGATATCAACAAAATAAACCTAAAAATGACACTTTCAATTTTCCTTATAATAAACACATTGGAGGCGTTTTCGAGGCACTTTCTTTGTTTACATTTTAGGAAAGTTTTCGCGGTCTTTACAATCAACACTGGGAAGTTCTGATTGGTTTATTGAACGGCTCAATTCGGTTTGGTCAAAATTATTGGACTGAGGACAGAGAACGTTGGAAGAGTGACAAGTAAGCAAATAAACTAACAAGATTAATTAAACTAAAAATAATTAATATCCCTCTTTATCTTACTTAGTGTCCTCATAAAGGTTTGTAAAAAAAGTAAGATTTTTTTTTTTTTAATTGTTGACCTTAACATTTTTTGGTAGGCAAATCCTTTAGGAACATTTCAGGTTTTAAGGTGTGTCGTTTTAATGTATGTGTATTCATTAAAATTTAACTAGACTTACCAGAGACAATACAGAATTACAGAACAACTAGGGGGCCCATGCAGCGCAATATGCTGCATTTATCAAGAGTACCTGGTGATCAAACCTCGCTCCATGGTAATATACATAGTTATTTTGAATGAAAATAAAATAGTAATGAAAAATCATATTACATCATATTGGTATTTCATCAATCAATCTTCATCATAATTCTCCAACTTCCCAATGTGATAGTGTTGAGGTGGTGGTGGTTGTTCTTTTAGGCCCAAATTAGCTACTAGGATTACATCATGGTTCTTATCCCGAGTTCTTAGAGCCTCTGCCTAAAAACTGCCAATAAACTTTAGAATAAATTCACAGCTAATGGATCTAGATTGTTCATCACACAAAAAAAGTCAATGACAACGAACAAAAAATCAATATTTAATTACAACTCCCTGGACCTGTTTGAGCTATGCAGCACTCACTGCGGCTGTTGTTTTAGTAATATAAGTTAGTAATCGACATACTATAGTGAATAAGCCAACACTATTACTTCTAACGGACTAAATCCTCTTTACCTCTTTCCATTGCATTACAGAATTAAATAAAGAAATCGCCAAAACTGAGGGGCATTTGTGTTTATTATTGGTTAAAATTTATATTTTTTAAACAAACCATTTTTGTAATAAGCTTGTTATCTATACTGAAGGTAAAAAAAACTTTAAATGATGTCTCTTTTAAACAAGTATTTTAGTATGTATAGCATTCTGCATTAAATTTGTTATAGTATCACAGTAAACAGGTTATTACATTTACAAAATAACCATCCATCCCTTTTCCTCGTTCACAGCACTTCAAAAACCAATACGCAAACATTAGGTGTTCTATTACAGGTTTGTGTAACTTTCGTTGTTGTTTCAATATCTAAATATCCATAATAACCACGTCAAAAATGCCCAAAATTAATTTCCAAACTTGTTTTTGTACAGGAAAATATATTTTTCTGGTGTTAAATTTACCAAACTTTTTTAAATTTAATCGCTACTATTTATTGCACAAACATCCTCGGAGGGTACTTATGATCACCACATTAGCACTTGAAAGAAGAGAAATGAGATCAGAAAACGTTTAGTTCTCGTCACTGTTTGGTAAACTGTGTTAGTTACAATTCCACCACCAAGCAGCAATGCTGTGTTGGGTTCTGTGACGGCCACTCTGGCTGGGAACAAAGTAGCCGTATAGTGAATTTGTTTTTCAGAAACGTAATAATTAAGAAAAGGCTTCATTGGTGAAAAAATCATGTGTTAAGGTTTGAATTATAGGTACAATGTTACGATTAAACTGCCTTGTTTAATTAGAAAAGACACACTGTAAATATATTAGGTGGTACAGTAATTATTCTAATTCTTGTCACTGAGGAATTCTTCTTGTGCGGATTCGGACATTACTTTTTTGGATTTAGTGCAACAAATGCTTAGTTTTTTTATTATTTTTCTTTATATTAGTCTAGAATTCGAATCCTGCAAGCATGCAAAATTTCAAGTCCTTATCTCAACAGGAAGTAGGAGATCTTTAGTAGCAGTGAGTGAGTCAGTTACACATGTGGCTTTATTTATTCTTGATAAATACACGTACCCACCCACATACTAATTTCATTCTAATTTCATAAATTTTTGTCATAAAAGTAATAATACACAAACGGAAACTCCCACATGAGTGAGTTTTTATCATCAATTACGTTTGTTTACAGGATAATTTCCCTAGGGGTTCTAACATCTCGGATTTAGTAGTAACTAGATGGATTTAGCTTACGATAAATAGGTCACATCGTTTTTGGCACGTAATTTTCTTATGAACTGAGGGGGAAGAAAAACTTGTGTAAATACATTTAAGTTAATGTTATAAAGGGTGTACCAGAACTTTATGGAACCCTTTTGTATATTGTTGTGTATGGAACTTGTTAAGAAGTGCTGTCCAGTGTTGATTGATCCACTTTAATTTTTGATATACAGTTCTTTTGAGGCTGGAGAATTTCCAGAAACAGAAACTGATAAACTGGTAACCAAGCCCTTATGTAAGAAAAATGACCAATGTTCCCTTAAGTGCTACCGTCCGATCTCACTACTACTTACCATATGGAAAATACATAAAAAGTTGGTGTGTAATTCATTGGTGAACTATCTTTGTAATAAAGGGATTTTCTTGGGTAACCAATTTGGTTATCAAAAACAGAAATCTTGTAAGCTTGCTTTGATCAACTTTATAAATTCTTGCATCGACGCCTTGCATGGGGGTGAGACGGCCATTGGCTGTTTCATCGACCTGTCCAAGGCGTTTGATTGCGCCTCACATCCAGTTCTTTTGCGAAAACTATCAGCAATAGGTATTATATTAAAGACTTTCAACTGGTCACAGTCATATCTCTCAAATAGATCTCAAATAACAAAAATAGGTTTCCTCAACCAAAATGAAGTTGGAAAATCTTTATACTCAAATCTAATACATAGCAACTTCGGAGTTCCACAGGGCTCAATTTTGGGCCCTGTCCTTTTTCTCATTACGTCAATGATATTTCTGATCACCTCCCAGAAAATCTTCTCACTATTTTCACAAGTGACAACTCCGTTGTAACTGCCCATAAGGATCTTGGGAAACTGAAAGAAGAAACTTTTATTAATCTCAATAGACTTCCTCAGTATTTTTCTAGTATTAATCTTCAATAAACCCTCAGATAACTCAGTACACCCGATTCATGACAAGCTAGAAAAAAGATAGATCAATTAGGATATGATAAATTCTCCCCTCAGTAGTTCTAAATGACACTGTTGTTGATGACGCCCCATGACCACATGTCGACTATCTGGGAGTGAGTATTATTTAATGTCTATTTTCAAAATGGTGGATATTTTAAATTTTAAAAATTAAATATCTCAATACCGGAAAATTTTTATCAAAATTGTACAAATGACAAAAATGTTGATAAATAAAATTATCTGAATGATACCAATTTGGAAAGGATCTGACAACAAACAACAGAGCTATTGAAATTTTCTCTAAATTTGCATGAATTATAATGGATAACCAATGTTTTTCTTAAACAAATCGCTATAACTCCGTTCTTTGTTATCTTATAACTACAAACTTAGTATCAATAGTTAGGTAATGTTATATGTCAACGTTTTTCTTATTTTTAAAATGTTGATACAATTTACCAGTTTTGAGATATTCGAGGTTATAAATAGACAATAATTTTGAAACCTCATAATTTAGACTTTTAATATGGGATATATGTTTCAAAGCGAAAGGAAAAATATGTAAATAAAGGGATTTTTTGTGATTTTAACCTTATTTTACAAAGAATGTAAATTATGCTATAAATATATCCTCAAGGAGCCCTTACTTCCCGCTGTTTGACTATTCTGTGGTACTAACGGCTTATTAGTCCCAAACATGATATCAGTCTTGATTTTAAATTAAATACTTTATATTGTACAATAATTGAACCCACGTCTTCTAGAACACATATAAAAATACAATAATTGTATTTCTATATTTTTTATCTTTGGGTGGTAGGCCCGTTCACGAGCACACAGGTGCGATTGTCAGTTTTACAAGATTCTTGGCTATACTTAACATTATTCATTCAATATTTTGTACATTGAGTTTCTTTAGATTTGTTATTCAAGATAAACGAGCTCTATACATGATGGAAGTTCATGGCTGTGCATAATTATTTATACACGAGGCCTAATTAACGTTTGTTTCCAAAACCAACACGCCCAAATTCATTTGATTACCGTTCTTGCTCAAATATAATTTTCCATATACGATTAATTTAATTTATCCTTAGGAAGTCTTTAATCTGGCTAATTACTGGTTAATTAACAATACACTAATTATTTTATACCTTCAACTTTATAGAACCGTTCAAATAATCCCACACAATGTTTATTATTAGAAAATCATAAATGAGAATAGTTCTGTAGATAGACAAAAAGTTATGTTAGTGTTAATCATATTTCCCTTTCCTAATTTCCATACAAACTAAATTTAAGGTTTGTCCGTTAAGGTAGTAGCTGATACCAGTTAATTTTCATATTATTATAATTTCTGGTAGTGTTAAACAAACTGTGTCTAAAAAGGTACACACAAAACTTTTTCTTCCTTTTTTATCAGATTATGTGCGACGTAGGAGAACGTAGTTAGAAAAGTAGTATTCTGTAGGCCTAGATGAGGAGAAACCCATTATAATTTACATCAAATCTTAATGCGCAAGGCCTGAGAGTCCTGTAAGGTTCAGCTTAGGCCTTTGAAGCCTTAACAGGCTTTCAAAGTTTCAATGTGAATCTTATAGAATAACAATAATTCGTTGAGTCATTAAAGTTGCTAGCAAAACAGAAATAGTATATTACAGTTATTTAATTTTTTTAAGATTGATGAGTGAACATTGACATTTTTCGGTCGAAATTTGATCAGTGGGTGATATCTAGTACCAATTAATGTTAACAGTGGTATTGACTGTAAAACAATAATGTATCAAACGCATATTGGAGGCAACCATCATTAGGCACCGATTAGAATAAATTTTACAACTAAGAGATTTATTACATAAGTGCTAATGCTAATTCTATGAATTTGGTTGAAGAATATCTGTAATTTAACGTCGATTAATTAAAAACGCAATTTGTTGTGGTGTTATAAACTTTTTCTTAGTTTTAATGATTTCTTTGTTGATTTTTATAAATAATATAAGGTACTGTGTTAGGTTTAGGGGATATAAAAGTGTAAAAAATACAAAAAGTTTCAAATTAGGTGTTTATAGTTTAATTGTATCAATAAATTTGGTAAAATTTAATAACTAAACCATTGTTATAGTTAGAAACTATTAAACAAGAGTTCTTCACTTGAATACATTAATACACACAAATCCCTCTTAAGCCAGGGGGCACTCTCTCTGTAAACTGCGTTCAACTAATGGTCATTACTTGAAAACTAGGTCGCTCGTAATTCTAGAAAAGCTGCGGTATCAATTTAGGCCTAAACCTTAACACGGGGTAGTAAATGTGAAAATATCAGCCAAGGGGAACAAAGACATATAATAACAAGTTAGATCACTAAGAAATTTAAGAGGTTATGAAAAAGAAATATAAAATTCTTCCATGTTCTCGTATTGACAATTGATTGGCTAAGGAAAGTAGAAATGTTCCATATGATTTTGTCTATTATACTCAAAAGTGTGGTACAATTTTAAAAGTAGTACGGTGAATGTTTTATTTTACCTTTTATTTTCTTTACATTGGCAAGTCTTAGAAGCTGAAACGGAAGCTTTTAAGACTTTTCGGTGGGTTTACTTGAACTCTGGACAACTTGCTTTGCTTCCACTGCATTACCCATTTTTGTAGAAATGTAAAATTTCTACTTAAATTCATATTTTTTTGCTTCGTTGCACGTACATTTAAATTAATTCAATATTTTTTTAAGATTACTCTTCAATATAATTTTTTTTATATTTCTGATAATTTAAGACATCCCAGTATCAAAATCAAAAATACTGTAAAACATTAATATATTCTGACGTTTTCAAATCTTTTTTTTAACTCACTGACATATTTTTTAGGTGTGACGCATGGAGTAAACCATATATCAATTACTTTTGGTGACTATGAAATATTCACCAGAATGAAATTGTTGTACATGAAATTTCTTGAAGGATGTTAAATAATTATTAATCAAATTAATCCGTTTTCCATATAAATTCCTTTTGGTCTTATAAAATCGACATACTTTTACATAGTATACTACATAACTTTATTTCTTTTCACATTCAATTTAAATACAGTATATGATATCAGATTGAGTTACAATATCTAAGTGGTATTCAGTTAATGTTCAGCTCATGCCATTTCTATAACGATTTCCGCCTCTGCATAAAGGATGAAAGGGCCAAATTAGGTTTCATGAAAGGAGGAATATTAGAAGGGGCATAAAGTTATCATTACAACGTACAAAATACTACTGTATAAGAATAATTAAACAATTAATTGTGTTTATTTTCTAATAATAAAAATGCGACTATTTTAAAACTTGGTAAAAATTCAACAGATCAAAACTACTTTTATAGACTGTTACACAATTAATTAACCTATACAAAACTACTGGATTCAGTAGTGTCGTCGCGATTTAAATTTAAAAAAATCCTAAATGGCTTTTGAAGAAAATTAAAGGTTGTTTCCATATTTCCAGTAAAAAATTTACAATAAAGTTTTTCAGGCAGGACGATAGTTATTAAAATTTTAAGTATACTATAAAATTTATTATGTATTTTATATTTTTTATTTCTTTGTATATAATCATGTCACCATAGTCATCATAGTCACCATATATCAATTACTTTTGGTGACTATGAAATATTCACCAGAATGAAATTGTTGTACATGAAATTTCTTGAAGGATGTTAAATAATTATTAATCAAATTAATCCGTTTTCCATATAAATTCCTTTTGGTCTTATAAAATCGACATACTTTTACATAGTATACTACATAACTTTATTTCTTTTCACATTCAAATTAAATACAGTATATGATATCAGATTGAGTTACAATATCTAAGTGGTATTCAGTTAATGTTCAGCTCATGCCATTTCTATAACGATTTCCGCCTCTGCATAAAGGATGAAAGGGCCAAATTAGGTTTCATGAAAGGAGGAATATTAGAAGGGGCATAAAGTTATCATTACAACGTACAAAATACTACTGTATAAGAATAATTAAACAATTAATTGTGTTTATTTTCTAATAATAAAATGCGACTATTTTAAAACTGGGTAAAAATTCAACAGATCAAAACTACTTTTATAGACTGTTACACAATTAATTAACCTATACAAAACTACTGGATTCAGTAGTGTCGTCGCGATTTAAATTTAAAAAATCCTAAATGGCTTTTGAAGAAAATTAAAGGTTGTTTCCATATTTCCAGTAAAAAAATTTACAATAAAGTTTTTCAGGCAGGACGATAGTTATTAAAATTTTAAGTATACTATAAAATTTATTATGTATTTTATATTTTTTATTTCTTTGTATATAATCATGTTGTGTCAAAATATATAGACTTCTTCATCATTTATGAGTTTTTACCAAAAAATTGAATAACATTAAATTCGGTTGTTAAAAAATAATGGTCATATAACCATATAGGTACAACAAAAATTACTGACATAACCTAATTATCATGAAAGGCCTATGGCAACAGTTTCCATTGTTCGTTTATTTTCTCTACATATAGCTAATTTGTGTTTTAATTGTATTTATCTTCTATCTCCATTGTTCTATTTATAAATCAAATTAATTCAAATTCAACTTCTATGATTACTTAGTGATACCTTAACAAATCTTAACAAAATAACGCTAAACTAGTTTGTTTTGGGTATTATTAAAGCGTTATTTACTTTAAGTAATTCTCTGTTATTCTTTTCCCATCAACCAGTGTAATTCTATATTTAAATAGCGTTACCTTTTAATTTTTTAAAATCTAAAATACTCTAATACTATATTTAATTTTTAAGAATTTATAGCTTAGTATATGATTTATTTTAACAGCCAAACTAACGCATCGTAAATTATTGTATTGCCAAACATTACGATTATTTACTCAGTCAATTCAAGGAGTAGGCCTACAATCATTATCTTTGTTTTATCATTCTTAATGTTAGCTGAATGATATGTCTCCGCAGAACTTAATTAGTAGTCATAAAAATTCAAAGTATATAACTCCACCAATTTTTAAGCATTTATTGTGTTATTAAGAATATTTCTTCGTGTGTTTTATTTTTAATCTTTTCTGTAATCTTTACTAAGGATATTTTCTTTAGGCATTAATTTACTGGATTCGTGGGTCACTAGTGTCCAGTTAATCCTTTGTATCAAGTTAGGCCTTAAGAGAATCCAGCTTTACATGGGGGCAATATACAACTCTGCAGATGTAGGAGATGTAAATTTTTGAAAGAAACAAAATCTGGGGTATGTCTCATGGTCGATTATAATCGTAATTAAAAGATTATGTTCCAGTAATTAAAAAGAATTAAGTAGAAATCTGAAAAACAATTTTATTGAGCGTTTTAGTGAATTTCCTTTAGAATAAAGCTATTACCGTCGTTTTCATGGGAGCTACCGTTTATACCGTTTAGGGGACACCACTGCGATTACATAAATTTATATATGAATTTGTAGCTTTTTGTGTGTACTTTCTAGATACGTAGTGGGTTTTCGTCGGAAACACATTTAAAACTGCAAAAATAACGATTTACTAAAAAATTTAACATGGGCTTGTATGGGAAATAGAATTTTCAATTTTTAGTGGTTGTTACCACGATAACTAAAGCAAAAATTGTCTAATCATTATGAAATTTGGTACAGGCATGTAAAGTTGGATTCTCTTAGATGAGTTCGTGAACCAGTAAGATCGGCCCAACTTCAGTAGGGAAAGTGGGGGATTTTACCCCCCAAAAGTGGAATTTTGCCATTTTTCACATAGATATTTTTATTACATTAACTTTTCGTTTACACCATTAAATTCAGCTCGAAAAAACAAACAATTTAGTAGATTCAATCATTGCTCTAATTCCACTGGTTACCAAGATATTACCGAATTTCCTTTGAAATAAAGCTATTACCGTCGTTTTCATGGGAGCTACCGTTTATACAGTTAGGGGACACCACTCCGATTACATAATTTTATATATGAATTTGTAGCTTTTTATGTGTACTTTCTAGATACGTAGAGGGTTTTCGTCGGAAACACATTCAAAACTGCAAAAATAAAGATTTACAAAAAAACTTAACATGGGCTTATATATGAAATAGAATTTTCAATTTTTAGTGGTTGTTACCACGATAACTAAAGCAAAAATTGTCTGATCATCATTAAATTTGGTACAGGCATGTAAGTGCAGGTCTGCTGCGAAAGTGATATTTAGCATTGGCCTAGTAAACAATTCAAAGTAACTTCTAAACGCTTCTCTGAAACGATACGTGAGCATTAAATCTTAAAATACTTTGCACTGAATAGTTTACTTTATAGCTCTTTGTTTTCTCTAAGTCAACAAGTCTTGGAAGTTTAAACGTAAGCTTTTAAAACTCCTCTGAGGATTGGCCTGGGAATTTAAACATCAAACCTTACTTCATCACTTTACAATGAAGACATTTCTATGAACTGAAAGTTCATGCACTAGATGTCATACTAGAGCATGGCTATTATATGTATAAAGTGAATTAATATATTTTGCTTTAGATTTAGAGCGTATGAGTTTTATGTAGTCGCAAATAGTGAGTATAATGACGTAATTAACTTAAAATGCGTTTCTAGCTATGGATGCTAATCTTAATTTAGTAGTATTTTCACCAAATCCATTCAATAAAGTACGCACTTGCTTATCGTTTTGCGTTGGCTGTGAGTAGATGCAGAATTGTTTGAACGTGAAATGAAGGTGTTGTTAAGTTATTAATATTTATTATTATTATTTGTATCATAACTATTTAAAGCAAGCAAAAGTGTGTTATGTAAAATTTTTTATCATTATTTTTTAACTTCATTAACTATTTCATTTTAAGTTAATATTTATCTACTTTTTGTAATAGAGGACAATGTGGTTCTCATGTTCGCCTCAATAAAGAAGCCTCAATAGATGAATAAATGTTCGGCCTCATTTATTCCGTTTATGGGGTAAATCCATGATCCAACAAGCATGATCAAAGAGTGATCCACAGACACTTGAGTGACATTCCTAAACGATAACGCATACAGATTATGCGTTTAAAAAAATATTTTTTAAGAGGAAGACAATTATAAACCATTGTTTGGCTGTAATGATACAATATTCTATTGAAATTCTCAACAATATTGATTGAAACTATATGTTTAGTTAATTTTAATTTTTTTTTCATTCTTTAATAGTTTTCAAATACCAAACTATTAGTTAATTATATCATGCTTGTGTCAAAACTATTTAAACTATAAATACCATTTTTATCAAATTAAAAGATAAATCCTCACCCAGTAGGTAAGTAAATTAGTCGTTCTTTTAATTATTCACTTAGTATAAAGAAGCATCTAAGAGGAAGATAATAATTTGGAAATACTTATACTGTATCAGTGTACTTACTTATTACTCTACTTATCAAATAGAATTCTTGTTTAACTGGCCCTAATCTATACTTATTTAATACGCTAAGGGTTTTTTTTTTTGTCTTGAGAACTCCTCCTACAATTTTCAACCGATTTTCAAGTTTTTGGTGTCGTTGTATAGTCTGTAGTTGTTTCCGCAAAAAATTGATGAGAATCGGACTGAAAATAAAGGCGCTATCCACCATTGAAATCTCAAAATTTCCCATTTAAATAACATTGGGACTGAATAAAGCATTTGAAACATCTGTTAATAATCAGCTGTAAATACGTGTAGTTATTGGCGATTGAAGATATTAACATTATTGGTTTGGTCGGATGTCATTGATTTAGAGCTAAAGTAACATTTAGACTGTATTTAAATAAATTGCTCGATTTCGACCAACACGTATACTAGTATTAAATTAAAATGCAAAGTAATTATTTAATGATTGCTATATGCTAATCCCTCAGGGGCAGTGGGCTTTCCACTGTACGGGTGTTTCTTGGCAACCCCGGGGTACCTGAGCCAAGCTGTGAGACCCTCCTCACAGTTCTTCCCGAGCTAGGGCCTTTCTTCTCATCTTTCAGGTCTTAGCTCACCGTCTTTATTCTTTCCTGAGCTAACCTTGCTCACCTTCTTGTTTTCGACCCCGAATCAAGGGTGTCTTTCCACCTTCTTTCGACCGGCGCATGCTGGGGGGTCCTGGGAGTGTCCCTGTTGTGTTGCAGGGACTGATGTGTGCCTCGCACTGCCGATGGTCTCCTCCAGTGTGTCGTCAGAAGCCAGCCGCTTCGGACCTTAGTCAGGGAGTGCGGCATGGATGCAGGGATCGGACTCTGCATTGCCACGGTGCGACCCCCAGCACGTCCGGCACATTTTGTGTATCGGTGCTGGGCAAACGGAGGTTCGGGCCCCGGAGTCCCGGGGTAGGGGTGTCTTATCTCCTACGGGGGGTAGACCTCCGAGGGTGTACCCGCTCTCGACCGATGAAGGGCCGCCTCTTGCCGCACGATGCGCTGGTGAAACAAAAGTATGGATTTTAAAATGCAAAACACGAACGATGATGAGATAGAGCAGGCCGCCTTTAAGCGCAGCTCAAGACTGCAGAGGTCTCCGACCTTGAACACTGGAACGCCGACGAAGGGTATTAAAACCACCCCCCCGCCGATGCCATTCAAGGCTCTTGGTGGTGTCGGATCGTCGTCCAAAACCGGACAGAAGAAGGAGGAGATCGGTATGGCGATGGAGGTGGCCGAGCCGGCAACACCATTAGCCAATATCCAAGGGATTCCTCCCAGGAAGAGCCCTCTTCGTGCGGCATTCGAGCTGCAAATGCTTCGTCAGCAGCAGGACGACGCCCACGAGGAGGAAGACTCACTTCTGAAGAAGATGAAAGCTCTTTTGAAGGAGATGGCCAAGGCCCTCTTAATTCAAAAGAACGTGAACAAGGCGATAAAAGAGGGGATCCCGAAACTCGAAGATGCTCTAGAAGAAATCGAGGAATGCCGGAAAATCAGGCTAAAGGCAGTGAAGCAGGAGCGCGATGTCACGAACCGAGTCATCTCTGCTTCGCCTCAAGCTCACCTGGCTGAGTCCCAGACTCAAGCCAGAAAGCGAAAGAAGAGGCAGAGCGGTTCTTCGCCTGGAAGCCCTGAGCTTGTCGAGGTGGACTCGGTGCCGAGACCGGTTTTTGTCACTGCGGCATCGCAGACATCTCCTGTCCAGGCTACTGAATCCGCCCCGGGCGCTGCCGTGATTCCAGCGGCTACTCCTGCAGAGTTTCCTGCTCCGGCGGCTAATCCTGCCTTGGCAGCAAACTCTGCCTCAACACCTTTGGGGGGCTGGAAGACGCGCCTGTCTAAGAAAGAAAGGAGGAGGCAGAAGCAAGCGGAGGCGGCTTCGAAAAGTGCGTCGAGGGTGGAGCGGACGCAAGTCTCGAAACCGGTTGGGGAGGCCTCTGGCAAGTCTGTCAGAAAGCCTAAACAACCCAGGCCTAAGAAGCCCAGGACAGAGGCAATCTTGATCAAGCCTTTAGGGGGGCGATCTTTTGCCGATGTTCTGGGTCAGATTAGATCGCAGGCCAAACCGGAGGAGACCGACACCGTTATCAAGTCTATTCGGCGAACCCAGAACGGGGATGTCCTCCTCGAACTGGGGAAGTCGAGTGACAAGATCGGTTTTGCCGCTTCCCTCAAGACTGCACTTGGGGACAAAGGCTCAATCAAGGCCCTAGAACCGAAGTGTTCGGTCGAGATTCGGGACCTTGATGCCCTCTCCACCGAAGAGGAGGTGACCCGTGCGATCCAGGTGGCACTCCCGGAGATACCAGCTGATGGAGTGAGGGTATGGCTAACAAAGCCCAACCGAAGTCAACTCCGGATGGCTGTTGCTGAAATGGGCGAAAAGCACGCCAATAAGCTGCTTAGCCTTCAGCACCTCAGAGTCGGTTGGGTCAGTTGCAGGCTCAAACGGAGGGTGGTAGTTTCGAGATGCTTTCGCTGTCTCGGTTTCGGCCACTCCTCCCGAAACTGTAAAGGGCCCGACAGGAGTGCCAACTGCTTCCAGTGTGGAAGCCAGGGCCACAAACGCAAGGAATGTTCCTCGAGCCCCTCCTGCTTCCTCTGCAAGGATTCAGGCTCCAGTGCCCTCGGTCACTTACCCGGGTCTGGTCAGTGCGGTGCCTTCAGAGCCGCACTTGAACAGGCAAAAGGCAGCGGCCGGTAATTCGCATCCTCCAGGCCAACCTTCATAGATCCTGGGGAGCTGATAACCTTCTAGATCAGCTCGCCCTAGAACTTGGTGCTGACGCGCTCCTTATCAGCGAACAGTATCGGGACAGAGACCCAAACATTTGGATCTCGGACAGCCTCGGTACTGCTGCATTTTGGGCACGTAATACACGAGATGTCTTGGTGCGGAGTCACGGGCGCGGCCGAGGATTCGTCTGGGTTCGGTGTGGGGACGTGACTATCTTCAGTTGCTACCTCACACCCAACGAGGCCGTCCAGGACTTCCGCGACAAGATAGATAACCTAGAGGAGTGCGTTCTCGGCACCACCGGGCATGTCGTCGTTGGTGGCGATTTCAATGCCAGGGCCGTCGATTGGGGAATGCCCTCTACCAACTCCCGGGGGAAATACATCCTGGATTTCATCGCCAGGGCCGGTCTTGTCGTCCTCAACCAGGGCGACACACCTACTTTTCGGCGCCCCGGGCAGAGAGGCACGATCCCCGATGTCACCTTTGCGTCTGAGTCGCTCCTTCCGAGGATCTCTGGCTGGAGGGTTGTGGAGGACTACACGGGTAGCGACCACCAATACGTCGTGTTTGACCTGCATGATCAGGCAAATCGTCGAGTTTCCGCATCTCGGGAAGGGCCACGCCGGTGGAACACCAACAAACTGGACGTGGTCAAGTTCACCGAAGTCATCTCTCGGGGAGCGCAGGGGAATCCTGGTGAGGCTGGGGCCGAGGCACTAGTAACATCCACGATGGAACTGATCGTCTCGGCCTGCGACCAGTCTATGCCGCGAAGGAAACCCCGACGCGACAAACAACCCGTTTACTGGTGGACTGAAGAGATTGCGGAACTCAGAAGAACATGTTTAAGAACTAGACGAGCCGCCACAAGAGCGAGAATCCCCGCAGACAGAGTTCGTAAGTCGGAGGCCTATAAAGCTGCGAGAAAATCTCTCCGCCAGGCGATCAACAGGAGCAAGGCGAATAGCTGGAGGAGACTTCGTGACGACGTTGATTCCGACCCCTGGGGCCTGGGTTACAAACTTGTAACACAGAAACTCGGCGCCCGCTCTCCACCTTCCATCATGGAGGGCGCCACCATGGGGAGGATCGTCGCTGCGTTGTTTCCTGAACATCCACAGCGACCGCCGGTTGACTTCGGACGGGTAGAGGACGTTCCACTCTTCACTTTCGAGGAGCTAGAAACCTCCGTTCTCTCCCTGAAGAGCAACAAGGCTCCTGGCCCGGACGGGATTCCCAGTGAGGCTTTAAAGAAAGCATTTTTAATCAACGCTGACTTGTTGATGAGAATGTACAATGCCTGTTTGGTAGAAGGGGTGTTTCCGGCTCCCTGGAAAACAGCCAGGCTTGTACTGATCAGCAAGGGCAAAGGTGATCCCGAGCTGCCGTCGTCCCACAGGCCTCTCTGCATGTTGGACACGGCTGGAAAGCTGTTCGAGAAGCTGATCCGTTCCCGCCTGACTTCTGCCGTGGAAGCTGCCGGGGACTTATGCCCCCGTCAGTACGGCTTCAGAAAGGGACGGTCAACGATCGACGCTGTCACCGAAGTTCAGAGAGCTGTGGAGAGAGCCGAGAGCCACAACCATTTCTCCCGCCGAGTAGTGCTTCTTGTTACGCTTGATGTCAAGAATGCCTTCAACTCTGCGAGGTGGGTCGATATGCTGGATGCGCTTCGCAACACCTTTCGTATTCCTGCATATCTGTTGCGGCTCATCGAGGATTATCTACGCTCTCGAAGCCTGATTTATGACACGAGGGACGGAACGCGGACGATGGAAGTCACTTCTGGTGCCGCACAAGGTTCAATACTCGGCCCGGATCTCTGGAACGTTGCCTATGACAGCCTCCTGAGGTCCGAGATGCCTGAGGAAACCACTTTGGTTGGGTACGCCGATGACGTCGCAGCTCTCATTGCTGCACGTAACGTTGAGCTGGCCCAACTGAAGTTGAACCGAGTTATGCGGGTGGTCAACAACTGGATGTCCGATCACGGTCTCTCACTTGCTCTCAGTAAGACGGAGATCGTGATTCTCACGAAGAAGAGGATCGACACCGTCGTCCCGTTTCGAGTGGGAAGGGAGGTGGTCACATCAACTCGTGCCGCCAAATACCTCGGGGTTATGGTGGACACCAAGTTAAGCTGGAGGGATCAGATCTTCCGTACGGCGGACAAGGCCGCTAAGGTAGTGACTTACCTTAGTAGGCTGATGGCCAATGTCGGGGGTCCCCGATCCAGCAGAAGACGTCTGTTGATGTCCGCGGTCCAGTCCGTGCTTCTTTACGGGGCAGAGGTGTGGGCAGGCGCTCTAGATAAGGAGTGCTACAGGTTGCGACTCGCCCGGGTTCAGCGTCAAGCTGCGCTCCGAGTGTGTTCCGCCTACCGGACAGTGTCCGAGCCTGCCGTCCTGGTGGTCGCCGGAGTCATCCCTGTCAAGCTCTTGGCAGGGGAGAGGAAAGCGATTTATCAGAGACAAGGCGAGATCGGCAAGGACACGGCAAGAACAGAAGAGCGCTCCCGAACCTTCCAGCAGTGGCAACACAGCTGGGAGCACGACACCCGAGGACGATGGACTGCGCGACTTATCAAGCAGGTCCAACCATGGGTGGAACGGCGGCATGGGGAGGTGGACTACTACCTGACCCAATTTTTCACAGGTCACGGCTATTTTCGGTCGTACCTGAACCGGATGGGAAAGACCGGTTCACCGGACTGCATTTATTGCCCGGGTGTTCCCGACGATGCGGAACACACATTCTTCCGCTGTCCCCGTTGGGAAGGGCCCCGCCTGGAGGCCACACAAATCTTTGGTGTATTTTCGGTGGACTCGGTCTGCCAAAAGATTTTGGAGGATGAGGGCAACTGGGATTGTTTGTCACAGTTCGTCCGGGGCATCCTCCTGGAAAAGAAAACCGATCTGGACCGCGAAGTGGCCCAGATCCCTTGATCGAGCGGCTGGATAAGGAGCGAGCCCCACGGGCGTAAGCCAAATTTAGGCCTAGCCTGACGTAATGTGACAAACAATTCCAGGTTAGATTCCTAAAGAGTAGAGGAGGTTTTTTAGTGGGTAAACCCGTTTTTTGGGGAGCCCCACACTACAGGCTGGCCACCTGTGTGCGTAATGCATTTTTCCGCCTCTCCCTCAAAAAAAAAAAAAAAAAAAAAAAAAAAAAAAAAAAAAAAAAAAAAAAAAAAAAAAAAAATATGCTAATTAGTCTTGTTAAGTGTTTGATGTAATATCGCAGTAACAAACGCATCAGAATCAATTAGACTGATTATATCATGTCATGCAATAATTAAAAGTTTATTACATCTCTATGTTTAATGCAACCGGATTTATTCAATAATCAACGTTCACTTGGATTCATCAAGGTCTGGTTTATTCGTTCCATTTTAAGTGATAAAATCACTTACATGATTGATTTGGGATTTCACATTATATAAGTAAAGCATATACATCGAAATAAAGCAATTGAGAGAAAAGCATGAAAGGTATTCTTATCAAATATTTTCTTAATTCGATTCATTTTGTGTACAAAATAAAAATACGAAATAATAGTCTGCTGTTTTACAGATTATGACAAAACCCTCAATTGATTTAGGATGCATTTAGCCTATAAAAATTAATTAAAGACATATAACACGATGATATTATCGACTACATATATTATTTAAATTCAAATATGATTGAATTTACGTATTGTTTGGTAATTATACAATTTTTCATAAATATATTTCAATAGCAAATGTACGTTAAATGTTAACATTTCAATTGTCATATTATTGTTTAAATGTAAAATGATGTGAAAAATTATTTGAATTGAACTCAGTGAAATAAAATAATGTCTTAGTTGCACTTTTTTACTCGTCAATGCCATAGAAGCTGGGAAAACTAAGAGTTTTCAACGAAACAATTTTCATACTATATTAATTTTTATATAAAAGAGAGAACAAAGTAAATTGTATGCTCCATAGGAAATGTACTTTCCGACAACATTCCTAGAACATTGCAAAACTTGCAGAAGAAAAAAAGAAATCTTCAGAATAATGTTCCCTAATGCAACCTTTGGTTTATTTTTGTCTTAAAGTCTTAAAAGTCAAAACGGAAGCTTTTAAAAACAGCTCCGTTGGTTTTACTTGAACTCTGAGAACAATGAACTTCAGTTTCACTACATGAACTGCCACATTGTAAAAGATGGAATACTGCTGTATGGGGCGTAGTATTTCTTAATAAAAGTCTAAACATGTGGGGTATTTCTTCTAACTTACATTTGATATCTATGAACTTTTATATATTTTCAACTTTCAAAAGTGTGTAAATTAATTGGTTTACTAATACTGTAAGTTTCTACTTTTCTTAAACATAAACAAAAAATGTTTTATAACTTTTTTTTATTTTTTTATTTTTTATTTCTCTACTACTATAATTTATTGAGAGTAATTTGTAAAATGATATTAACCAATTTAAATACTCAATATTTATTATTTAGATTTTTTAGTTATTGTACTTAGTTTTCGATGGGAATTCGAATATAAAAAAAGTTTTCGTATATGACCATCTTACTTTTAGGCTACTTGGAGCTTGACACAGAGGATACTTTTTATAAAGATACTCTTTTATAATTGGTCCTTAGTTTTAACCTTGGTTGATATTAAAGTGTCCTAAACAACATATAACATAAAGCGAACAGGCTAAATGATTTGCTATTGTTCTGTTTTATATTATTTTCTTGCATATGTTCTAATTCTTCCAAAACCAGATTTTTCTAGTTGTATCAATTATATATATTATTAAGACTGTCAAATCGCCTTTATATAGTTCAAAATTGCTCGCACCAAAACGTTTAAATACAAAAACAGTTCACAATGTGATGTTATAAACATCAACCAGATAGAATGATATAACCATTTAATACAAAGGTATAAATACAGATGTATAATATTATACGTACGTAATGAGTAAAATGAACTTATTAATTCTTTCTTGTTTACAGTATTCATCATCGAAAGTAAAAGAAAATTAAAAATTAACACATTCAATCTCTAATCAATCATCTTCAATACAATTTAGACTTACAAATTAGGTCTACATAAATAATCTTAACCCGTAATAATTGAATAATTCATTGATTAAAGTGTTACAATTAATTATATAATTGAATAAATTTCTTTACAGCACACATAATTTGTTTTATATAAAATAAGACATTACTGAATGTGCTTTGTTATGGTTTTACTTACAAAAGTATTTTTTATGAGTAATGCATTCTAGTAAAATAATCTAAATAGTTTCTTTGAAATAACCTTTAGTGACACACTACTTGTTTGGCAATTATTGCCATTAGTATAGTGAGTTAAAAAAAATATATTTACAAGTCTTATCACAAGTTTGTATTATAGCTTTCGTTTTCATTTAAACTTAAGTTGATAAGAAACATATGCTTGGATTTTATGTTTTAAAACTAAGTTTAGGTTTAAAACTGATATAACTGCTTCAAAATTCTAATCCTTGTCACTGTATTCTCAAATGCTTAATTTAATCAGAGTTTGTTGAAGACATAAACTTGTTGATGCGTAAATGCATAAACTGGGTGAAAAACACGCTCAGAAAATTGCACTATATATATTTTTTTTTTTTTTTTGTGAGTAATACTTTTAAGATTTTCGCATTAAAATTTTCTCTAATGAGATTTATGAAAGAGATAATAATAATTTACAGTTATGAGATTCTCAAATCAATAAGAATATTGGTTTAGGACCAATGCAATTACAGTGAATAAAACTATACAAATACCGGAAAGTTAATCCAGACTCCATTTAATTGTATAACGCCAAAGAAGAATTTTAATATCTCACTTAAATACTGGTTCACATGAAATTTAAATGAACTAATGTTTATAACTAAAAACATTAATTCTATGCTTGTTTCACAATAAAAGTTAGACAACAAGTGTAACAACCTGTGACATCCCGGATAAACAGGAGTTCGTTTAATGCCAAAAAGAGGGCCAAATTATTTTCCGCGCTTCTTAACTTTTGCTCTGAACACTTTCTTGGTGTCTTTATTTATACAGAAAATTTTAAATAGAAATATATAAATATTTATCATTAGTACCGGCTGTTCTTTTTGTGTCGTGTTTCAAAAATTTTGAGATCAAATTTGTAAATTTGAAGAGTTTTAAAAATGTTTGAAAAAATTCGAAACAATAATGTTGTAAATTGTTTAACAAACTGTAAATAAATTGAAATTACATTAAAATTCCAAAATTGTTCATGAGGTACACGCTTTTCATTAGGTGAACTACATATTTTGTAGACAGTAAAATATATAATTGATAGTTTCCATCAGCTAAAAACAATACAAAATAATATTAAAACAATCAAATATTGAGATAATATAGTGACTTTTAGAAAAATTTTGTAGATTTATGTTTAAGAGTTTACTATAAAGAATATGACGTACCATTACTATTAAAAACCCACCAAAACTCCACTAACACCAAAATACACGAATTTTAATCAATATCGTTTCTAACAGTTTACAATGGTTTAATTCAAATCTAGTTAATTAAATATAAATAAAATTACAGTTTGACTAATTTTCACAAAACATAACTGTACTTTGATAATATTCATAGCTTATAAAATCGTATAAACATGTAAAAGTAACACTAAACATTAGCTTTATACCAATTTAACGTCATGTATATTTCTTATTGAATAACATTATTTGTTTAGACTAAAATAAAAATACATTAAATAGCAGATGTTCATTGGCTCATTAGATATAACAATTACATGGGGTGAGTATAAGAAGCAGCCTACTCCAGATTCCTTGTTTCTCTCCCTCTTTCTGCTTATAATTGCAAATAAACAAGGAAGCACAAGGTAAGAGTCCACTACCTACACATGAGATCTTTCTTCTCTATGAACTCAAATGTGTTATAGTTCTACAACGTGAAAATTATAAACAGAACTTTAAATTTAATTTAAAAAATAAATATTTGAGAAAATACAAGATTCGCAAACCTCTATATTAGGGTGTTTATGTTATTGAAATACTCACTATTCTCTTTAAACAACCAAGTGTTAATTACTTTTGACATAGTAGACAATTTTTGCACATACGGTAAATGAATACGGTTAACGCTAAACGCTATAAAAATGGTGGACTTAGATACTTTTACTGCTTGAAGCTACAAAACTCGTTTAAAGTGATCAATAGTAACCATTAGATAGACACCACTCATACAGTTGAACTATCCTGCGTAACGTGACATAGGTAAATTTGTCAACTTAAAAATAACTTTTAGCGATTACCGTAAGATTTACCGTATGTTGCAAAAACTCTCTATCCGTTTTTTCAATGACAATGGTGTTATTTTTTTCAGGTATATCGTACCAGAATCGGGTTTTAATGAATATAGCAACTGATTGAAGTACTTTTAGATGGTAATTAGTATTGTAAATCACATTTTCTTTTTTATGGTAATTTGTAAGTATAATTGTAAATTCGTTAAATCGTTAAACAAACAATAAATCGCTTCAAAACAAAAACCTTTGTAGGTTTCGATAGCGTTAGTGTATAAAATCCTCCGCAGACAACAAGGCAGCGATACACACGTCAAACGTAATATAAATGACCCCTTCCGTTCACACTAGGCAGCCAGCTGTGCAGGTGTGTGTGGGTGTTGCCCGACAAGTGTTGTAGGCGTTGCAAAATTATTGTAGTCAGGCTGTATGACGCTCTGTAAACCCACTCGTACAAACTAATTTAGATTTCGTAAACCTGTGCCTTTATTGAATATTTATTAAGTCAAATCAGTACTAATAACTGTTTTAAAGGGTAATTTAATGGTGTATACAGCAAATGTGTGTGTTATTGTTACAGTAGTAATATTGTAAAATAATGTTTATATTCTCTTTCAAAAGAAATTTCTTGATTTCAATTGCTATGAGTAGGTGCTAACATAATATCCCAAAACTACGAAATAACATTATTACTCAGGCTTTGTTATTGTTGGTGTTTAGTCTAGTAAAACTACCCTACGCATTTTATAGTCGAGTTTGTGTTTGTATAGATTAATGCTAGCAAAATGACCAATTAGTTTTTACTTAACTTTTTTCTTATTATTAAATAGCTAATGTTCAATAAATTTATAGATTCTGTCCCATTCCTCAGATGAATGCTTTGTGTGTGCATGTAAAATATAAAGAAATAAATTTGGATAAAACAATGCTTTATTTGTACTTCACGCAAAACAGTTGTTTTCTGGCCTGTAATTAGTATACAAACTTTTTCCTTAGCATCATTAAAGTGCACAGAAAAACATTTATTAATACTTCCCTTTCACTAATCTCAAAAGTTGTGTTAGCTTGAAAAATCGTACTAATGGAAAACAATGACAATGTAAATAAAAACCGACTTAAATAGCAAAGCCCATTTTAACCCGCGGACACACTGCACGACAAAACCGCCGTACGGCGATATCGTTTAATGGCATTGGAGTCAATGGCAGCACACACGGCGGCACCGGGACAGTGAAATCGCCGTCACGGCAGAAAAATGTATTGTACCGTGGGTTCAAGGGTATTCTCTACTTTAAATAAAAAATTTCGACATTTTTATTACCTAATTTGCATGTCAACCTTACGATTCTACAATAAGAAAATTAAAGTATCCTCACTACATTTTCAGTGGAATGCATAATGATATAAGAACTGATATCAGATAGAACCCCATGGTGGATCTCGCAGGTCGATAAGAGCTGAAGGATACGCCGTCAGAGCTGTTTACGTCACAAGTTATGACGTCATGTGATTTACAACCTTTCGAAAGGCGATGGATTATATTAAGAGGGCGTTGGAGTGCCGCCATGTTGGATTTATTTCCCATAAGAGCAATGCTAAACTTGTCCCCCGCATTTGTCATATAATTTCTTTATTTTTTGTCCGATTGGTTCGGACCAGATAAATAGCGTTTGAATCACAATTAAATTCCCCGTTCCTTTTACGAGATCGATTCTTTGTAAATAATTTATAAAATTCTGTAGAAAATATTTTTTAAGTAGTAAAAAACTTGCTTTGTTATTTCAAGTTAGTAAAAAACACTAATTTTTATAAAACAATCCTCTCGCAAACCAAATCCGCCTTGATGAACCCTTTATTTAGAGCTATAAACCATTATTTTCTGATTATAAATAAAGGAGTTATTTGACATCCCGTTTAACATTGCTCTTATGGGGGAAAGGCGGAATTTGGATTGACTCCAACGCCCTCTTAAGTAACCACGTAGCTTCCTTTCATTTCATCGTAGTTTTTTCTTATAGTGACAAAAGAGTAATTGTTTTTGTTATTTGCTTATTCCGTTGCTTTGATGGAAACCTATAAGACCAATGTTAAAATTTACAAATTTTAAGTTAGTTATAGACAAAAACATTTTTTCCTGGAGCTAGGACTGTTTTAAAACTTATTTTTTTACAAAAAACTAACAAATGGAAAGTTTAGGCAAAATCTACCAGCTTGATTTCGAAATCATGGAAAATACATCGCTTCACACCCTGCTCGCATTATATTATAGGATTTACATACTATTATTTATAAGGCTAGGAAAATTGACGTAGTGATTCAGCGGAATTCATCGGAATTCATTGGAATGGCTCCTGGTGGATTTCAGGCGAACTACATACAATAACGTCGAGAGCATGTCTATTGTAGTTATTTACCGCCACTAACTCTCTTGGTAGCATTTCATCCTGTTGTCTCGTGATTGATACAGGCAGAAAATTCTAGTTCCAAGATACTTTTTCAAAATTTAATACCGTCCAAATTGCCCAACGAAGAGGTATAAACTTTTAGTATTATATTAATTATCCATTTATGCACCAAATGTTTTTTACCATACACAATTCATAAAGTAGGTTTTACAAGTATTCTGTGAAAATTTCCCATTCCTACATTCAGCAGAAACAAAATCATGCCACATTGAAAAGGTTACTAATTTTCTTTCCTTTAAAAATGTTTTTATTTAGCTATTATATGATTTTGTTAAGTGTGATTTAATATTGGCGTTCATTGTTGAAATGTTTGACTGGAGATTTAACTTACCTTACAAAGTGCCAATTAACTGAAACTGAAATTGAAATTTGCTTGATTTTGAACAGAAAATTAAGTTTTTAAGAATATGTTTTCAATATGCCATAATTTTATTTCTACCAATGTTAGAGATCTGAAATTTTCAAACAATATTTTGCAAACCTACTTTATAAATTGTGTAGAGTTAAATTTAGTTTCAATTAGTTTTATAAAATCAAACATTAAATTTTCTTCATGTGACACATATACTTTAACATGACCACACGAACTGGGAACTTTAACCAGAGGTATACCCAGTTTTGTTGATAAATTCAAATATACTAGAGATCGCCTCCTGATCGAAATTCGATCAAAACTTTTGTTGATCTGGACCCAAGAAGTTAAAAACATTTTATAACTCAAACATCTGTTCTTTCAAATTTTCTAGCAGTTGTTTTTACAACAGCTGTCTAATGATTCATTCAATTCTCCTTCCTCCATAAGATTAACATTGGAACTTTGAAAGCCTGTGGGCCGTTGCCCTGGAGTCCGATGTGAATTAGAATGTGATTCTGTTCATCTACAGGACCATACCTTTCTAACGGCATGCGCGGATTTTTCCTACGATGCTCACTAGCTGAGAAAAAATGAGGAAACGAAACATGCTCGCGTATTAATATATAGATTTTAAATATGGTCTACCAGTGTGTCCATTCGTATGAAATTGTTCTGAAAATCAGTAAGGGTATTAATAGGAAAATACATAAACATGTGAAATAAATATGTAGTTTATTTATATAATATTTACACTTACAACATCTATATCACAAGAACGTAACTTCTAGTTAACACTTATACACTGCTACAGTAAAACTATCCAGATTTCTGTTAAAATATTTCCGATTAGATTTTTTAACAATGAAATTCAAACAAAGTAATTAATGTCATTCATAAAAAAGGAAAATTTTTACCTTATAAAGACTATTATAAATAAATAATGTATAATTTCATAAAAAATGTCCTAAACTTTAAAATGTGTCCTAAAGAGCTAAAGTCAAATATTTTATACTCTTTTAAATTGATCTTTTGAAGGTTGGTTAAAAATTTAAGATTATTATGTCATGAATTCCGAATCAGTTTAATCGTGATGTCATCTTGCCGAAATGCTATTTGATAAGAAAATATGAAAAATAAAGTTTGAAACGGAAGTCTTCCATAACTATGATATAGTTATGGTATTTCGTAAGATAACGATTATTACATTTTTATATGTCAAAACAATAATTTTGCCTAACTTAATATAAACAGAATAATATCTAATAGGAAATTATGTCCATAATAGTAAACTAGGTTATAAAATCAAGTACGTAAATTGGTGTTAGCAAAGATTAAATGTCTAATTTTAAGGACTTATAAAATGTCAATATTTCACAGGTTAAATTGTGGAAAAATAAATTGTGAGGAATTGTTTCATATCAAAATAAATTATTTACTATTTTCTTGGTTATCCTTGACATATTTTGAATTTAAATTTACAAACGACGGTGAGAAATAGAAAAACTTTTAAGGCAATAAGTTATGATGCAAAACACGAACACGTTTTATAGTTACCTGTCACAACTTCATCCGTTTTTATATCAATACAATATTTTTTAGAGACTCAAATCAATTTACATCTTTTTTATTTTTTATATTAGTGATTTATAAATCATTTACGAAATTTAAATGCAATAAAGCAATCTAATTATAATGAAAAAGCTAATTTACCACAAAAGATATGGCCTATTACTTAACAACAAAATAAATATTAATTAAGAAAACAAAAACAAAAAACCATTAAATTTTTTGTTTTTTTTTAATCAAAATATATATATGACATTTTTAACAGAGTACAGATGCACATAATAAGAATAATATGTTGTTTTACTGCACTACTAGTTTTTTTTCCTTTTTTAATAAATTTACAATGAGGAACTTTTTAAGTTGTATGACACGCTCTCAGCATTACAAACTTTTACTCAGGTGAGATTCCTTTTTCTTTCTTCTTCTTTCACGGGTGACTTGTCTAATCCCGACACAATGTTTGGCCTTGAGGGTCGCACTTCGGACAAGCTGGGTCTAGAAGTAACAGGTACTTTGGAACCAGTTCCAGCCGCGGAACCGTTCCAGTCAAAGTCGTTCCAGGGCTGGACCTCCGCAGAGCCCAGGAACAGGTAGACGATGTTGGTTGACACCAGGACGATCACTGCTATCCAAAACACCACACGCCATTGGAGCAGCGTGCTCTGCAAGACAAATTAGTCGTAAGTTGTGGTCTGCTTTCATTTACCCAAAAAAAGAAGAAGAAACTACGATTACAAAAGCTTATGATTTTATTTTTATGAAAAATATAAAGATTATGAGACATTTTGTCTTTAGTCCCAATTTTAACTTTTGTAAGAAATTGATTTTAAGTAAAATATTTGAGAATCAATCAGTTAAAAAATGTTTGAAGTTTATACTTTATATGGTTAATTGAGGTAAATTATACACCTCAATTTTATTACATGGGTTATTGTAAAAAATTTATTACTCAACAGCTAATAGGCTTATAAGACATTAATGAATAATACTGTACATAATTTCAACTACACACTATGTAGAATATTAAGAGTCAATCAATTCATCAATTTCATTAAAAACTTTTCTGTGCAGGTGTTTTTTTTTATGTATTTAAAATTTAAAGTTTCTTTTGATATTGAACAATTGGAACTTATTTATAGACATTGATTTTCCCTGCTCAATAACTCTAATTTAATTTCAAAAAAGATCTCTAATAGCAGAAAAACCTTCCAGCCCGATTTCTTCTGAGAAAATTTTAATCAATCACTCAATTTTAAACCCCCTTGAAGAAACCTAACCAATATTTCAATCTAAAAAGACTATCAATTGCATTATAATTGAATTATTGAATTGCATGTTTAAAACCAGATATAGTAGCCAACTGGCGTTAAATTTTACGAAATGGAAATTGAGCAATAAAGCATTCAAACAAAACATTTAAACAAATTAGGTAAGATTTTAACACAAAACATTTATGTGAAAAGTTGTTAAATAGTTGAAATTTAAAAACCTCGGAAGTGATAAGTCTCTTTGGTCGGATTTCTTCAAGCATTACATGTTTTCTTACTTAGAATTTTAAGGGATGAATTTTGAAATTAGTCTCTTCGTTATACCAACTTCAAGTTAGTTCAAACATCTCTTCTAGGTGGGGGGGGGGACAAATTTTCCTATCACAAAAGTCCAGAAGTTCTAAAAGAGTTAAGTGTAATTAGATTGCAAAAATTTTTTGCGTATTGAAAAAGGTTTTTTATCAAATATTTTGCACGAAGATAAACTTGTAACGTGCCCCAACCGCCTTACCTTTTCCTTACTCTTAAAAACCCTCCCGCAAGGTCTCACGACCACCCCCCGACCCGGCGTCGCCTTCCCCGGCTGGCGTCGCCTCCTGTAACTTCCTACGACCATCCCCCGACCCGGCGTCGCCTTTCCCCGGCTGGCGTCGTCTCCCGTAACTTCCTACGACCATCCCTCGACCCGGCGTCGCCTTCCCCCGGCTGGCGTCGCCTCCCGTAACTTCTCACGACCATCCCCCGACCCGGCGTCGCCTTCCCCCGGCTGGCGTCGCCTCCCGTAACTTCCTACGACCATCCCCCGACCCCGCGTCGCCTTCCCCAGGCTGGCGTTGCCTCCCGTAACTTCCTACGAAAATCCCCCGACCACGCGTCGCCTTCCCCAGGCTGGCGTCGCCTCCCGTAACATCCTACGACCATCCCCGACCCGGCGTCGCCTTTCCCCGGCTGGCGTCGTCTCCCGTAACTTCTCACGACCATCCCCCGACCCGGCGTCGCCTTCCCCAGGCTGGCGTCGCTTACCATGACATCCTACGATCTTTCCCCGATCCGGCGTCGCCTTCCCCAGGCTGGCGTCGCTTCCCGTATTGTCCCACGACCGTTCCCCGATCCGGCGTCGCCTTCCCCAGGCCGGCGTCGCTTCCCGTAACGTTCCACGACCATTCCCCGACCGCGCGTCGCCTTCCCCAGGCGGGCGTCGTTTCCTGTAACGTCCCACGACCGTTCCCCGACCCGGCGTCACCGTCCCCTGGTCGGCGTCGTCTTCCAGCACCACTTCCACCTTTCCCTTACCAGTCCAAAATTGCACGACCCGACATAACCTCAAATTACCCCCAAATCCAGTTTCCATGTTGAACATAGTCCGATGTTACCCCGCCGGCCGCCAGACGACTACTGGCGAGTTTTGGCTCAGTGCGCATGCGCGGCCTCGAGTTGACAAAACCGGAGCCGCCGCTGGCCTGGCCTCAGTTGCTGCCGAGCCACCGACCCGAGAGGATCTTCAGCGAACGGTAAGCATTCTACGATACCTACGACCCTACCTGCTAGAGCGATCCTAGCACACCCACGACCCGCTAGAGCGATCTTAGTATTTCCACGTCCTGCTAGAGCGATCCTAGCCTACCAACGTCCTGCTAGAGTGATCTTAGCATTTCCAAATCCTGCTAGAGCGATCCTAGCCTATCCACGTCCTGCTAGAGCGATCTTAGCACTTCCACGTCCTGCTAGAGCGATCTTAGCAATTTCACGTCCTGCTAGAGCGATCCTAGCCCACCTACGTCCTGCTAGAGCGATCTTAGCATTTCCACGTTCTGCTAGAGCGATCCTAGCCCACCTACGTCCTGCTAGAGCGATCTTAGCATTTCCACGTTCTGCTAGAGCGATCCTAGCCCACCTACGTCCTGCTAGAGCGATCTTAGCATTTCCACGTCCTGCTAGAGCGATCTTAGCATTTCCACTTCCTGCTAGAGCGATCTTAGCATTTCCACGTCCTGCTAGAGCGATCCTAGCCCACCTACGTCCTGCTAGAGTGATCTTAGCAATTTCACGTCCTGCTAGAGCGATCCTAGCCCACCTACGTCCTGCTAGAGCGATCTTAGCATTTCCACGTTCTGCTAGAGCGATCCTAGCCCACCTACGTCCTGCTAGAGCGATCTTAGCATTTCCACGTCCTGCTAGAGCGATCTTAGCAAAACCTAGTCCTGCTAGAGTAATTCAAGCACCATCTAGTCCTGCTAGAGTAATCCAAGCACCGTAGCCCATCCTGCTAGTGTAAACCGTAGCATTAGACTGTATCCTGCTAGTGTAAACCGTAGCAATAGACCGTATCCTGCTAGTGAGAATTTTAGCAATACCTATCCCCTGCTAGTGAAAACCCAGCACCCCCGAGGCGGCTATGATGAACTATTAAAAGATTATTGAATCGTGACTGAAACCTTTTATAAGGTCAAATTCTGAGCCGATATTCCTTTCTCCCTTGTTATCCTACGACCCCTGGAATTTTGACCCAGCATCCACCGAGTTATCTTGGCAAATAATTTATCTTGGCGGTACTTTCCCCTAAAACGAATCACTACACGACCGAGTGACGTTATAGATTTTGGAGCCCGAACTGGGACGAATATTCGAAACTTGCCTCAACAAATTTTGGAGCCTGAACACTGAAAATGGACGATGGAAAGAAGGATAAACCTCTTGGCACTTCAGATAAGGATTTCCCCCCTTTGACCCTTCCGAATTATGGATCAATCACCACTACCACTACTTCTACAACTACCACTTCAGCACCATTATCGTTGCCAATCGTATCTGCTCAGATGTTGGACGCAAAAGAACGGTCCCAGACCGAGGAACGAGTTGGCTGGATCTACACCTTAAATAAACTTCAACTACAAGACGAGGATTGGAAACGACAGGGAATTGCAAGGAACTCCGAAAGCGAATGGTAGATAATTTGAGAACTCCAGCAGCCACTCCCAATGATGATAATGACGATGAAGCTGGCCTCAACGATGAGCTGGAAGAGCTAACCCTCCGTGACCAAAGAAAGTTAGGGGCTATTTCACGAAATCATCCACACAAGCAAGAGTATTCCAGAGGGACCCAAGAAATGGAAATTGTAGGCAACATCAAAGAAATCCTTGGACTTCCGCCCACCGTTGATCTTAACACTCTAAGACGTAGACTTTCAGACTTGAAGAGAAAGGAAGAAAGAGAACCAAAAGAAGACTTCGACCACCGTCACTACCCAGTATCAAGCTACCCCAACCGACTAGGATTGTCTGTACCACAAAACCCCAAAGGGCTGAGAGAACCGTTACTTTACGACTATCAAGAAGACGATATTCCCCCAAACCGGACTGTTGAAATCAGCACACCTGCAATCTGCAATCTTGTTCGAAAGTGGAATCTGAAGTTTGATGGTAGAAACGACTCAATATCTTTCTTGGAAAGGCTAGACGAGTTAATTGAGTCCTATGAGATACCCCCGAACCGCCTTCTGCAAGCTTTGCCCGAAGTCTTCAAGGGAAATGCTCTCCTATGGTGGCGAAACACCCGAGACCTATGGCGCAACTACGATGACTTCCGTCGTGACTTCGAATTACAGTATCTTCCTGCGGGGTACTACCGGAGCTTAGACAAAGAAATTCAGGAAAGGACTCAAGGAGAAAAGGAAACCTGTCGAGAGTTTGTGGTAGCCATCTCAACCCTCATCCGCCGCCGAGGAGGATTCAGTAATGAGGATAAGCTCAACCGAATATACAGCAATCTAAAGCCAGACTATAAGTTTTATATTCGACGCCCCGAACTTAGGAACTTGTCTGACTTACTAACGAGGGCTGAAGAATATGAATCAGTATTGCGAGACAGAATGACCTACAAGCCTCCACCATCTCCTGCACAGTCACTGACCCCGGATACCGCCTACCAATCCAAAGGAAGACGCCGGGCCCATTTCGGAGACCCCATATATCTTGAAGAGATACATCCGTCACGTCTTCCCCCACCAAGTCATATGACCACACTGAACGATGCGGAAGCGCCAAGGAGTTTTGTTAATAATCGGCAAGATCCTGACTGTAGGATTCGCTTCAGGAATCAACACAACGGGAGAAGAATTGATGTACGAACACACCGACCATCCCAGGAAAATAGAACCAGTACCTCGGACAAACCCACCGTGTGTTGGAACTGTGATGAGAACGGACACATGTTTCGTGACTGCCCAAAGCCCCGACGGATCAGATGTTTCAATTGTAAAGCGGAAGGCCGATACACCACCACTTGTGATTGCCGTTCGGGAAACGGGGAACCGGCTCTGAAGGCGGGAAGTCCTCAGAGTCTAAAATAAGAAAATCTTCCCAAGGATGGCAGGACTGGTTAGATACCTTAGCAAACTTTCAGGTGAATAATCTACCAGTTGCGAGAGTGGGTGATAAAAGATTCTACGTGGATATCACCATCAGAAACAAAGACTTCCCAGCATTGATTGACTCGGGGGCCATGCTATCGTTTATATCAGATAATGTGGCTGGCCACCTAATAAGAACGGGTAACCTACCAGTCCCTTCAAAGATTGAGGTTTATCTGGCTGACAACCGGCGAGTTGATGTGAGAGAGAAGTTTATATTTGAGGGCAGGATCGAAGATCGACCCGTAGAACTTGAGACCTTTCATATCCATGGACTATCAGCTCAAATAATCCTAGGGATAGATTATATTGTTAAGTTGGGACTAATTCAGGTAAACCGGCCCGTACGTCAAGGCAAAGCCATATGCCAAGCAGAGCTATCCACGATAGAGGAAATAACTCCTGGACAACGGGAAAGATTAGAGAACTTCCTTGCCGAGGAACTCCCACTATTCCCCGTGACGAATGGCCGGACCACGATTGTAAGTCATAAAATTCGCTTGAAGACAACGGAACCCTTGAAACAACGATACTATCCCCGGAATCCTGCGATGCAAGAGATAATGAGAGCGGAGGTAGAGGAGATGCTAAGGGACGACGTCATCGAACCTTCTTCAAGCCCGTGGAATTCACCCGTGGTCTTAATCAAGAAACCATCGGGAAAGTATAGGTTTTGCATAGACTTTCGACGAGTGAACGAGGCCAGCATAAAGGACGCCTACCCTCTACCGTACATTTCTGGAGTACTCGACAAGTTACGTGAAGCGAACTACATAACCACCCTGGATTTGAAAAATGGTTACTGGCAGATACCACTTGAACCAGAGAGTCGACCGGTGACCGCCTTTACCGTCCCAGGTCTCGGTTTATACCAGTTCAAGGTGATGCCATTCGGCCTCCACTCAGCCCCGGCCACTTTCCAACGCCTCCTCGATGCCATAATTGGGCCCGATCTAGAACCCAAAGCTCAAGCTTACTTAGATGACATCATAGTTTTAGGCAAAACGTTTGACGAACATCTCGATCTATTGAGGGAAGTGTTCTACAGGCTGAGATCAGCTGGACTCAAATTAAATCCCGACAAGTGCCAGTTTGTACGCACCGAGCTAAAATACTTGGGGCACATAGTAAACAAGGACGGAATTCAGACTGATCCTGAAAAAGTACGTTGCATGATTGACTTTCCTGCCCCCATAAACGTAAAGCAACTACGAAGTTTCCTCGGATTAGCATCCTGGTATAGACGATTTATAAAAGACTTTGCTAAGACATGTGCTCCTCTTACCAGTCTTCTTAAGAAAACAGCTAGATGGGAATGGAACGTCCAACAGCAGACTGCCTTTAGAACATTGAAGGAGAAACTTAGTTCAGCTCCAATCCTTGCTTGCCCGGACTTCGATATTGAATTCGTCCTGCACGTTGATGCCTCTCAATGTGGGCTAGGTGCCGCATTAACCCAGAAACACAAAAGAACGGAAGTCGCAATTGCGTTTGCCAGCCGACTTCTATCGAAACAAGAACAAAAGTTTAGTACTACTGAGAAGGAATGCTTAGCATTAGTCTGGGGAATTAAGACTTTCCGACCTTATTTAGAGGGTTACCGCTTCAAAGCAGTCACCGACCATCAGGCCCTGCGCTGGCTGCTTTCAATAAAAGAACCATCAGGACGCTTGGGAAGATGGGTGTTAGAAATCCAACAATATGACTTCGAGGTTTGCTACCGAAAGGGGGTTGATAACAGCTTGGCTGACGCACTTTCTCGAATCCCGAATCAACAAGTTAGTTATCTGGAGTGTTTACAGACGGAAAAACTAGAGGAAGAAACGCTTGACCCTTGGTACGCCAAAATGGTTAGGAAGGTGACGGAAGCTCCAGGGAAGTATCCCAACTATGCCCGAAATGAAGGGAAACTCTTCAAAAGACCGCTGAAGGGGCGACGAAACAAGATAACAACCAACCCTTGGACACTGTGTGTCCCACGATCCAAACGAGACCAAGTCTTAAAGGAGAATCATGAAGCACCCACGGCTGGACATCTGGGAATCCAAAAGACTTTGAGTAGGATAAGGCAGCGATATTACTGGCCAGGATGGAAGAAGGACGTCATTAAATATGTCCGAACCTGCGACAGTTGCCAAAAGCAAAAACCGGAACAGAAGCCACCAATGGGGCACATGAAGTTCAGGTTTCCCAGTGGACCCTGGCACTCAGTAGTGGCGGACATTATGGGGCCCTTTCCGAGATCCACTAAAGGATTCCGGTACGTACTGGTTATGCAAGATACATTTACCAAGTGGATAGAGCTGGCGCCTATAAGAGAAGCAACTGCTAGAAATGTCAAAGAGAAAGTTAGAGACCTGATAATCCTGAGACACGGATCTCCTTCTTCGATACTGACCGACAACGGGACGCAATTCACTTCAAAATTATTTTCTGATTTAGCAACCGACTGGAACTTTAAGCACGTCTTAACCCCCCCATATTCACCTCAAGCCAACCCTACCGAAAGGAGTAACAGGGTTCTAAAAACGATGATACGACAGTACATAGGAAACAATCACCGGCACTGGGACAAGTACCTGAACGAGTTTAGATTCGCAATCAATACGGCGACACACGAGTCCACAGGATACACTCCGGCCTTCTTGAACTATGGGCGAAAATTACGATTGCCCGACGCCCTTCACCCGGAGATAGAGACCGAGGTAGAAGAAAACCGCCCCGAACGACTAAGGATGTTATCCACCATAAGGGAAGAAGTGAAAGAAAATCTAAGGAAAGCGTATCAGCGTCAAGCAGGATATTATAATCTCCGCAGGCGACCTAATACCTTTGAAGAAGGACAGCAAGTTCTATGTCGAAGGCATGAACTCTCGGATTCGGCCAAAGCTTTTGCCGCTAAACTCGCTCCGAAGTTTGACGGGCCCTATACGATTTTGCGTAAAGACGGAGCAAATATTGTTGTGATTATTCAGGGTGATGGGAAGACCCAAAGGGCTCACGTAAAAGACCTTAAACCTTACCTGGCCTAAACCTGCTCCTCCTCCCCACCGCACTAGCAGGGGTTTGTTGTGTTGTATGTGCATGTTGGCTTTACTTTCTCGCTTATACAATTTTCGCTTTCAGGGGCATGGAGCGACTGACGGCGGAAGATTTTGTCACGCTGCGACCCACTCGTTGTCTTAACGACAAGGTTGTAAATAACTTCATGAAGTTACTTGAGAAGCCAAGTAAGGCACGTCGGAAGGTACTGGCATTCCCTAGTTTCTTCTTTCAGAAATGGGACAAAAACGACCTTGGTTATAAGGGAGTCCAGAATTGGGTAAAAGAAAATCCCTTGGAGAAGGACTTTGTCCTATTCCCAATCCATGTGCCACCACCAACATCCGGAGGTATTGGACACTGGGCGTTAATTGTAGCCAGGCCCAAGAAGGGAGATGTGGTCTCGTTCGACAGCATGGGCCTAGAACACAACCGCAGACTGGCCCAAGTCAAGGAGTTCTTCGAAAAGGAAACATTAAGACGTAAAAGGAAGGTGGCTGAGTGGAGTACACTGAATATGCTGAAGAATTGCCCCCAACAGAGCAACCCCTACGATTGTGGAATGTACATATGTATGTTTGCCGACCTGCTCACCAAGGAAAAGTCCCTGAGATCAATAAAGGAAAAAACCTCTGGTGAACTGAGGAGAGAGGTGGAGCGCCGACTCCGATGGGCAGCGCACCCATTGGCGACAATGACCAAGACCCATCGCACCCCACGACTGTTGGTGAAGAAACTCACACCGAGGCCCCCATTGAAACGGACACCAAAGTTACTTTCGAGGAAGTCTGCCACCATCACACACTGCCCGGATGAGCACCAACCCCAAACTGAGCAGCCCCGTGAGGACGTCTCAGCATCGTGCAGCACCACGAATGTCCTGTTAACCCCCGACACCTACGTCCAGAGCAATCGGGATGGATATTTCCTACAGACCGAAGCTGGAACTGAGACTCTCCTGGCCACTGATTTCTTAGAGACTATTTTAAAGTCACCGAACTCAGGACTAAACGCCCCAGACCCCTTATTGGCCGAACTTAACGAATTTATAGAACAAGGAATGACCATGGTGAGCCCCTTCCCGCACTCGCCAAAACAAATAACCTCTCCATCTGCCCTACAATCGACATTAGAGCACATGAATATTAAATCTCCGCTGCTCCCAGCCCAACCGATGGAAGTGGAGACGCATGAAGAACCCCCATTAAAAATAGAACTGATGGACTTGGCCGTTCGCCCTACAAGTCTCCAGGATGATCAGCTTCGACCCACCCCTACGCAAGAGATAACAACAGAATCTGTCCCACGTCCAAATGTAGCCGAAATAAGAAAGAGAGGAAAGACCAAGCGCAAACGAGTGATTCTCCCCGACGGTTCATATGTGCGGATGAACAAGAGGAAAATTGAAAATTTTGATTTATACTTCCCTGGAATAGACATCCAAAGCCTTGCCAAGAGGAAGAAATTTTAGATGGACCAATGTTTCATCGAGGAGAATTTTTGTTTTTGTAGAAGTTTTATTTATTTTTTTTAAATGTTGATCTCATATTGAACAAATTTAGGTGTTAAGAAATTGTTAAAGTTTTTCGTTGTAAAAAAAGTCTGTGATATTTTACGTTCCTATTTTTTTTTGTAAATTAAAGTCTGAGAAGAGACCAAAGACTGAGCTATATTTTGCTGTGATATTTAAAATGTACAGGGTAATTTTGTTTTATATGAAAGAAAGTATTATTTTGTTTAAATATAGGATTTGAGTTTTATTTGAAGAAAGGCTTTAGTTTTTTTTTCTTTTCCCTTTTTCTTTTTTTTTTTTTTTGTTTCGGTACGAAAGGGGAGGATGTAACGTGCCCCAACCGCCTTACCTTTTCCTTACTCTTAAAAACCATCCCGCAAGGTCTCACGACCACCCCCCGACCCGGCGTCGCCTTCCCCGGCTGGCGTCGCCTCCCGTAACTTCCTACGACCATCCCCCGACCCGGCGTCGCCTTTCCCCGGCTGGCGTCGTCTCCCGTAACTTCCTACGACCATCCCCCGACCCGGCGTCGCCTTCCCCCGGCTGGCGTCGCCTCCCGTAACTTCTCACGACCATCCCCCGACCCGGCGTCGCCTTCACCCGGCTGGCGTCACCTCCCGTAACTTCCTACGACCATCCCCCGACCCCGCGTCGCCTTCCCCAGGCTGGCGTCGCCTCCCGTAACTTCCTACGACCATCCCCCGACCCCGCGTCACCTTCCCCAGGCTGGCGTCGCCTCCCGTAACTTCCTACGACCATCCCCCGACCCCGCGTCGCCTTCCCCACGCTGGCGTCGCCTCCCGTAACATCCTACGACCATCCCCCGACCCGGCGTCGCCTTCCCCAGGCTGGCGTCGCTTACCATGACATCCTACGATCTTTCCCCGATCCGGCGTCGCCTTCCCCAGGCTGGCGTCGCTTCCCGTATTGTCCCACGACCGTTCCCCGATCCGGCGTCGCCTTCCCCAGGCCGGCGTCGCTTCCCGTAACGTTCCACGACCATTCCCCGACCGCGTGTCGCCTTCCCCAGGCGGGCGTCGTTTCCTGTAACGTCCCGCGACCGTTCCCCGACCCGGCGTCGCCGTCCCCTGGTCGGCGTCGTCTTCCAGCACCACTTCCACCTTTCCCTTACCAGTCCAAAATTGCACGACCCGACATAACCTCAAATTACCCCCAAATCCAGTTTCCATGTTGAACATAGTCCGATGTTACCCCGCCGGCCGCCAGACGACTACTGGCGAGTTTTGGCTCAGTGCGCATGCGCGGCCTCGAGTTGACAAAACCGGAGCCGCCGCTGGCCTGGCCTCAGTTGCTGCCGAGCCACCGACACGAGAGGATCTTCAGCGAACGGTAAGCATTCTACGATACCTACGACCCTACCTGCTAGAGCGATCCTAGCACACCCACGACCCGCTAGAGCGATCTTAGCATTTCCACGTCCTGGTAGAGCGATCCTAGCCTACCAACGTCCTGCTAGAGTGATCTTAGCTTTTCCAAATCCTGCTAGAGCGATTCTAGCCTACCTACGTCCTGCTAGAGCGATCTTAGCATTTCCACGTCCTGCTAGAGCGATCTTAGCATTTCCACGTCCTGCTAGAGCGATCTTAGCCCACCTACGTCCTGCTAGAGCGATCATAGCACTTCCACGTCTTGCTAGAGCGACCCTAGCCTACCTACGTCACGCTAGAGCGATCTTAGCGTTTCCAAATCCTGCTAGAGCGATCCTAGCCTATCCACGTCCTGCTAGAGCGATCTTAGCACTTCCACGTCCTGCTAGAGCGATCTTAGCAATTTCACGTCCTGCTAGAGCGATCCTAGCCCACCTACGTCCTGCTAGAGTGATCTTAGCAATTTCACGTCCTGCTAGAGCGATCCTAGCCCACCTACGTCCTGCTAGAGCGATCTTAGCATTTCCACGTCCTGCTAGAGCGATCCTAGCCCACCTACGTCCTGCTAGAGCGATCTTAGCATTTCCACGTCCTGCTAGAGCGATCTTAGCAAAACCTAGTCCTGCTAGAGTAATCCAAGCACCATCTAGTCCTGCTAGAGTAATCCAAGCACCGTAGCCCATCCTGCTAGTGTAAACCGTAGCATTAGACTGTATCCTGCTAGTGTAAACCGTAGCAATAGACCGTATCCTGCTAGTGAGAATTTTAGCAATACCTATCCCCTGCTAGTGAAAACCCAGCACCCCCGAGGCGGCTATGGTGAACTATTAAAAGATTATTGAATCGTGACTGAAACCTTTTATAAGGTCAAATTCTGAGCCGATATTCCTTTCTCCCTTGTTATCCTACGACCCCTGGAATTTTGACCCAGCATCCACCGAGTTATCTTGGCAAATAATTTATCTTGGCGGCACTTTCCCCTAAAACGAATCACTACACGACCGAGTGACGTTATAAACTATGATAGTGGTTGGAAATATAGCAATGATTAAATAAAAGGGTTTATTTAAATTTAATGTTATGTGTCTCCAAAAGTTTGACCCAAAAGTGTAAAGTATATTTTACATTTTCAACTTTTACCCATTATCTATGAATCGAAAGAGCTGAAAAAAATCAAAGTAGTAGTTTTTATCATTAAATAAATAATATCTATTATTGTATACGGTATACTAACATCGGGCGTGAGCACGCCGACCAGGTAGGGTGTGAAGATTCCGGAGATGGCTCCTATCCCACCAACCAGGGCCATGAGGGTGCCGGCGTAGTTGGGCGACAAGTCCAGGGCGTTCACCTTGAGGCTGGGGACGAACGCTCCCATCAGGCCCATGCCCAGGGTGAAGAACAGGGAGACGAGCACCTTGTCGCAGCCGGAGTAGGAGGCGGCCAGGATACCCAGGGCTGGGCCCGTGGCGGCTGTGGGGCAAGGGAGAGACGGTTAGAACAAAGGGAGACGAACACCTTGTCGCAGCCAGAGTAGGAGGCGGCCAGGATACCCAGAGCTGGGCCCGTGGCGGCTGTGGGGCAAGGGAGAGACGGTTAGAACAAAGGGAGACGAACACCTTGTCGCAGCTGGAGTAGGAGGCGGCCAGGATACCCAGGGATGGGCCCGTGGCGGCTGTGGGGCAAGGGAGAGACGGTTAGAACAAAGGGAGACGAACACCTTGTCGCAGCCGGAGTAGGAGGCGGTCAGGATACCCAGGGCTGGGCCCGTGGCGGCTGTGGGGCAAGGGAGAGACGGTTAGAACAAAGGGAGACGAGCACCTTGTCACAGCTGTAGTAGGAGGCGGCCAGGATACCCAGGGCTGGGCCCGTGGCGGCTGTGGGACAAGAGAGAGACGGTTAGAACAAAGGGAGACGAACACCTTGTCGCAGCCGGAGTAGGAGGCGGCCAGGATACCCAGGGCTGGGCCCGTGGCGGCTGTGGGGCAAGGAAGAGACGGTTAGAACAAAGGGAGACGAACACCTTGTCGCACCCGGAGTAGGAGGAGGCCAGGATACCCAGGGCTGGACCCGTGGCGGCTGTGGGGCAAGGGAGAGACGGTTAGAACAAATGGAGACAAGCACCTTGTCGCAGCCAGAGTAGGAGGCGGCCAGGATACCCAGGGCTGGGCCCGTGGCGGCTGTGGGGCAAGGGAGAAACAGATCAAATGAGTCGAGCACATTGTCACAGATGGAGTAGGAGGCGGCCAGGATACCCAGGGCTGGGCCCGTGGCAGCTGTGGGGCAAGGGAGAGACGGTTAGAACAAAGGGAGACGAGCACCTTGACGCAGCCGGAGTAGGAGGCAGCCAAGATATCCAGGGCTGGGCCCGTGGCGGCTGTGGGGCAAGGGAGAGACGGTTAGAACAAAGGGAGACGAGCACCTTGTCGCAGCCGGAGTAGGAGGCGGCCAGGATACCCAGGGCTGGGCCCGTGGCGGCTGTGGGGCAAGGGAGAGACGGTTAGAACAAAGGGAGACGAGCACCTTGTCGCAGCCGGAGTAGGAGGCAGCTGAGATACCCAGGGTTGGGCCAGTGGTGGCTGTGGGGCAAGGGAGAGAAAGTTTGAACAAAGTGAGACAGCACCTTGTCGCAGCTGGAGTAGAAAACGGCCAGGATACCCAGGGCTGGGCCAGTGGCGGCTGTGGGGCAAGGGAGAGAAAGTTTGAACAAAGGGAGACGAGCACCTTGTCACAGCCGGAGTAGGAGGACCGTTTGGCTTCCACCAAGTGGTTGCACAGGATACACCTTATACACCTGAAAACAATAAAAAAAACTGAAGATTTTCTTGGTCAAGCGATTTAGGAAAATCTTAACCGTCTCATCAAACCTAATCATCTTAGAAAAAGAAGATATTTGTTATGTTGTCGGAACTCAATTTCCCTAAACTGAAATACAAATATGGATCACAAAGTTTTGTGCAAAAATGAATCGTATATTATAGAATATTTTATAACAGTCTACTTACTGTATGAATCGTAAATTATCTGGTTCATCATCTTTACTATAGAATTTACAGTAGGCCTAATACTAATAAAATGTAGAGAAGCCATCAACTAGACTCTTTTTATAAGTAGTCAGAAAAGATACCTTCATTCATTCACAACTATTTCATTTTTTACTTATGCATTGTATATATAAATTGGGGGGGTACTCAATGGGGACCCCCTAACTTAGATATCCTTTTGCATCTGTAAAGTCCAAAATAATGTGTTACAAAGCTAAAAAAAGCATCTCGATCACTCTAATTCACCGTCTATTTATATTTGTAAAAAAACCTTACTGTTGATTTCTTAAAAGTATTTAAAGTATAAAATACCAGAAACCAATACAGTTTAGTAAATTTCAAAGTAACAAGTCAAGTGTGCATCATGTCCATTAACATGTGAGACCCTATACCTTCGCTTGCCCCTCGAAGACGGAATTGTATACGTAGACATTTATCGATACATTAACTTCAGTGCTTTTAGCAGGTTGCTTAAGTGCTGAGATCAACGTCGTAGTTGGCTGGGCGGGTGGGGGGGGGGCGTAAAGGGGTGGGGGTAGGGTGGAAGTGGAGTGGGGTATTGTCCAAGTTGTTCAAAGGCAACTGACTTTTGTTGAAGAACCGAGACTAAAGTTCACCATTCGTGACACCCACAAGCGAGATTCATTACTTTGGCTGCTGCCCGTTCCTCGCTCCATTGGCATCATTGTTTTTCGTAGGGTGTAAAGAGTGATTAAAAATTCAGAGAAAAAGTTTTACAGTATAAATATCTCTTTGAATTTTCTCTTTACCATCGTTTTGTGGAGATTTGGTGTGTCATGTTTCTAAATGTAATCCTCACCTTTATAATACGTTTTTCTATATTTCATTCTTTTAAATTTATGTTTTACGCGAAGGAAAGAAACTGTATTATATTGGATTAAAACGTGTGGTAAATATTCAAATGTTTTGTGAAACAATTTAATGTTTTATATGGGTGAACTGTTATAAATGGTTTGTTAACTATTTAAAAAGATGTCAAAACATCCTTATACAATAACATTAGTACAAATATGATGGATGCTTTAAATCCATAAGTTATACCCGTTATAAAGCTAACTCATATTGAGGCTTAATTTGTTTGACTAATATTTATTTGGATATTTTTTTAAATTATTTTCGTTTTCGACCAACAGTCCTGATTAGGGCCACTTAGTTAACTCCTATGAATTATGAATCAATAAATCAGTGTTCTCATGTTATTGAGTTACCTCAGCTTTAGAGCTTTCAATAAAAGTATCGCCATGTTCTTAAAATATACTTATATTAAACCTATCCAGTACAATTTCCAACATTTTTTACAGTTAATAGTGGTTTACTGTCTGTACTGGTGAAGTCCCACTAAGCAACTTATGGACTGCACCTTCTCTGTCCTTAACTCACCGATGGAGATGAAGATCTTCCTGACCAGTGTGATGGGGATGCCCCTGTTGACCAGGAGGTCGACGATGACGCCACTGACCAGGGCAAACACCCACATGACCAGATAGGGGGCGGCGGAGAGCAGTCCGTTCTGGAACACCAACAGTCTTTGGTTAATCTTTGCTTGATGATCCAAATCAGAGAATTGCACATCATAGTTAGTTCAATATCTAATCAGCCTTGACACCCATATTGTAAAATTATTCTACAATGGTTCTACTTATGTAAAACTGCATCAAGATGTCAAATTATCTTTTTTATGCAGTACATTTTTCGGACTTAATACAGTCCATCATCTCCTTCAAGGCCTACAGACTCCAGACTGGCTGGTGTATTTTTGGCGAACATTGAACAATGTAATATTGTGTATTTTGTTAGAACCTTGCAGCAGATGATGGACTGTAATTAACTCTGAAACATGTCCTGCATGAAAATGGTTATTTTGACATCTGAAGGCAGTTTTACGTGCGTAGAACCATTGTAGAATAGTTTTACACAGTTAGTTGTATCCAGCTGTTTTTATGCCTTTTTAATGCCAAAAATACCGTTTTACATCCCTAAGAAAGTAAAATTTAGCATTACTGTAATTTAGTAGTAGAAAGTAATTTAGGGATGTCAACTGGCCTGTTTAGTAGGTATTACCACCTCGTTTCAATCTTACACTAATATATGTTCGTAATTTCAGTATTCTATTTTGGGACTAATGTATACAGAACCAAATAAGTAGGGAAAACCCATATTAACAAATTTTAGTTTTTTCCTCGAAAATCAGAGGAAAACAAAGCGAAGATGCTAAGATAATGTTCTCCTAAATGCAAAGGGAAGTGCTTTTTCTAAATCTTAAGTGTCAAAATGAGCATATAAAAAAAATAAAAACAACTTACTTCTGTAAAATTATTCTAGCCATATGTTTTCATTCAACCAATCAGCGTAATCCTTAAATAAAATTACATCTTGAAAGTTCTATCTGTGTTTCGAGAGCGGCGTTCTTCTCTTAGCCATAAAGATGTCCCTACTTATTTGGTTTTTTAAACATTGGTTGGGAACACTAAAAAAGCAACAACAAAATGTTAAACACTGTATTGTGTATTGTTTAACTGCTTTGGCAGTTGAGTGCTCAATGAAATTTATTTAATACTTTGACCCTAGTGCGGTGAAAAACACGTTTGAACCTCGAACAGACAAAACAAGATATCAAGAAAACACATTTGAAAGCTCTACCTAGAAGGACTATTTATTGTAAAATAATTATTGAAAAAGATAATTATTAGTCGTAACTCCAATTTGAACTACGTAATCAATATCTGGAAATAGAGCACCGAAGATCATAAAAACTTAAGTTAGGAAGAAACTGTTTAAATTTAATTTAAAACCTAAAAGAACATTTTTTTACAGTAATGAAGGCTTCAAAATCTACCTAAAAAAATTAAATTTACAATAATTGATGAAACAAAGGAGCTGACAGAAACAATAAAGAGTAAATCAATTAAAATCAAGAACTAAAATGATTCTTTTAATTATGTTGAGGTTGTCATATAGTAGTCTATATAAATTATATATTTTTATGTAAATAACAATATATAATTTGTTTTATATCAAATTTGTTTATTATTAATAGAGTAATATTTTTAAACTTGATGCCAATCGCACTTATAAAATGTCCACCCTGATCTACAGTTTCCTAATAAAAATTTGCATATAAAATATTTTAGAAACTTTTTTGAAAATGTTCATTTTGTTCTCATTAGTGGCAAACCTTTTCCAGCTTGATTATTGATTTTAAACTAAACCTCCATTTAAAAAAAAATTCAAAAGAGTTATATTTTATTTCTAGAGATAAAGGTAAAACTGCTTGTATGAAATGGATTGTATAGGAGTCCTTAATAGAAGTCCTAAATAACAATAGTTTTACTTTCTAAACAGTCATTAACAACAGTTTATTTTACAAACTTATAAAAAAAGTTTTCACTTCATTAAAAAAAAATATATTTTTACTGTTGCAAAAAAAGATTACCTCTCCATGTTTTTTTATAATTTAAACAATTTAACAAACAACATTTAGTAACAGTAGAATAAACTGTATCTTGAAAAACTACATGATTCCAATTTAGTTTGGAGCAAGCCAATTGTATAAGACGTTACCCCAAACTTTAAGATAAAGATTCAAACCAAGACAAATCTTTAAGCAACTACCTAAGCGGGGTGACAAATGGCGAGTTTGACAGAGCGATTTCAGGTCTTAGGGTTATGAATTGCTTCTGTCATTCATCAATTTAGCTCTAAAATATTTCGTCGATTTATAAAAGTAAATAAACTTTCCCAATATATTGTAAACGTCTCCTTTTAATTTGATGACTCGTCAAACTCTTCTTTTATATTGCACTTGTTTTGCCTTTTGTGCTAAAAAAATGGTTTTCGTTAGCAAACTTGGGTTAAAAAAAACTCTCATACCTATCTGACATTAAATCTCAATTGCCCTTATTTTGAAGTTTTCTATGTAGTTCATTTCGAAACACACTTCTTAATCAAATGATTGTATAAAGATGTGACATTATTTACGGACATGTAAACTATCCATTTATTTCCATAAACTAAAGATACAATAATTAAACATCAAAATTATTAAAACAAATGTACATGAATATTTTTATGCTTGTTTTGTTGAAGAACAATCTTTATGTGGACCAAAAATCTTATGAAATACAGTCGTTTTAAATTAAGTTTTTTTATTACATTACGAACCAAATGGTAAAAATCGGCTGGAGGACTGGTAAAAATCACTTGTAGTAAGTCCAAAATCTTAAATAAAATAATCGGTCAATATGTACTTCAAATTCAAGGCCGTCCTTAGTATGTCTAATACCAACAACTGCACTTTAAATGTCTGACCAAGGCGGAAATGGTTAGAAATCAATTTTTCATAAAAAATCCCTATGACCAAAACTAAAAAATTCAGGTAAATTATTAGGGAATGACACTTGTAGCATACCATTTTCAAACCTAGAATGTGGGTGAAATTATTTTGATATTTGACAGATTGTAGCTTCACGAATAAAAACGTTTATTATGAACGTTATTCTTAATTTTCCAAAATATTCTTAGTTTTTTTTATTTTTCTTAATTTCTCAAATTATTTTAAATATTGTTTTCAAGCATATTTTACAGTTTTAAAGGGTAAGTAGATTTTTTAGGTACTTAGATGGATAAACTGAGACAAAATGCCCTTATTCTAATAATAAATTTAATGTTCTTCCTAAAAGTGGCACTTAACGTGGTAATAATTTATGTGAAAATTATACAAAATTTCAAAAAATATAAAAAGACTTTTACTTTAAGGTGGGGTGAGGTATCACATTAAAAATTTCATATTATTGTTAGCAGGAGAAAAGCGTCCGAAAAGCAATGGAAGTTAGGGTAAGGATTCAAATACTGATCGAACATTGACATAGTTAAAAGAAGATTGTACCTCCTGGAATTTTCGTCATGGTGGTGGTGTGTATGACTGTGTCTGGCTAGCCAAACACTTCTCATTCAGCTTCGACTGAAGAAGTCCTTGCTGAAGGACAGGGAGGGTCAATACCGACGGAATCGGGATGTAAAAAAGCAAATCGCATAATGTATAGTGTGTATGATACATTCCGGATTACAGGGAGTCTAATACTACACCGTCTGTTACCTGGTGGATAGAGAAGTGCATGACGCTCTTCATGTACTTGGGCAGGTCGGTGATGATGGTGAAGAGTCCCCAGTCATGACCGATCTGAGCGATGACCAGCCCCCACAGTGGCGTCGACGACAGGATCTGGCGCCACGGGGTCGGCGGCAGGTCCTGGGGGTAAGGACGACGGTTAGACCACACAGAGGCATCGGAGGGAAATGTCGGGGGATGGAAGGCTGGTCGGTTCAAAGAGGAGGGTGGTGTGAGTAGTTTTATGGGCGATAAAAGCTGGTAGACGTTACAACCAAGCGATGTTCAACGCTGATTTATAAGTAGTCACTCTCATTCATCGTTAGCTCTACATACAAGTTTCTCTATTACATACCACTGCGTGTGTTGAGGTTTTAAACACATTTTTTATTATTGAACAAAAATGGTTAGTCAACATACTTTTGTTTCAAACAATTTCCAATAGGCCTAATCCAAATTTATCCTTAATTTAGTACTGCTAAACAGATGATTGACAAGGGAATTCCAGCGAGTGGAAGGCGAGCCTATTTTGTTTTATGTGTTATTTTCACAACATAAAATTACACTGCTAATTGTGTATAAATAGTTTTATTTTAATAATTGATTTGCAAGTATCGATAGGTTTACACAAAGTAATAATTGCTTGGTTAACTTGTGACGTCTTGACATTGTATAATACAATCAGATAAAAAGAAAGAAAACTTATACATTTGCATAATAACAAAAATCGACATTCATGTTCTATTTTTTCAGGTATTCTTTACTACTATGAGTATTCAGAGTGACCAAACCTCTTTTGTTTTTGTTTTACTGTCTCTTGGTTCATGAAGCCTATTATATCATCTTAAGCCTGATCTGTACGGAAAATGCCAAGGCTGTGTATCAAATAGTGTGAGATTTCATTTCCCAGCTAGTACCTATGATGAAGATGATTATTTGAAAAAGGCCCAAATTTGGTTTAGATAAAAAGCCACTCATACATACAAAAAGAAAGCATCAGAATTCTGGAACATATAAAGTACGGTTTTCTTAAATATCGGTTATCCGGATGAAACATCATAACGTGACCAGAATAATCTTCTTTAGGCTTCAAAGACAGCGGAAATAACGAAGGGAATCATGAACCCTTCTTGATCTTGTGGGTCATTGTAATACATAAAACCAGAATTAGAGGGAACTGTTTGATCAACATGACTGTAGAGCCACGTGAGCTACTACATCCCATAAGACCAATGGTGTCAGTTTCTGCGACATCTGTTAATGTCGCCACAGAGTTTTTGATGGTTTAAAAAGTGTTAAATAGCTTATTCCCTTTGGGAAATTCTCTAAAAACCAAAATGTTACTCTTTGTTACATGCAAGTGTTACTAACGCTGCAGGAAACAACAATCGTTCTCGTTTGAGTTGGAGATTTTTTGTCTAAGTTATTACGAAAATAAAATTATCTACTTACTTTGAAATCTAATTTCAAAGTAAACTAGGATAGAATTTATGGTTTTATATTTACCTTGATTGATAATTGTTAATTTAGTCACTACCAAAAGGTTTGTTATTAACTAATAATTCGAATTTAAAATAGAGTAATATGGTGTCGTTACGATAAATATCGTACCCGTGGCAAGACTGCTTCATTCGTCTTTTTCAATCAGTTGTGTTATGGTAAATATTATAACGTAACTTGACTTCCGTTTTAGTTTTGATGTTTCGTATCCGGAACACAAAAAAATAGCTATTCAGCTGACCTTAGGAAGAAGTTATGCTTTTGCCTATACACACCTTGCTGTTTTATGACTACAAAGTAGTGATATTTAGATATCAACTAGTTTTACCTGCCGCCTCTTGAGCTGGCCGACGCTCTGTCCCATGAGGTAGTCCTTCTCGCCGTCACTGATGAAGGGATGACTCTCGGGGTCGCTGTAGCAGAGCACCTGCCACGCCGCCAGCCACACCAGCCCGGCACAGCCGAACACGTAGAACACGTTCACCCAGCCTCCGTCCATGTACCGGATGATCAAGCCACCCAGCGCCATCGAGATCACGTTGCCAATCTGGGCCCCTGTAATTGGTGTGTTGTTGTTATTGTAGGCACAGCCGAACACGTAGAACACGTTCACCCAGCCGCCGTCCATGTACCGGATGAGCACTCCGCCCAGCGCCATCGAGATCACGTTGCCAATCTGGGCCCCTGTAATTGTTGTGTTGTTATTGGTGGATGAGGAGACCCCGGCCACACCAGCCCGGCACAGCCTAACACGTAGAACACGTTCACCCAGCCGCCGTCCATGTACCGGATGAGCTCGCCACCCAGCGCCATCGAGATCACGTTGCCGATCTGGGCCCCTGTAATTGATGTGTTGTTGTTATGGCCGGCACAGCCGAACACGTAGAACACGTTCACCCAGCCGCCGTCCATGTACCGGATAAGCACTCCGCCCAGCGCCATCGAGATCACGTTGCCGATCTGGGCCCCTGTAATTGTTGTGTTGTTATTGGTGGATGAGGAGACCCCGGCCACACCAGCCCGGCACAGCCGAACACGTAGAATACGTTCACCCAGCCGCCGTCCATGTACCGGATGAGCACGCCACCCAGCGCCATCGAGATCACGTTGCCGATCTGGGCCCCTGTAATTGATGTGTTGTTGTTATTGCCGGCACATCCGAACACGTAGGACACGTTCACCCAGCCGCCGTCCATGTACCGGATGAGCACGCCACCCAGCGCCATCGAGATGACGTTGCCGATCTGGGCCCCTGTAATTGTTGTGTTGTTGTTATTGGTGGATGAGGAGACCCAAACCACACCAGCCCGGCACAGCCGAACACGTAGAACACGTTCACCCAGCCGCCGTCCATGTACCGGATGAGCACGCCACCCAGCGCCATCGAGATCACGTTGCCGATCTGGGCCCCTGTAATTGTTGTGTTGTTGTTATTGCCGGCACAGCCGAACACGTAGAACACGTTCACCCAGCCTCCGTCCATGTACCGGATGAGCACGCCACCCAGCGCCATCGAGATCACGTTGCCGATCTGGGCCCCTGTAATTGGTGTGTTGTTGTTGTTGCCGCACAGCCGAACACGTAGAACACGTTCACCCAGCCTCCGTCCATGTACCGGATGAGCACGCCACCCAGCGCCATCGAGATCACGTTGCCGATCTGGGCCCCTGTAATTGTTGTGTTGTTGTTATTGCCGGCACATCCGAACACGTAGAACACGTTCACCCAGCCGCCGTCCATGTAACGGATGAGCACTCCGCCCAGCGCCATCGAGATCACGTTGCCGATCTGGGCCCCTGTAATTGTTGTGTTGTTATTGGTGGATGAGGAGACCCAAACCACACAAGCCCGGCACAGCCGAACACGTAAAACACGTTTACCCAGCCGCCGTCCATGTACCGGATGAGCACACCACACAGCGCCATTTGAGATCACGTTGCCGATCTGGGCCCCTGTAATTGTTGTGTTGTTGTTATTGCCTTCACAGCCGAACACGTAGAACACGTTCACCCAGCCTCCGTCCATGTACCAGATGAGCACGCCACCCAGCGCCATCGAGATCACGTTGCCGATCTGGGCCCCTGTAATTGGTGTGTTGTTGTTATTGCCGGCACAGCCGAACACGTAGAACACGTTCACCCAGCCTCCGTCCATGTACCGGATGAGCACGCCACCCAGCGCCATCGAGATCACGTTGCCGATCTGGGCCCCTGTAATTGTTGTGTTGTTATTGGTGGATGAGGAGACCCCAGCCACACCAGCCCGGCACAGCCGAACACGTAGAACACGTTCACCCAGTCGCCGTCCATGTACCGGATGAGCACTCCGCCCAGCGCCATCGAGATCACGTTGCCAATCTGGGCCCCTGTAATTGATGTGTTGTTGTTATTGCCGGCACAGCCGAACACGTAGAACACGTTCACCCAGCCGCCGTCCATGTACCGGATGAGCACGCCACCCAGCGCCATCGAGATCACGTTGCCGATCTGGGCCCCTGTAATTGATGTGTTGTTATTGGTGGATGAGGAGACCCCAGCCACACCAGCCCGGCACAGCCGAACACGTAGAACACGTTCACCCAGCCGCCGTCCATGTACCGGATGAGCACGCCACCCAGCGCCATCGAGATCACGTTGCCGATCTGGGCCCCTGTAATTGTTGTGTTGTTGTTATTGCCGGCACAGACGAACACGTAGAACACGTTCACCCAGCCGCCGTCCATGTACCGGATGAGCACGCCACCCAGCGCCATCGAGATCACGTTGCCGATCTGGGCCCCTGTAATTGATGTGTTGTTGTTATTGCCGGCACAGCCGAACACGTAGAACACGTTCACCCAGCCGCCGTCCATGTACCGGATGAGCACGCCACCCAGCGCCATCGAGATCACGTTGCCGATCTGGGCCCCTGTAATTGTTGTGTTGTTGTTATTGCCGGCACAGCCGAACACGTAGAACACGTTCACCCAGCCGCCGTCCATGTACCGGATGAGCACGCCACCCAGCGCCATCGAGATCACGTTGCCGATCTGGGCCCCTGTAATTGATGTGTTGTTGTTATTGCCGGCACAGCCGAACACGTAGAACACGTTCACCTAGCCGCCGTCCATGTACCGGATGAGCACGCCACCCAGCGCCATCGAGATCACGTTGCCGATCTGGGCCCCTGCAATTGGTGTGTTGTTATTGGTGGATGAGCAGACCCCGGCCGAACCGTTAAGCACGTCTGCCTCTAATGTGCATTTTGCGCAAGCCCCCGGAAGGTTGAGATAGTGAAGGAAGAAAAGGGTGAGAGACGGGACATCAGACGGCCTTTTGACCATTCTGAGGGCCAACTCCTGTGCTGCTGTGACAACTGGTTTTCAGGCTAAGACAGGCAGTCCGCTCTACCCTCTACATGACCACCTAACCGACTGTCCCACCATATTCCAGCTAGAGGTTCCCCTCCCCACAAAATTCACCCACGGCTGTCTAGAACATGAATTGATCAGAAAGGAAGCTAAATAGTCATACTGGACAGCCGAAAGATCTGCCTCACATTATGACAACTTCTTTTGCTGTACCCAATGTAAACTACCCAACCAGTATAAACCAGCTTTGAAGTTGTCCTGGCACATAATTGGTATTTTTCTTCGTCTACAAACCTGTCTCTACAAAACTATAGGCCTAGTCCTAGGCTTTAAAATTTAAGATTCTCTTTTAATTAAAAAACTGGAAATTATCATCATATAGTGTACTTCATAAAATTATGAATTTAAGAGAAATAAATATTTCGACTTTCCCTGCTACATCTATTTAGATTATGATTAATTATTTTTTATATTATTGAAATTTATATAATTAATTTTAATCATATTATAGTAATTATGATTTTCTCGTCTTTTCTATTGAAGCTATTAAAACATAAATACCGATTTTAATAACAACGCTGTGTTATGGAAACATTATAAGTTAGCCACAAGTTCAGATGGAAAGATACCCAGCCCATTTCAATTCCGACTTCAAGGTCGTGCTTTGACCTATTTGTAGTTTTATTAGACATAGTGATCGATTTTCTATTTCTTGTTTTAACCCATATCTATATTATAGCCGAAGCTCTGGCTGTTTAACATCCAAGAGTACTGAACTGGCAATCCTACATTGATATTTGTTCATTTATTATCACTCGTATCTACATTCATCTGGTGATAATTATCTCTAAGTGATCTAGTTTTCTGAAGACTTTGACGATCTCTGATCTCGATGCTGAGGCACTCACCGGCGAAGACCACGGCGCCGAGTCTGCCTCTCTCCTGGGACGGAGCCCACTGGGCCAGCATCACGTTCAGGCTGGGGTACATCGGACCCTGGAGACAACAGAGCGTCCAGTCAGTAAAAGGAGGTTGGGGGTATTACTTTGATATTTTCTAAACTGTTGCATATTTTTTTACAAATATAATGTCTCCTGTAGTTTTAAGTCTCCTTATAACATGTATTATATTTTATCCTTATAAAATTTACTATACATTAGTTCCGTCTAATTCAGATCAATGTTAAGAAGGTAAAATAATTCTTCACAGTAAACTAATTATTTATAAAAGTAAGTCCCAAGGAATAAATATATTGATTCCTAGACCAACATCATTGTTTTTTACTAAAAACTCTTGGAAATATGAATAACTTGGTGGAACGACATGGTATAATATTAAGAAATCTAAGTTACGTTAGTGATTACTTAAATAAATTACCGTACCGCATATTTATTGTAATAATATATTCTACTCATATGTCCTATTTACTTTCTTTCCAAAGGGGGGGCCTTTATCTGTTTTCTTGTTGAATATAATCTACTACATGTATCTTACGTGTTTTGTTAGTTGTAAATTGTTAGATTTACACTTTAGATGATGAATTCTGGTTTATAATCATAAACAGGTCATGAGGTTTCATTCTATACTATATTAAATTTAATTGAAAAAGCCTGATTGAAATTTTGACCTCTCCCTTTGATCCCCCAATCACCCTGCATTATTGCCTTTTGTGGCTATGTTAACCATGTGTGTGTAATATAGAATAAAACTATGTTGGTTTTGGCAACAATGCATCAACTATTTTGGCTTACAGTGAAAAACCAATAAAATCAAGCAAATGTTTAAAAGATTACAAGTTTTGTTTATTTATAGTACCGAGGGGACCGAGCTTGAGCTCGGTAAAATTATTACTTTCGTTCTCGCACAATGCTCATTCGCTCCACTCATTATCACTCTTATGTGTGACAGCAGGTCACTCATTATCACTCTTCCTCTTTAACACGAGCTCGTTTGATTCGCTCACTCGCCAGGCCGAAGGATGCTGCACTTTGGTATAATTTCCCTAAACTACAGGTTAAAGATGTAATACATTGGATTATATCTACAGTTATCAGCTGATTGTAGTTCAATTTAAAAATTCTTATAAGGATAACACATGGTATCTTTGAAGTGCTCTAGGACGAAACCCGGATTTTTTCCAGCCATGGGACCAGTTCCAATCGATTCGTGATGGCCAGAACCCCCTAATTAAACAAATAAAATCAAAAATCTTTGGGGAGAAAAGAATTTTTGCTCGTACAAACATTGCTTGTTTTAGAGTTTGATGATGATTATGATGATGATGAGATGATATTTATTGTAGCAATGTTCTGTGTCATTTGATGAGTCAAAATAGTTCAATTACATCCCGCTGTAAGCAGCACTGAACAAATTACTTTGTACAGTACTGACTTACCGACCTCGACAGTACTACTTTACCGACTGCACATCTCTCAATGCCCAAACTGTTTACACCCAAAACTCCAACAAAAATTTAAAATTCATTCGAATTTAGTGGCGTCACCTTATTAGCAACTAAATGACGATTGTCTGCATAACTGCAAAGTTTCATCCTGTTACATTTATAATTAATAAATGTTATGTATATTCATCAACAAGGAGACCATTGTGAAAAAGAGATTGCATGTTCGTAAATTAATTAATGTAATTATATAAATGCAATATGTTAATTAATGGTATAATATTGTTAACAGTAAGGGTTTAATGATATTTTAATTTACAATATTTTAATGATCAATTAAATGTTAAAATTTATATGATTGATTTTTTAAGCCTCCGATGTTCCATCAGATATTTTATTGTATTTCGATACTTTCTGACTCCTTGATTTCTTAATATAATAATTTAATTTTATAAAAAGTCATACTTTTTTATAGGTCTCCATTGTGTGAATTTAGGCCGTTTTATTTTTTATAATTCTATATATATATATATATATATATATATATATATATATATATATATATATATATATTTTAAGATATACAAATGGAATAATTTGATTGATCCACACAAGAATCATAATTAATTTCATGCTACTTTATTAAACAACAGATACTTATTTTGACAGCAGGTACGATAATTGAGTGTTATCGTCTCAAAAGGCGTGTATTAATGTATTATAGGATTTTTTTGTCTTAAAGGCTTTTGATATATTTTTTATTATTAAAATAAATGGTATCAGATAACTGACACATACTTTCTACCAACAATATAAACATGTTTCAAAAACCTTCAAACATTAATGTCTAGATGGCTTAGGGAGATTGCTACCAGCTGAGCAGAACAAGTTTGACACTTCGCGCGTCTCTGACTTTTAACAACGTACTGCGTTTACCGCTAAACAAAAAAAAAATGAATTTTCTCCTCAACCACTTGACGTATAGCAATAATTTTTAAATACTGATTTAATTAGTTTTTTGAGCTTTATTTAATGGTGAAAGCAATTTTTCCCCTTTTAAGTGCACAGTATAATTTTGCAGTGGCTTAAAAAGTCATTATTTAGATATCAATAAGTAAAATGTTAAATAGTTTACTTTACTCTCTTATTTATCCAGGCACTGACATGAAATGTAAGTCTAACGAAATTTTACTTTTGATTATTGTTGGGATATCTGGTGAATGAAAACAATCTATGTTGCCAACTTTCCAACATGGGACAACATGGGAGATACCCCTTAGGTGAAGTCGTAGAGTAAATTCTATTGACTCATGTAATGTTGAATAAAATTTAAATGATACTAACCCGATGATAAAAGGTTTAATATGTGTTATTGCAACTAAATTAATTTCATTTACATGCTCTTCATGCAAATTTTGACTGCTAGCTCAAACGTTCTTTTCGAGTGGGGCTGTTCTCTGTTGAGCAGGTCTTTAAAGCTTACATTAATTACTTTCTTAAATTCATGGGCTATCCCAGCGAGAACTAAAAATCAAGTATGGCACGATTTATAATAGTAACCATGAGATTTTGGACGGAAAACGACAAGTTATCAAAACCTGATTTTTAACGGTATTGTTTATCTTTAAAAACAAAAGAGCAACAGAGCATAAAAAGAAAAGAATGTAGCCTATAAGACTACAAATGGACGTTTTATGGCAGGCTGTCAAACTTTGCATAAAAGGATATTTAAAAAAAAATAAAACTACACTGTCATGACATATTTGACGTTTAGAAACCAGGTTGGTGGCGTTTTGTTCTATATTCAAATGCCTTAAAAAATTATATACTACATGGCATACGCCAATAATACAGTTTCCTCTTCAACTTCCTATAGGGGTTTTCCTCACGTTGTGACGTACCCACACAGGAATAGTAGAAACATATTGTTTCTGCTAGATGTCAACAATAATAATTAAAAGGAAAATATCGTTGGACTTTTAATGAACGGTCAACCCATTTGGAACCCCGGGTAGGTTCGATAAAATAGGCCTCATGTAGTTTGGGTAATAATAATGGTTGATTCTAAACCACAAAAGTAGTGTCAAATTGTTGGTGCTGGCCCAGTTCAAGGTCACCTGAGGGATGACGTCATCGAGGTCAATGACCTCACCGATGACGTCATCGATGACGTCATCGATTGCGTCATCGATGACGTCATCACTAATGACGTCATTTCTATGACGTCACACCCATGACGTCACAGAAATGACGTGCTGATGACGTCATCACCCCTTACGTCATCAAAATGACGTCACCGACGCCACTGAGGTCAAGGTCACGCCGAAACTTAAAATTTTTTGGCACTTTTGCCGTTTCTCGCACTACGCTCCGAGTTTCAGTCAGAGTCCCCGTGACCTTGACCACTTGGAGCGAATTTCCGACGAGAAACGGCAAAAGTGCCAAGTTAAACTCGAGTTTCTGACATGACCCTGCCTAAATGGGCAATCGGTTATCCCTCAGGTGACCTTGAACCAGCACAACACCAACAATTTGATATTACTGTGACCTTGAAAAACCTAACAACGGAGCGCCGACACCGATGCGCACCCCACGACAGCCACCGAGTGACTGACTGTCAGGCTCTGTGTACTCTAGGTATATGGGGAAGTGGAGGGGGAAATCTCAAGGTCATCCAAATGGAGTTTTAAAAAAGTTGAAGAGTAGAAAGACTACTCTTGTGCTTCCTGGGCGACCTCATCAATTTCCAACGGATCTGTAAACCAATCCGATCTGTAGCGGCAGGAGTCCAGAAAACAGGTGCACCACCCATCAGGTTGTCCGTAGCACTTCCGACAATTGGTAAGATTGGAGAAATGAAATTTAATACACCGCTGCGGACAACAAGTGTAAAAGTAGTTGGATTTGTAGATTTTGAAAGTTTGTAGTACCGGTGGTGGCAGCTGTTGGTTCTTGCATCTACACCTGCAACATCCAAAGCATTCACATTGCCGGCAGGCCAGCCCGTCCACTTGCCATCTTGGTAGTAGGAAACACTTGCCCTCGCAGCAATAGGTTGTCCCTGTCTCTTCCTCCCAAAGCTTCTTTGCACAATGGACGACGCCTTGTATCTCTAAACACTTATGCTCGCAACATGAGACACGCTTAGTTTCCATACTTGATGTTGCTTTGGCGAGGGAGCAAGATGAAGTGATACCGTGGTCAGCAGGAATGGAGCTTATATAAACTAAGGTGAGTGGAGGGGGAAAGGTCAAGGTCATCCAAATGGAGTTTTAAAAAAAGAAAAGAGTAGAAAGACTACTCTTGTGTATCTATAGCGATTTCATTGATAGTGAGTGCTTCTGTATGCCAAGTTGATCTGTACTGACAGGCTCCTAAATAATGTTTGCAAAAACCTGCAAAATGATTGTTGCACAATTTGCAGCCAGTTAGCTGTTTTAATGTGAATTCAATGCAACGTTCAGGGCAACAAGTGTACTTATGCCCTCTCATCTGGTACACATGGAATGTCTTCAACTCCGGTTTCGGCTTCTTCCAAGACTTGCACTTACACATGCATTGACCAAAAGCTTCACATTTTCTACACGCCAGGCCATCCGCAACATCAATGTCATTCGGCCATGAAAAACATTTCCGTTCGCAACAGTAGTTGAGTTGACTCTCCATGTTGCTGTGGTGAAGGTGCGCGATGAAATGATGCTGCAGTCATTGAGAGTGCACCTTAAATAAACTCGGTGGAGGGGGAAAGGTCAAGGCCATCCAAACGGAGTTTTAAAAAAGATAACTAGTCGTCCTCCTCCTCCTCCTCCTCATCCGTTGTACTTAGAGAGCTGTCAGACGAAGAGCCCCGTGCAGGTGCTCCCCAGATGAAAAACAAATCAATTTTAAAACGAAGACCAGGATCTTGTATCATCAATTCCTTTAATTTGTCACATACTAAGTCGACCTTGTGTAAGGTGTCAACAACAAGCTTCCAATTTGTTGGTTCAATATAACTTGTAGTAGAGTCTGCCTCGCTGATAACCACATCCTCCGGCCGTATTGGAGTGTAAAGATGTGTAAAGTTCTTTGGCTGTAGCTGAGGTTCAGGCTGGCTGGAAGTGGAAGGTTGAGTGTGGACCCCTGTCGCATCGAAATCCATAGTCATTCTACATTCAATGTTGGGGTTTTCGTTTAATACATACACCAATTTCTCATGCAACATATCCACTTCTGCCGAGTCTTGCAGATGAACATTCCAGGAAAATGGCCATTCTTCATCCGTAGTGGAGTCAACTCGAGAAAGAGTGCTGTCCGCCATGATAGCTAAACAAGGAATGATGTGAGCTACAGACTGTGGTAACAGTATTGAAAAGTAGAGGGGGTAAACCAAAAGTACGTGGAGGGGGTATTTTCAAGGTCATTTAATTTAGGTTTTAAAAAAAGGAAATAGTGGAGGGGGAATTCTCAAGGTCATCCAATTTAGGTTTTAAAAAAAAGGAATGAAGCTTACTCCTCTTCAGCCTCGTTGTCCCCTGCATCTTCATCAGCCTCATCTTCATCGACGTCAGACTCGCCGTAAGGATAGATCGGGGACATGGGCGAATATTGTGGAGATTGTTGACCGTTGTTGTCGTCCCCTTGCATTCTAACTTGGGACCAATCATAATTTAAATTCATTTGTATTATGATCCCAGGGTTGTCCCGCAGTATTTCCTTCATACGTTCGCAAATTGACTCCAAATAGTGTACACTATCGATCGACAGTGTCCAACCCGTACTTGTACCGACATCAGTAGTGGAGTCAGCTTGGCTGATGGTGTTGTTGTCTGCCATGGTTGCTTGTCGGACAAGGAATGACGGTTGATGTGATGCTCATGCAGGAACATGGTGAAGTGGTGGGGGGTGTGGTGGAGTAGTGGGGGAATTCTCAAGGTCATCCAAACGGAGTTTTAAAAAAAAGGAAAACTTACAAAGTAACATTGAAACTTTCCAATTGATGGTGGCGAGCGTTTTCTTCTGCAACCTTGCCGACACATGTGACTATGCCGTACAGTATGAAAAGTACAACCATAATAAGGCCGAACAATAAAAGATAGCCGTTGACTATCATGATATTTTCTGAGTGGATCTGTTTTCTTCTTATCGCCCTCTCCTGCATCCTCTTCTCCAACTCGTGGACGAAGTCACAACATGCGTGAGGACACCTTTCATCTGTTGGTAGGTTTGCCATTGTTGATGTTGTCGGTGTGGCTGTTGAAGATGGAATGAGGTTTCCAATTGCGATGTGCCATGTACACCAATAGTCAAGTGGTGGGGGTAACAAAGCAGTGGAGGGGGAAGTTTCAAGGTCATCCAAATTGTGTTTTAAAAAAACCTATCTTGTTACTGAGCTTATATGTCAGTAACAAGATAGGTGTTTCTGCTCTTTTACTTCTTTAATATAATGAAAAAATATACATATTCTACAATGGTTAGGACAAGAAATACAACTGCTAGTCAGCTGAAGTAGTCCAAGTTGTCTGGCTCGGTCTTCATGGACGCTGGTGAGGAAGCCGTCGAGGAGTGTCCAGGCTCTTCCTTTGACTGCCGGGTGTTCCGTATATTGCAAGCGTAAACTTGCACATTTATACGGTAGCCTCGTGCCACCATCAGCTGCAACTCCTTGTATAAGTCGTTTAGCTCCTGCTGAGTCTTGATGCTCACCTCCTCGTAACTTGCGCAACTAACGTTCAGAGACATCTTGATGTTGCTAGGTTGGCTGCTGGAGTAGAAATGAAGCCGAGGCACAGCGCTTGGAGGTACATGAAAAAGTGGTGGGGGTAATAGTGGTGGGGGTATAGAAAATCCAATTAAACAGTTCTAAACTTTTTCCATTGATACAATGGAATGGAACAAATAGCGCAGGTGTCCTTGTAATTTTCAAATCGAAACAGTGGCGCTAGAAATCCGAATTGTTTTATACCACCATCCTGTACGAATCGCCGAAGGTCTCTGACGGCGGCCTCGCCACAAGGCCTACAAAACTTTTCCCCGTCGTGGAACTTATACCAGGAGTATTCCGAATACCCTGTATTTTCCCTCCTGTAGCGTTTGACATCTTCTTTTATTGTTAGTGGGATGTTGTCTTGTAAACATGTTGGGAACAAGTCCTTGTGAGTTATAACTCGTTGTATGCAAAGCTCGTACAAGGTGCTCATCGTTTGCTAGTTGGCAACAGACTGACCGTTTTTCGCATCCAAGCAGGTTTGAATCCTAGTGCGGTAGTGGGGGTAATTACAGTAGTGGGGGTAATTGTGAAATGCAAAGGTCAAAGGTCAAGGTCACCCGCGAAGTTTAAAAAAAAAAATGCAACATATCAATACGTGAAGTCTGTCACATATTGATATGTTGCATTTTTTTGTTTTTTTTTATTTTTTTTGTCTTTTATGATTTGTTTATTTATAAAACATTACAACAACAACATATGTACAACATTAAAACTTAAATCTAACACTGCTGCTTGTCAGCGATGTGGATGGTCAACTCTGTAGAATTGCTACCCGTGCAGCCGTGGGACACCAGGTATAGACACCCGGGTTGAATAGAGCGAAGATCCTCGTTTTGTAGAAGATGGACGAATCTCTTGGGCAGGTACACCTGGAACTTTGGTTCATCCCCCGGAGTAAACGGTGCCTCGCTGAGACTGCAGCAGATGGCCTCCCCAACTGTAGTCTCCATCTTCTTCATAGCATGGATTATGTAGTGCTTCTCGTCTTTTAGTTCCGAGCACTTCTTTACAGGTAATATTGTTGACTTGGAGTGACCATTGAACTGCTCGACCAAAGTCTGAAGGAACTGGTGAGATGCCATGGTCAGGTTACAGATCGTCTTCTTGCTCGGAGATGTTGTCGTCTCGGAATCTCGAGTAATACTCATGCCAGGTCCCTGTCTGCTCCCCACTTATATACTCTCCGTTACCCCCACCACTCCCCAATTCCCCACTTTGAAGGTAAGAGGCGAGTTTATAGGCATTTTTCAAAGCGCAATGTCTATCTTTATCATGTTCTGGGCTTTTTGTACAAATACATATGGTTTCCAGCATGTATTGATAATTCTTATCCAATTCCACATCATTAACCGGAACATGAGTAAATCCTTCAATCCATCTCTTCTTTTCCAGCCCCTTTGTGTAAATATTGGTAAACTTGTCTGAAAAGTGATGCATAATGTGATACAAGTCCGTGTAACTTGTAAAACCATCATACCAATCGATATGATGGAAGTGTTTTGAAATCCATCTGTTGGTAGTAGCGGCTTTACTAGTTAAAGACGAATAAGAACATGGTGGTTTAAATAAAAACGAATAAGGAACACTTGTATTCATGTCCAAAAACACAAGTTCTTTTATAATGAATCTATCATCATTACCACGAAACGCTTGAAACTCAATAATACCAGGCTTGGACTTTACTTGTTGTTCTTCTCCCTTGTCCATTTTGAAGGTCACACGTCTGCTCATTACGAAGTCAGGAGGTCAACTGATTTCCACACCACGGTAGGTACTACTTTTATACCAGGCCGTACAGTTGTTGGCGCGTTGGTGTATATTTAACGTGGGCACCGTCCCCAATAGGCCTAACCCCACAAAATGTTGGTTATTGTTTTAAAAACTAACCATTGTCATTTAAGTTTCCATCTTTATATTTTCCTTATTTTCATTTTCATCACTAACACTTGATTCTTCTCCTCCATCTTCCTCTTCTTCCTGTTTTACTGATTTCTTATGTAGTTGAGCGTACTTTTCCAATTGTCTCCACATTTGTACTTCATGAGGAACTCTATTAAATATAGAAGTATCCACAGGTCCGTATAATATAGGTGCGTCCGGTTGTTTGTCCAAAGTGTCTTCCAGATAATCTTTAATAATCGAACTTGAAAACACCAGTTGTCTCAAGTATCTTGTTATAGGTTCAGTAGCACAAGTTAAAATGAAAAACTCCTCTCGATTAAGTTGAATTTTGTTATCATGTCTTGTTGTGTCTCTAAACCGTAGCTGATGATCACCACGTTGTTTAATGATATCAATTTCCACATTTGAATCCAAAAGTCCTACTCTTGTCTTTCTTCCAAACATGTTACTACTTAAATAGCATTCTAGTAGATGCAAATGTTTCATAAACGATTCCCAAGCACTGTCCGTAAACAAAATCATTTTGGCTCCATGAGTTAAAATTACAGTAGGGGAATAATCTGTAGATTTCATAACACCGATTAAAACACTTTTATCCAAACTGGAAGAGATTGGGTAAAATATTCGCAAAAATACCTCACTCAATATGTTTGGAGAAATATTATCTTCAATATCCCTTTTTCTCTTTTGTATAGTCTTTCTTCTTTTACCTTTTTCTTCAAAATTATTACTGGCGTGAAGTTGTCCGCAAACGTTTTGTTCACCTCCTTCCTGGTGACCTTGAGGATCTAAAAACTCAGATATCTCCTTCTCAATATCTACCACATTTTCAGGTGTACCACTAGGAGAAGCCATATTGAATACGATGCTACCCATACAACAGTAGGCAACAAACTGATGAGGAGCGGTCTGTACGCTCTGCTTTTATACTCGCGGAATGAAACAAAACCGGTTCTTACAATACATTTTTAACAATTCCAGTTAAAGGTGTGTATGTTACGATTTTATCATGTAGAATTAAACAGTATGCAGTTGTATTAGCCGGTATAGCATCGTTGAATTCCATTTCTATTTTTATATCCACACTTGAAGACTTTACTGATTCATTTTGTTTAGAACAATCGATTACAACTATTGGGTAGGCATCGAAATATTTGTCAGGTGGTAATAAAGGTGTATTTGTTTTACCGTAATATGAACTTTGGAATCTCGCGTACATATCGTACAATATACTGTATTTCTTCTTAGTGAATGACACATTTAAATTGTCGTATGGAAAGAATTGTGAATTTAAATAAACTTTAATATTTTTCAAGTCACAATGATCAAATTGTCCTGCATGTTTAGTAATGGAGTCTCTTCTACCTGTTTGTAAACCAAATATAATATACCTGGCTCGTTCTACATAATTCGATGTTTTAACAGTCCAAGTGTGTCGATCCGTAGCAGGTAAACTGGGATGCTCATGAAATTCCCAACTTCTAAATGGAATAACAATATCACGATCGGCTTTTAATTTTCTTAAAAGTAGCATTCTATGCTCGTCAGCCAATTTAACATGTGGAACTCTCCATACAATTTTGTCTAATTTTAATTTCCATTCTAAAGTCGCATCTGTAGTAGCATCTGCAGCTTTAATAATGTCTTTATCGTTAGAAGATCTCAACAAAACTAATTCTTGTTTAACGTTTAATATTATTTTCCTATAATCTTCAGCAAAACCAAGCAGCAAACGTAATGGAATATGAAAATCAAAATATCCATTTGGATTTGGAGTGATCGTGTCAATCGTAGGTAATACCCATCCGGCAGGTTTAAGTAAATTGGTTTCATTGGGTGTTATAGATGTTAATCCTTTTAAAGTTGTCGTAATACCTACTTTTTTAGTGGAATCAACTGTTACACCTGATATTTCATATCTAATTTCATCAAATAGGAAAGCCATAGGATTATTTATAAATGGAACTGTTGTACCAACAGTAGTACCGTCCTTTTTAGTAACTTGTCCTTCAATATACAAGTAACTTTCACATGGTAGTGTGTAAATGTCTTGATTTTGTATGGGAATACGGATTTCATCGTTATTGTTTAATTTCGATGAAGTGTAAGGGTTGTGGGTGTGATATTCTTTTTCCCATAGGGTTTCGTCGAATGTTGGACCCTGCGCTATATCCAGTATATCCATACTCGGTTAATTTTAATCCAATTCTCTCTAAGAAACGAATGTTCTCGCGTGTTAACTCCTCCACAGCTGAAGAGCTACTAATGCGGTTTCCCGTAGGTTGTTCGCTTTTAAATGTTAAACCCATGGTTTTGTATTAAAGTGTCGATTTTAAATGTAATCTAATCGTAATAGGCTCTTCTCTGAAGTCTACCAAGTTACCGTCTTGATCCAATACGCTCAACACGATGTCTGAAATGAAAGTGGTGTTCAACGGTAGATATACCAGGTTTTGTGGCTTTTCAACAATTTTAAATCCAGGTGGTACACTTGGGTAAAAAGTATGTATGATGTGGGTGTTAGCCCCATCCCTGTAAGCACCTTGTATAATGTTACAAGTTATGTCTATACTATTGACTTTTAATATTGTTACTGTTTTCTTACCGGAATGTGTTACATCTGGTTCTAATACAGGCCCATCGTTGGAAAATCCTAATAAATCACCAATTGAGTTTGGTTGAGTGAAATCTATATAATATTTGGAAGTAATTTCAGCTTTCATCGTATTATTATTACCTTTTAATGTTATATTGTCTTTTCCCATTTTAGTTTGCAAAAATTCATTTATATGATCAATTTCATAAGAACCTGTGGGTAACCTGCACTCTTGTAAGTCTGTAAATTTTCCACTGGCATCCTTTCCCTTATAATAATGCAATACGTTATTTTTACCTTCCGTAACATTGGGGATAGAGTTGTAAGTTGTAAAATCCAATAGTGCCGCCTCCCAAAACCTTCCTTTTTGCAAGCGTAACGCTGGAAAAAGGATACTTCGTAAAGTGGACGATTTTCCTGTTAATGATACCGTATAGGAAGACATCTCAATAGTGACTGATACTTCTAGCTAGAAATTCCAAACATAAATGGCCGCATATTGAAGTATTATCAGGTTGTTCTCTTTTATAGTTATAATATATGTTTTTAGCAGATTTAAAGTAATTTTGAAGTTCTTTTGGTGGTGGCAAATTACCGAAACTATCAAAATAATATACATTGTTATTTAGTTTCTTATAACAAACCCAATGGGTGCCAGGCCCTTCAGTATTATCCAAATTTACAATTCCAGTCTCATTTTGCCACATTTTCTTTGGTAAACTGTCTTTCATAAACACACCGCGGAAAAATGGTATTTTTAAACAGGAAATATATTTAAATAATTCAATATTGGTTAATGCTTTATGTGGTATGACCAATTGATTTCTTTCATTTAATATGCACGATAAGGTCTTAGGTAAAGACCTGCCCCGTTTTTTACCATTGACCATACGGTGGGCTTCTTCCTGCCTTTTCTTGTAGATCGTCGTCTTCTTTTTATATTTCCTCCATGTTTTCTTGTGGTTGACCTCCTTTTTACTCTCCTTCTCCTCCTTCTTCCACCTCCTACTGCTGTTTTAGCCTTCATACCTGCTGTTACTGCTAAAGCTGCTGCTTTTTCTGCTATGCTAGCGTCACTTGATTTTACTCGTTGCCAAGCTATGTCCGCAAGCTTTTTGTCAGCTATTGATCTATTTTTTGAATCGGCAAACGTGGAATATGCGATATCGTGTTCTTTACAAGCCTGATCTAACTTGTTTATGCCAGGATCGCCTCTTTCCAGTCGTTTTTTCAATTTAGTTCCTGGTCCGCAATACTGATAACCTCCTGGTATATGAAATTCGTATGGTAATGCGTCTATTGCTCTATTTACTATGGATCCTACTGGAATTTGTTTTAAAGCTTTACTTAACAGAGAAACCGCTGTGGACGTGATCCCACCTCCTTTTCTTGCAGTGTCTCGATATGGACTGATGTACTTGAACGTCATTATTGTCCTTTTATAATGGCAATGTGCAACTCATGTGTTAACTCTATGACAGGTTGCACATAAATGAAGTCATTTATTGAGTTATTTACTTAAATATCAATATCACCCCAATCTGATGATCTAAACTGTTTCGTTTTAGGGTTAATAAAGTATTTATTATAAATTTCTCGTTTAATATACTCACCTCTCATGGATTCAGCATAAGTATTATGACCTGATTTTCCTTGAAGAATATCTGGTGTAAAATGATTGTGTAAATCAAATATCGCATTACCTAAAACTTTTACAAGAAAATTAACAGTGACAGCATTATCTACATGTTCAGGGTCTTTAAGGTTTGTTATACGTTTATTATTACAATTATACACTTTACTATCCTTTAATGATGTTGTAATAGTCTGTCCTACAGTTGCAGCATCATTTGCTTCTCTTCCTTGTGCCAAGTCTCTTATCACTCTATTTTTACATGTAAACCATCTAAAATATCGATCTGGATCTAGATGTACGGTTTGTGATAAAGCAGCTGCATCTTGTTTTTCATAACCCCATCCCATATTTGATAACTTTTTATCCATGCAATCCCAAGCATCATTTTTGTATGTTAATAAATTAAATTTTTCATTACCTTGAACAAATTCATCCCCTTGCTTCGATACTACTTGATCTTGTTTTACAAAAGAGGTTGTTTCTTGTTTTAAGGTTTCCATCATTTGACCCACTGTTGCACCATCTGATGGCGCCGAACCATCTTTAACATTTGCTAAACAATTATTAAAACAATCTATAACCCCTACATCACGTATGATGCAATGATCTTTAATATATTTTAGATTTACAGCATCGTTTTCAGTTTTTGGATAGCCTATATCATTAATAACAAATTTATAAAAAGAAAATCCATCTTTTGTCTTTTCAGGTATCAAAGAATGTAAATAGCGTCTATTTACGCTGTCTTTTGCATCTTTAGGGTCATCTACGTTGGATATACGTTTATTGTTGGCACTATACGTTTTCCCATTGAATTTTAACGTATTTTTTAATTCAGATGACAAATAACCTTTGTTTATCGCATCACCATTTTCATTTGGTTTACCAACGTTGATAATTCTATGATTTTCCGCGTCATATGTGTTATTTTGTAGTTTTAATGTTGGCGATATCTTTTCCTTTAATATTTTTAGATTTATTGCATCGTTTTCATCCGTAGGATCTTTTATGTTTTTTAACCTTTTATTACTCATATCATAATCTCCATCAGGTGTTTGTGGTAAACCAGCACTTCTTTTTAAACTATTGGCATAATATAACCCATCCGAGGAGTAACGTCCGAACTTGTCGACACTCATGGTGCAACTGAATAGTATTCTAGGGAGTAACGCATTTTTATGAGATTACCCCACGGTTTCGGAGTTCATCCACTAAAGCCACCCATTCGTTTTCCAATCCAGTATGACCCGCTTCTTTAGCTTCATGTATTAGTTTCATTCTATCCACCAATTTATTGATATTATTGTAATAAATCACATTTGTGTTATATAGTTTCTTCATTAAACCTGTACCCGTAACGGACTTACTTCTTTTTCTTCGTTCCTGAGCACTTACATCCAAAGTGGATGCCATAAATCTTCGTTTTACAGGTTTTCTTTGTGTTAACGGCATTGTTTGTCTTCTAGTTGGTATTAACTTGGATACAAATTGTTTATACTTTAAAGACTTAGATCTAAAAGGAGGCTGGTCAGGTAAATACTTTCTCCTATATGCATTTGTCTGTTCCAAAATATTTTTATATGCTTCCATGTCTTTTTCTTTCACTACCGATACTGAAGGCTTATTTTCAAATAATAATTCAAATAATCCTTTTGTGCCCTTATACCTTTGATCACCAATGACAATATTATCATGTTCGTCAACGTTTAACGGGCTATTACCTATCATTAAACCGTCTTCTGTTAATCTCGCTCCATAACTATGGTAATCCTTATTAGGAATTGTTCCGAGTAACATTTTTACCATGTATTTCCTTCCTAAAGGTCCTTTGTTATGAATGTTTTCACCCAACAAGCTTATGTTTGACGGACCTTCCCTTGTCTCTTCTTCTTTTTCCTCTTCACTAGCAGTTGATACAACTTCATGTCCTCTTTTGGCTTTTACTTCATATAATTCTTTTATTCCGCTATAGTCCGGTGATTCTAGCTCTCTTTCGGGTTCTCCACCGGTAAAACCACTATACGTAGAGGATTCCGGGTCTTTATCACTAAACTCTTCTGATTTTACATTTTCTCTTTCAAACTTCGTAATAGGTGCAATCGCATCTCCTTCCAATACGGGTTTAGCAAATTTTTTGTTTAATTGTTTCAAGGGTTCAGTAATAGGTTTAAAAGTAGATTCAAGGAATTTCTCCCTCTCGCTAATACCTAGTTTCAATGCTCTGTTTTTAGCCCGAATAGAATCACTAAGTGATTTTATTTCTTTTACTAATTTTTCTTGGTTAACCATGTTTGTAGCAAGACGTGTTGTACAACAATGAACGTGTTATACCACGTTTAATGTATTAATATAAATTTATCAAATCCTATCCTGTATCGACCATTGTTTAGCGGTTGTTCCTTCATAATTGTTACGAACCCATACTTTTCAGCCCAAGCCTTTCCACACAACTCTTTAAATCGTTCAAATGTCATATCCGCATTTACATGATCAAAATATATATGTTTTAGGTTGGTTTCGTCCTGTTTAAATACAATTAACATGTTTGCATTGTCTCTAATGAGTTGTTTAGGTATTTTGCTGTAAGTTTGGCCAATATAAATGCTATCTATGTTGTTATGTCGACCCATAGCGAAGTAATTCCTTATTGTGTTTTGGTTTTCACAAGATACATCGTCGAATATAAACACGGAGAATGGTTTAGCTTCTTGTGGCTGCATGACACTCTCGCTTGCATTAAACTTTAAATATTTAACTTCAGGCACATTAGTCAGTATTTTTTCCAATAATTGATACTTTGGTTGTTGTAGTGATTTTGAAAATACATATAGATTGTTAAATCGTAATCCTTTAGGGTTTGTAATCAAATTGAATACTACATTAGTTTTTCCACAGTTGGAAGGTCCGGTAACCAGACAACGAACGGTGTTTGGTAACAAATCGCCATGCTTCCCACTATTGAATTCTGAATTATCCACTGTGAGTTCATCTATATTATTAATAGTAAAACTCTCTTTTTGTGGTACTATCTCCATCCTTTGTAATGGTTCAACCTAAAATGATTCTCTATCGTTATATCAAATCCTTTTTAGGTATCCAAGAATCTTCCGTCTTATTAAATCCTAACCATCGTACTTTGACCTTATCTTTTTTCCGTTGCAACACCTTTTCAACTAAATATACATCGCCTACTGTTGATTTTAACATTTCATGTCCATAAAACCCTCCTTCAAGCAATTGTCCTTTATTATCTTTTAAAATATATGTCTCAGGTACTGTAGGTTGTACTTTGAATACAGTAAAAACCTCATTGGTCCAATTTGGCAGGTATCTTTTACTGAATACACCTTTATATTTACTTATTCGCACTTTATCACCCACATTAAATTTTTTAGGCTTTAGTTTTTCAACTTTTGGTTTAGTATTCGTTTTTATACGTTTTAATACAAGGTTTTCATTTTTACTAGTTACTTGGTTTGGTTTCATCCCGATAGTCCTATGAAATTTGTTATTGTAATCGTTTATAAGTTTTGGTAACATATCAATCCATATGTGCGATCCTCTGTTGGAAAACATTTTATACATTGCACTTTTTAAAGTTCTGTTGAATCTTTCGATTATTGAGGCTTTTACTTCTGAATTGGTTGAATAATGGTTTATATTGTGTTTTTTCATTAAATTTGCAAATTCCTTATTAAAATATTCTTTTCCATCATCTGTTTGTAAATGTTTAATAGTATGTTTGTCTCTTTGTATAGCTGTTTCCATTGCTTTTGTAACACTTTTGCCACTTTTATCTTTTAGTGGTAAAGCATCTGCCATTTTTGAAAAACAGTTAATAACAGTCAATATGTATTTATATCCTTTATTTTGTTTGCTATAAGGAATCATTTCGATTAAATCCGCTTGATATAAATCATTAATTCCTTTTATCACCGTATTTCTTCGTGGAAACTTTCTTCTTGCAGGTTTATGAAGTTCGTTGACAATTTGTTGCTTTAAGTCCTTCATATTGCAGGTTTCAATGTTTGTTGTATCACATGTATAATCACAATGAATGTTGTTTTAAATATTCACATCATTTATATGGGTCAAGGTCATCCAAACTTGTGTAAAAAAATGGGGAACACGGCGTTGGACTTGCCGTGTTCCCCATTTTTTTACGGAAGGAGAAAGGAATAAGGTCGTAGTTGTAGAAGGACGAAGAATAGGTTACTAGTTGATAGGGTTTAGAGAGTAGTGGCCAAAAGGAAGAGTGTGGATTTTGTCGGGCATAATGTGTCTTTTATCATCCCGAGCTGACAACGCTTTTTTAATTTCGGTGACACTGTAGACTTGATGCTTGAAGCTTCGGATATTGTTGAATGTTGCTGATATCGTAGTATCTTCAAACAAACAAGTCTTGTAGTGGTCAAATGTCACGTGTTTTTTCAAATAAGATGTCTTCACTCCTTTTGCTTTCTTCACTGTCGGTGTGTTGTTCTCGTGGTACATCTTAAATGAATACAATTTCGCCATCAGCGCCACTATTTCTTCTAAAGGCATTCCATTTGCTTCATCTTTGAATTTTCCAATTACTTTTTTATATTTTTCATTAAAATTTGGATGGTTTTTCGGATAGTCAGAAAAATCGAAATCTTCTTTGTATGGAAAAGTCCTTAGGTCTTCATACATGTCCAACGTCTTTATCCAGTAGATAAACGCGTCCGTATCCATGTATGCGACTCCAATGTTTTCCCTTCCGTAATGTTTAACCATTTTGTTATAATGGAAATCATACATCAGGGTTTTACTTATATCCAAAATCGACATACCTATGTATAACGGACGGTCCATGACTATTGTTGTTTTCTTCATACTGACAGCGACTAGATTTTCGTTTATAATCATGGATGTTCCGAAATTTGGTTTTTGCACTAATTTTTCCAATTTCCTAGGATCACTCACTAATTTTACATTTTTGTGTTTTCTTTTGTTCTCCAAGGTCTTCCCAAAGATGGCATTGTTCATTAATTTATAGAAGTCCTTTTCAAATGCTGTTGTCGCTGCAGCTCTTCTTGCAGTGTTGGAATCAATATATGGTTTCAACCAACAAGACTGGGTGAATTCAATTGCTCTATGAATTCTCACTATACGTAGACCCAATTCAAGAGCCTGTTGAACTACCCAGTAGTGAGCCACATAGCGATCCTTATTCTCCAAGGTCATCATCAATTTTGGCCATCTTCCTGTCGGTGAAACTTCAGTCTTGGCTAGGAGAGGCAAGTCGTAGTGATGGTCATGAAGGTGCTCCGGGTATTCAAAATCACAGTCCAAAATATAGCCTTTTGGACCATCCTTTGGAATCTGTGAGATGTCTCCGATGGTGGCCGGGTCGATCCACTTGAAGTCAGCGTAGGGAAGCGGATTTGACATTGCCCAACCATAAAGGTTGTTTGCATCAAAATAGCCTAGGTAGACCGATGGTTGTTGCTCGTCGAAGCCGGGGATGTACTTGTTGTTGGCTTTGACATGACGTGTTACAGCTTGTGTCAAACCGCCCCGTACACCAGATTCCATCATGAGCACCATATCAATATCCGTTAGAAGTTCCAGTCGACAGTTGGTTGACTTTAGCATAGCTTGCCATGCTAATCCTGGAGATGTGTACGAGTGTAGAGGGTCCAGTCCATAGGCGGAGAAGCAGGTGTTTCTGAATTCTTCCATCACATCGCACAGCAGAGTTACGTCCAATTTTATATAAAAGTCAGAATATTCCCCTAAGGTTTGAATGTTTAGTTGGTTCCAAACATTACATGCATGATTGTAGTCTTCAACGGAGATTTCACTTTCGTTTAATTTGCTGTTGAAGGCTTCAATCGGCGGTAGACTGGTTTCTTCAAATTTTTCTGTAGAAGTTATGTAATCGTAGGGGAACACTCCTTTCCGTAATACTAGGTCTAATTTATCTTCAGGTACAATTTTTCTGGTTTCTTTTAGGTCTTCTCTTCTTAGGTTTTCTGACAATTTGGCTAAACTAGATGCCATAAATCTGTAAGAGTCTACGAAGCGAAGTTTAATTTTACCTACTGTTTTTGAAAAGCTGATGTACTTTTCCAATGTTGTAGCAAGAACATCAATTTTACCATCATCTCTTCCTAACTCCGGGATAATAAAGTGGGAGTCGTAGCCGCTAAGATTGTGTAAAACGACAGGAATAAAGTTTGGCAGTTTGTAATTTATATTGCATGAATTACAAGCAGCTCCTCTGTATAACCCTGTCAGGTGATCGTGATCTCTTACTTTTGGGTTTTCTTCACTGAACATCTTCTTGCATAAATAGCATCTTGTCGCTAAGTTGTATTCTTCTTGTTGATTTTGGTTTAAAGGTTCCATAGGTACAATATTACCGAACAAGCGTTGAACCTTTCCAGCAATATCGTACAGTTGGTCTACAAAATACTTAGCGGCTTCTTCACCACGGTAGAGTATTGGAGTGGATGTTAAACCATAGTCTTGCAATTGGTTTTCAGACAAGGTTGATTTAACTAGTAAACAAAAACTGTTGGGCTGATGCAACTGATATTTTGTTCTTCTAGTCACTTCGCCGTCCGGCAGCTCCTGTGGTACTAACGTTGATTCAAAATCTGCATAGACCACTATTGGAATTCGGTATTGGTGAACTGTCTTGTTAAATTGTATTGAAGCTCGGGTAGGCGGTGGAAGACTTATCTTTACTTCATAGTTCTCGTTGCAAAGTCTTTTATGTTCCAATAACCAGTCCAATCCTCCACGTCTTGAATCTTTCCAAGAAAAGCAGAAACATCTCTTGCAAACTGTAATCCTATTTACTCTTTTGGTCAATTGTTTTACAACTAACGCTTCAAAGTCTTTTATCCATACATAATGGGAAATTTCACCCTTGGTTATCAATAGCAAATCCGTATGGTTTCTTTGCTCAACCTTTACTACCCGCAAAGGATAAACGTTGTTGGAATCATCCAGACCAAAAACATTGACTGAAACGCCAGGATTTTTCTTTTCAAATTTGTCAATATCTTTTAAAGTAACTGGGTAAGTAAGACCTTGAAAGTTGTAGCGGTGTTCATTTTCGTAATATTCTCTACCAACTCTTTCAGGATGATCTTTAACATACTTGGTTAACATTGCATACTTGAAACATTCATTACCCTCATTTTGAACATTTCTACACGAGTTAGTGTTTTGGATTTTCTTTGGTAGAGGGATAAAACTACTACCTCTTAAACCATATCCATGTTTATGAACCCTAACATCCATACCTTCGATTGATGACAAAGTCCATCCAGATCCTCTTCCTTCATGTTCTTGGAGTTTGGTTATAAGTTCCTCCAAGCATTCTTCAATAATATCATCAATGTCGGAGGTGAAGGTAAGGGTTCGGTTTTTGGTAATGAATGCTCTCAATGCTGTTTCACCATCAGTATTGTTAAACATAGCCTCTAACACCATTCCAAATTTAATAAAATTTAGCCTTTGTAATTCTTCCCTCAACGTTTGACCAACAAGTTCCTTAGCCTGGGTTATGAATGTTTCCAATTCCAATTGAACGTTATTAATTTTGAAATGTGTTACAACTCGTCCTGGCAAGGCTGTGGTGCGCAGTTGTCTTACATCTTCCAGTTCTTCTTCTTCCATATCCTCTTCTTCGGTGTCCTCTTCTTCGGTGTCCTCTTCTTCAATAGGTCTTGTAGCAGTAGATGGTCCAGCACCAGCAAATTGGATCACACTAGGTCTTCTTCTTTGCATTTGCTGTAGATAGCTGTCGTAGTAGTCCATCTGCTTCTGATGCTCTTCCAAAAACAGGTCAATTGAGTCTAAGTCTATTTCATCCATGGTAATATCTTCTTTTCTATCTTCGTCTTCATGTAATTCTCTGTGTATGATGAAAAGATCTTCGTCTTGAAAGATTTCCCCACAAATGTCGCAAAGAGCCATTTCAAACAGTTTGGCTTTGAATGCACACTCTGTGAATGTCCACGCAATAATGAGCAGCGCACTCCACCGGGACCCTTTATATCCGAGGCAGATAGGTGGGGAAAGTGACGTCATATGGAAACAGGTTATCACTCATGTGCTAAATTTAGCCTTTACACAACCGTTTGTAATACATTTATCAGTAGGCTTGATAAATTGATGATATTTGGTCTAGATTCAATAATTTGTACAAGTTTTTTCAAAGATGTCTGTTTGAGCAAGTTTATATAGGTCAAGGTCATTTGGAATTATTATTTTGAGCGGGGGATAGAGCACTAAGCAGCATCATTTACTACAAAGTGCTCTATCCCCCGCTCACATTCTTTTTTAACTTTTTGTTTAAACTTTTTACAAGGGTGAAACATCACCATCAGAGTCGGAATCATCCTCATCACGGAATAGGCAGCGATGACAATACATAATTCTTCTGGCAACTAACATCCTATCCATTGGACGATGGGGAGTGTCTTGTTCTTGTTCTTCTTCTTCGATTTCCAATTGGAATTCCATTTCCGACTCAGATGACGACTCTAATGTTTCGTAGGCGTGCAAGTCCACCTCATTGTCCGTTGAACCAGCTTCGTCAGAGTCCGTTTCAATATCCATTATCTCTTCCTCCTCCTCTTCTTGATCAACCGCAGGTAGTTGGTCCTCTACTTCTATAATTTCTAGAGGTATTACCTCCAGAATAGAGACAATCCTGTTGCGATGGAACACGGTGTTGTCAAGTGGAGCCATGGTATGGAAGTGTTGTATCCATCCAATTTGCTTACCCTTTTTATACCCCCACCAACTATACAATTTATGTGGGTCAAGGTCACGTAAAGATACCCTTTGAGCGGGGGATAGACCACTAAGCAGCATGCTAGTCCATTGCCGCAAAGTGATCTATCCCCCGCTCTATTCCGCAGACCACACTCAAGTCCAAGTCCACATCCAAGTCCACATCCATATGTTACACTTTATTATTACTGCCACCAAGTAATTGTCACTCGCACATTTACTTGGTTTTGATAAAGGTACTGCACAAACTCCATATTGGTTGTTTGTTCGTTATACAAATGCATCATGAAATATGCAATCTTATCGATTGCGGCATTGTCCAACGGTTCGCAATTCACAAGTTCCAATGTGCCCTGGCTGGTCTTATCCTCTATAAGTTCCACCACTTCGTTGATGTCTTCTTCCAAGAGGATGAACTCAACACTGAAGCTCTCCATTGTTGTTGTTGATAGTGTCTAGACAAATGCTTGACTAAATACTTTATTCATTAGTCCTACATATATACCAATTTCCCCCTCCTATTACCTATTCCCCCTCTACCTTTATATAGGTCAAGGCCATCCAATAATACCCTTTGAGCGGGGAATAGACCACTAAGCAGCATGCTAGTCCATTGCCGCAAAGTGATCTATCCCCCGCTCTGTATTCCACACAAGTCCTAGTCTTTACACACACATAAGCCCCCCAGTCTTTTACACTTACTCATATACTCTGTCCTCCCTGCCAATTAAGAGTTCCCCATGTTTGCCACTATTTTCAATTAACCTTTCCAAGTCCCAAAACACAATGTCCAAATTAACCAAGTTCGCTCGTCCAATTTGAAACACACTATTCCCCCAAAGTCACTTGCTCTCACTTGTTGTCCTGTATACTGCTTCTTCTTCCACGCTACAATCACTACCCTACCTTCTTCAACAACCATTTTTTTAACATTATCATACACCTTCTTCAACATCCCTCTACAGTTTAAATAGTTTATGGTTACATACTCCCACTCCTTACCAATGATCAGTGATCCACTCATTTTCTAGCGTTCCACTGGAAGGTTCAAAGCAGAATGAAGTCGGGATGTACAGACCCCCCTCTTTTATACCAGTTAACCGGTTGTCCTTGCTGTAAAGTGGGTCAAGGTCATCCAATGCTACCCTTTGAGCGGGGGATAGACCACTAAGCAGCATGCTAGTCCATTGCCGCAAAGTAGTCTATCCCCCGCTCTGTATTCTACACACACACACACATGTCCCTGTCCAAGTCTTTCATTACATACCCAATATATATTCAGTTCCTTCATCATCACTATCACTCATCACTGCTTCCACAAACTCCACAGGATTAAAGTTAAATTGTTTCAATTGTTCTTTTAAGTTTTCAATTTGTTGGTCCTTTACTTCTAAAACACTGTGAAGGTGTGATATGTAGTCCGCTGCCTCGTTGATGCTTGCTACTCTCGGATCGCCTAACTTCAAGCTGGGAACTACACCCTGCAGCCTGTAGTACGCCATACGCCTTTCTTGCTCCTGCCGTTGACCAGGACTGAGCAAGCCTTGCCCGTCTTGGCTCACCTCCAGCAAGGTCCGTAGCATTGGAGCTTTGCAGGCGTTTGCCCGAGCAACAGTTATGCTGTGGAATGGTCGAGCAGGTCCACGAGTAGCAGGCAGGACGTTGGCAGCACGCCTTCTTGAAGAAGAAGAGGAAGCCTGAGAAGTTTTGCAGTTGGAAGCCATGTTGAAGTGAGGTATTCAGCTAAGCGATACAAAGCAGAATAACCAAACTGCACATCAATACCCGTATATATACACTTATCAGTGGTGGGGGTACTAGCTAGCCTTGGTAAAGTGGGTCAAGGCCATCCAAAAACATTACCAGAACGGGGGATAGATCACTAAGTGGCATGTTAGTCCATTGCCACAGAGTGATCTATCCCCCGCTCTGTATTTCACATTCACGCACACATTCATACATACACACAAGTCCCAGTCCAAGTCTTTACCCACACACCTATCCACTCTCATCCTCACTATCATCACTGTCCAACAGGCTTTCACACTTCTTAATCAGTTTTTCCCATTTACTCCTGACATAAAGTAGCTCCCTGCGAGTATTCTCTAGCATTCTGTCCCTTTGCTCTATCACTTCGTCGTACCACTCGATGATGTTTGGTGGAGTCTGAGTTGATGCATCCGTCGTGGTTGGTTGAGACGCTCCGCTGCTCCGCAACTCCTTCCTCACAGGACCAAAGCCGGAGAATCGGACACGACTTCTTGACGAAGGCGCCGATCGGATTGGTCCAATGCTCGGGCTGGAGTTGGAGGCGACCGGGCCAGAGGTAGAGGCTGGGACGTTCATAGCAGACATGGTGGTGTTCAGCTTAACGGTGTAAAGCAGAATGAGAGGACGGTTGATCACCACTCCTATATATACCCATTTTTAGTGGTGGGGATAACACTGGGGGGGGGGGGGGGGGGGGGGGGTTAAAAGAAATTTTGCTTAGTCTTCCCGGTCATCAGTTTTACATACCTTTAGCACACCCATTATTTTGGTTTCTTCAATAACTTTACACACCTCAAACACCCAAGCAAACAGCTCATCTATGTTGTTATAATTAATTTTTGTCCAGTGTTCATACTTATGAGTTTGGTTGTTTATAATACATAGATAAAATGTAGACCCGTCTTGTCTTATACAATACTCAACTTCCATTCTATGCTGGTTTAGTACTTCCCAAGCATTGTGTTGATCTATCAAGAAGTCACCACCTTTGTAATTGTACCGTGACATGTTTACACGGAGCACAGAAACAGACTGAAGCAAATGAACGGCTCATACAAGCTTAGTAAGAGCGTTAGAGTGGGGGTATCACGTGATACACAACATTAGTTGTAAGTAATTTATATGGGTCAAGGTCATTCAAACTTTGAAAAATTTTTACCTCCAAACACTTGTAGCAAGCTACAAGTGTTTGGAGGTAAGTTTTTATTTGTTAATGATTTATTTGTAACTTAGTCTTCACCCTCAAGGACACGGTTTGAGATTGTCCCAGTGACTTTACATCACCACCAGGTTAAAGTATTATACAAGTCAAGTATTTTTTTTTTTTTTTATTAGTTGACTTGTATAATACCCCTCTCCCTTACTTTAAGAGGGTTAAGACTAAATTTGGAAAAATAATTTGGAAAAAGACTTTTTAAATATTGTCCAACACAGCCTAACAATTTTGTTTTTTTTTGGTGGGCCCATGTCCTAGTCCATTTCCCACACGGTTTCACATCCTTTCCTTCGTATTAGATAGGCTTTAGGTATGAAAAATTCTCTTTGTACCATACGAGGTGGTACTTGCATTGTACAAAGGCGGCCTTCACCTTTTACAACGATTTCTACTTTCTTATTACCTGCTCCATATGTCTGACCAATGAAATAGTATTTTTCATCAACCCTTTAGCCTTCTAATATCCCGCGGTTGCGGACCGTGGGGATGTCTGAACTTGAACGTTTTAGGCTTAATGTACAGAGTATAGGGTTTGAATTGCCGAAATTTGACTGTACTTTTGAGGTGTCGTTGGCAGCGATCCCCTTCTGCACAAGCAAGTTTCTGGCAACACAAAACCCCAAACTTACTAGACATCCAAGCGTAATCGCATTTCTTACCCTTGCCAGCAGGGGCTTTAACGCGTTTACGTTTCTGTGTTGGACTCTTTAGCGGAGTGTCTTGGAGCTTCTCTGAATTAGGCTGGCTAGAAGGGATGGGGTTGGAAGGAGGTAGAAGGGGCAAAGATTGTTCAAGCGGGATGGAGCAAACAATTTTGGGCGGGGTAGGAGAGCGTGTTAGGTCTATGGTGGGAAGATCAGGGGAGAAGATGGATTTACGGGGTGGTTTGGTTGGTGTAGGTGGCATGGGGGATATAGGTGAAGGACATTGGGATGTAGTGTATGAGAGGATTTTCCGGGTTCTGCTGTATGGGGTGATCCTCGACCTAGACGTCTCTTCAAAAGCCGCAGACTCCGATCCTGAGTCCGATAGCAGCGAGAGTGCTGGAGAGGCTACCGGGACTCGGCCTGACGACTTGACGAGTTCTCCTGACGATGGCTGTGCACCAGCCTCTTCCACTGTCGCCGGCAATGGCGACAGGCTGGGCATTGAGGCGGGCTGTGGTGGCGGCGGCGGCACTTTTAAAAAATAAGCCCCACTTGAGGCATTTATGTTTCCATAGCTGAAGCCTCCCAAGGGACCCAACTATTAACAACTCCAAACTTGTGGGTTACAAATACCTAACTGTTATATTTTTTTAACAGACATTAATGTATTAACTGTGTTAATAAGACCTGACTGTTAAACACTTTGAAAGATTTTACATATTTAGGTCAAGGTCACCAAAAAACTTTAAAAAAATTAAGCCCCACACCCCCCTTTGGGGGTGTGAGGCACTTGGGTTGTCATCGCTGTAGCCTCCGAAGAGACCCAACTATGACAACAAGGCAACATCCAATGTCGTGTACCCTTCGCCACGCAAGACTTGTAAACATTTACTGCATTGTCTTTTCAGTAGTTAACAAAGATTCATTTACATGATTTTGTGTTTCCAGAAGGAAACAAACTGAGGACACCCTAGTGGCTTACGTCCTCGTCCGAGTGCAGAGGCCGCCGCAACCTTTTGCATGCCAGCGTACAAACGGACATGCTCCCAAATGCCATCCGCAACCTTTTGCATGCCTGGCAGGAGCCTACCGATAATTAAAATAGGCTTTACACGGGGGCCTACTCCCGTAACCTATCTTTAATATTTTTCATTTAAAATGCATTGAATTTTTACAAGTCTTTGTAGGTCAAGGCCACACGGACATTAAAAAATTTCGGCCCCCGTACATCCATGGCGAACCACGAATGTTCGGGGGCCTTGGGGACTAAAAACACAAATAGCTAACAAAGATTCATTTACATAATTTTGAGTTTCCAGAAGGGAAACATACTGAGGACACCCTAATGGCTTACGTCCTCGGTCCGAGTGCAGAGGCCGCCACAACCTTTTGCTTGCCAGCTTACAAACGGACATGCTCCCCAAATGCCATCCGCAACCTTTTGCATGCCTGGCAAGGAGCCTACCAATTATTAAAAGTGGCTTTACACGGGGGCCTACTCCCGTTCCCTGACTTTACAATTTACTTTGAGCATTGAAAAAGCTCAAGGGGGGATTGCTAAAACAAGCGTATACACTTTAGAAACATATAACACACTTACAACACACACAATTGAGCTCAACGTAGTCAATGCTGGAACAAGCACATACACATTAAACACATATAACAAACAGGACACAAAGGATAAAAGACACAGGAGACATAGGGTACAAGTAAAACACTCTCATATAAAACAATTCGCAATACCCAAACGCAAGCGCAATATCTTACAACTAATACAAGTCTTAAAGTTAGAGTAGACTTCGCTAAACACTGAAGGCGCCATTCAATGTTTAGTGATGCCTATGGCGGTCCGTCCCGGTCGTTCACGTTCAACGCGCGGGAGCGGACTGCGAGCTGGCTCTGGCCGGACCCCCTTATATCCCCACCGGGGCTGCCACGCCCAGGATATCAGGGGTGGGGGAGGGGGTGGGGGTGGGGGTGGGGGTGGGGGTGGGGGTGGGGGTGGGGGTGGGGGTGGGGGTGGTGGTGGGGGGGGGGGGTTCGCACTTTTGTCGGGGGGGGGGGGGGGGGTTCGCACTTTTGTCGGGGGGGGGGGGGGGGGTTCGCACTTTTGTCGGGGGGGGGGGGGGGGTTCGCACTTTTGTCGGGGGGGGGGGGGGTCGCACTTTTGTCGGGGGGGGGGGGGGGGGTCGCACTTTTGTCGGGGGGGGGGGGGGGGGGTCAGGTAAGTTAAGTGGGTCAAGGTCACCCACAACACTTGTACTCTAAGTGTTGGCTATACCCCCACCACAACTGGGTCCCTAGGCTGCACAACACCGCTTCGCCAGTATGTCTCCGGCTTCCATGCGGTGCGTCTCGCTGTTCTCTAGCTCTCTATATGTAAGTAATTTTACAAGTTCTGAATGTAGGTCGCTACACTTTAACTCTGGGACGATATCGACTTGTAGTATTTCAGTGTTTTGACTCAAGGTCATCACACTTTAACTCTAACACATCGGTTATCGTACCAGAGGTGCTCAATAACCTAACTTGTAATGTTTAGGGTGGCGTTTGCACGCCACGTGGTATCGCCATGAGTGTCCAGTCCAAGTTTTAAGTTAGATTAATTTTACTGTAATCTTTTCCATTTCCGCTTCGTTTTGCCAAAGTATAAGGTGTCGCTTAATAAAGTGGTATTTCTCTAAAGTTATAGGAGATTGCAGGGATACAATTAGTTTATTTAGGAGACTCTTCATCTTGGAGTTTAACACAATTTCCACTTTGACTTTGCTTCCTCGGCTCTCACAGCCTAAGCTGTACAGAAATGTTTCTTCTAGTGCCAACTCGGGCCAAGAGAACAGTGTGTTGACTGTAGGACAGCTCATGGTGAAGTGATGCGATACTCCAGCGTACCACCTCACCTTCCCCCACCACTGTGACCTTCCCCCACTCCTGCTGTTTCCCCCACCTCTTTTCCCTTGACTCATGCGCTACAAGCAGTCTCTCAGTATTGTGCGGACTTTTGTGAGGTGAAGCCATGTCGCAGGACACTTTAGGTAAGAAACTTAGCCGTGTTAAGACTTTATTAGTTGCTCACTGTCCACCACTCAAAGTTAAGAGAGTTTCAACTTTAGCTAAGTGGCGCAAACTGTTGCGCGGACACCCTAAGTTTTATACCAAACAGACTAATGTCAGTTTTACTGATGAAGATTTGTTTAATATATTGGATGAAATGACTTTTCCTTGCAAAATTCAGTTAGTTACTCCCATTCCTGACAGTTTAGAGTCTTAGTCTCTCAAGCCAATATACCTAGAGTACACAGAGCCTGACACTCAGTCACTCGGTGGCTGTCGTGGGGTGCGCATCGGTGTCGGCGCTCCGTTGTTAGGTTTTTCAAGGTCACAGTAATATCAAATTGTTGGTGTTGTGCTGGTTCAAGGTCACCTGAGGGATAACCAATTGCCCATTTAGGCAGGGTCATGTCAGAAACTCGAGTTTAACTTGGCACTTTTGCCGTTTCTCGTCGAAAATTCGCTCCAAGTGGTCAAGGTCACGGGGACTCTGACTGAAACTCGGAGCGTAGTGCGAGAAACGGCAAAAGTGCCAAAAAATTTTAAGTTTCGGCGTGACCTTGACCTCAGTGGCGTCGGTGACGTCATTTTGATGACGTAAGGGGTGATGACGTCATCAGCACGTCATTTCTGTGACGTCATGGGTGTGACGTCATAGAAATGACGTCATTAGTGATGACGTCATCGATGACGCAATCGATGACGTCATCGATGACGTCATCGGTGAGGTCATTGACCTCGATGACGTCATATCTCAGGTGACCTTGAACTGGGCCAGCACCAACAATTTGACACTACTCACAAATAAAACCTCACGAGGTCCTAAATTTGGGAAAACATTGTAAAAACCAAGTAATATTAAAGTCTATCATTTATAGGTTAGGCGGTCGGTCACCCACCCCAGAAATGTTTCATACCTGTCCGAGCCCGATGCAAAACCGCACGAAGACGAGCCACGCCGGCCCCATCCTGGCGGCCCACGGGGTCAGCAGCGTGCCCACGGTGGACGTCAGCAGTCCCAGGCTCAGGACGTGCTTACCACCGAACCGCTCGGCCAGCAGACCACCAGGAAGCTGCGTCAGCACGTAGCCCCAGAACACCGCCGACAGGATCAGTCCCTGTGTCTCCTCCGACCACGTGAACTCTGCCGACTGTAACATGGTAGATCAGCATCAGGCTCAGCATGTGGTTGCCACCGAACCGCTCGGCCAGCAGACCACCAGGTAGCTGCGTCAGCACGTAGCCCCAGAACACCGCCGACAGGATCAGTCCCTGTGTCTCCTCCGACCACGTGAATTCAGCCGACTGTAACATGGTAGATTAGCATCAGACTCAGCATGTGGTTGACACCGAACCGCTCCGCCAGCAGACCACCAGGTAGCTGCGTCAGCACGTAGCCCCAGAACACCGCCGACAGGATCAGTCCCTGTGTCTCCTCCGACCACGTGAATTCAGCCGACTGTAACATGGTAGATTAGCATCAGACTCAGCATGTGGTTGCCGCCGAACCGCTCGGCCAGCAGACCACCAGGTAGCTGCGTCAGCACGTAGCCCCAGAACACCGCCGACAGGATCAGTCCCTGTGTCTCCTCCGACCACGTGAATTCAGCCGACTGTAACATGGTAGATTAGCATCAGACTCAGCATGTGGTTGCCGCCGAACCGCTCGGCCAGCAGACCACCAGGTAGCTGCGTCAGCACGTAGCCACAGAACACCGCCGACAGGATCAGTCCCTGTGTCTCCTCCGACCACGTGAATTCAGCCGACTGTAACATGGTAGATCAGCATCAGGCTCAGCATGTGGTTGCCGCCGAACCGCTCGGCCAGCAGACCACCAGGTAGCTGCGTCAGCACGTAGCCCCAGAACACCGCCGACAGGATCAGTCCCTGTGTCTCCTCCGACCACGTGAATTCAGCCGACTGTAACATGGTAGATTAGCATCAGACTCAGCATGTGGTTGACACCGAACCGCTCCGCCAGCAGACCACCAGGTAGCTGCGTCAGCACGTAGCCCCAGAACACCGCCGACAGGATCAGTCCTGTGTCTCTCCGACCACGTGAACTCTGCCGACTGTAACATGGTAGATCAGCATCAGACTCAGCGTGTGGTTGACACCGAACCGCTCGGGCCAGCAGACCACCAGGAAGCTGCGTCAGCACGTAGCCCAGAACACCGCCGACAGGATCAGTCCCTGTGTCTCCTCCGACCACGTAAACTCTGCCTACTGTAACATGGTAGATTAGCATCAGACTCAGCGTGTGGTTGACACCGAACCGCTCGGCCAGCAGACCACCAGGTAGCTGCGTAGCACATAGCCCCAGAACACCGCCGACAGGATCAGCCCCCCTGTGTCTCCTCCGACCACGTGAATTCAGCCGACTGTAACATGGTAGATTAGCATCAGACTCAGCATGTGGTTGCCGCCGAACCGCTCGGCCAGCAGACCACCAGGTAGCTGCGTCAGCACGTAGCCCCAGAACACCGCCGACAGGATCAGCCCCTGTGTCTCCTCCGACCACGTGAATTCAGCCGACTGTAACATGGTAGATCAGCATCAGGCTCAGCATGTGGTTGCCGCCGAACCGCTCGGCCAGCAGACCACCAGGTAGCTGCGTCAGCACGTAGCCCCAGAACACCGCCGACAGGATCAGTCCCTGTGTCTCCTCCGACCACGTGAATTCAGCCGACTGTAACATGGTAGATTAGCATCAGACTCAGCATGTGGTTGCCGCCGAACCGCTCGGCCAGCAGACCACCAGGTAGCTGCGTCAGCACGTAGCCCCAGAACACCGCCGACAGGATCAGTCCCTGTGTCTCCTCCGACCACGTGAATTCAGCCGACTGTAACATGGTAGATTAGCATCAGACTCAGCATGTGGTTGACACCGAACCGCTCCGCCAGCAGACCACCAGGTAGCTGCGTCAGCACGTAGCCCCAGAACACCGCCGACAGGATCAGTCCCTGTGTCTCCTCCGACCACGTGAACTCTGCCGACTGTAACATGGTAGATCAGCATCAGACTCAGCGTGTGGTTGACACCGAACCGCTCGGCCAGCAGACCACCAGGTAGCTGCGTCAGCACGTAGCCCCAGAACACCGCCGACAGGATCAGTCCCTGTGTCTCCTCCGACCACGTAAACTCTGCCGACTGTAACATGGTAGATTAGCATCAGACTCAGCGTGTGGTTGACACCGAACCGCTCGGCCAGCAGACCACCAGGTAACTGCGTCAGCACATAGCCCCAGAACACCGCCGACAGGATCAGCCCCTGTGTCTCCTCCGACCACGTGAATTCAGCCGACTGTAACATGGTAGATTAGCATCAGACTCAGCATGTGGTTGCCGCCGAACCGCTCGGCCAGCAGACCACCAGGTAGCTGCGTCAGCACGTAGCCCCAGAACACCGCCGACAGGATCAGCCCCTGTGTCTCCTCCGACCACGTGAATTCAGCCGACTGTAACATGGTAGATCAGCATCAGGCTCAGCATGTGGTTGCCGCCGAACCGCTCGGCCAGCAGACCACCAGGTAGCTGCGTCAGCACGTAGCCCCAGAACACCGCCGACAGGATCAGTCCCTGTGTCTCCTCCGACCACGTGAATTCAGCCGACTGTAACATGGTAGATTAGCATCATACTCAGCATGTGGTTGACACCGAACCGCTCCGCCAGCAGACCACCAGGTAGCTGCGTCAGCACGTAGCCCCAGAACACCACCGACAGGATCCAGTCCCTGTGTCTCCTCCGACCACGTGAACTCTGCCGACTGTAACATGGTAGATCAGCATCAGACTCAGCATGTGCTTGCCGCCGAACCGCTCTGCCAGCAGACCACCAGGTAGCTGCGTCAGCACGTAGCCCCAGAACACCGCCGACAGGATCAGCCCCTGTGTCTCCTCCGACCACGTGAACTCTGCCGACTGTAACATGGTATATTAGCATCAGACTCAGCGTGTGGTTGACACCGAACCGCTCGGCCAGCAGACCACCAGGAAGCTGCGTCAGCACGTAGCCCCAGAACACCGCCGACAGGATCAGTCCCTGTGTCTCCTCCGACCACGTGAACTCTGCCGACTGTAACATGGTAGATCAGCATCAGACTCAGCATGTGCTTGCCGCCGAACCGCTCGGCCAGCAGACCACCAGGAAGCTGCGTCAGCACGTAGCCCCAGAACACCGCAGACAGGATCAGCCCCTGTGTCTCCTCCGACCACGTGAACTCTGCCGACTGTAACATGGTAGATCAGAATCAGACTCAGCAAGTGGTTGCCACCGAACCCTAGGCCAGCAGACCACCAGGTAGCTGCGTCAGCACGTAGCCCCAGAACACCGCAGACAGGATCAGCCCATGTGTCTCCTCCGACCACGTGAACTCTGCCGACTGTAACATGGTAGATCAGCATCAGACTCAGCATGTGGTTGCCACCGAACCGCTCGGCCAGCAGACCACCAGGTAGCTGCGTCAGCACGTAGCCCCAGAACACCGCAGACAGGATCAGCCCCTGTGTCTCCTCCGACCACGTGAACTCTGCCGACTGTAACATGGTAGATCAGCATCAGACTCAGCATGTGGTTGCCACCGAACCGCTCGGCCAGCAGACCACCAGGAAGCTGCGTCAGCACGTAGCCCCAGAACACCGCAGACAGGATCAGCCCCTGTGTCTCCTCCGACCACGTGAACTCTGCCGACTGTAACATGGTAGTACAGCATCAGACTCAGCATGTGGTTGCCACCGAACCGCTCGGCCAGCAGACCACCAGGTAGCTGCGTCAGCACGTAGCCCCAGAACACCGCCGACAGGATCAGCCCCTGTGTCTCCTCTGACCACTAAACTCTGCCGACAGTAACATGGTAGATCAGCATCAGACTCAGCATGTGGTTGCCACCGAACCGCTCGGCCAGCAGACCACCAGGTAGTTGCGTCAGCACGTAGCCCCAGAACACCGCAGACAGGATCAGCCCCTGTGTCTCCTCCGACCACGTGAACTCTGCCGACTGTAACATGGTAGATCAGCATCAGACTCAGCATGTGGTTGCCACCGAACCGCTCGGCCAGCAGACCACCAGGTAGCTGCGTCAGCACGTAGCCCCAGAACACCGCAGACAGGATCAGCCCCTGTGTCTCCTCCGACCACGTGAACTCTGCCGACTGTAACATGGTAGATCAGCATCAGACTCAGCATGTGGTTGCCACCGAACCGCTCGGCCAGCAGACCACCAGGAAGCTGCGTCAGCACGTAGCCCCAGAACACCGCAGACAGGATCAGCCCCTGTGTCTCCTCCGACCACGTGAACTCTGCCGACTGTAACATGGTAGTACAGCATCAGACTCAGCATGTGGTTGCCACCAAACCGCTCGGCCAGCAGACCACCAGGTAGCTGCGTCAGCACGTAGCCCCAGAACACCGCCGACAGGATCAGCCCCTGTGTCTCCTCTGACCACTAAACTCTGCCGACTGTAACATGGTAGATCAGCATCAGACTCAGCATGTGGTTGCCACCGAACCGCTCGGCCAGCAGACCACCAGGTAGCTGCGTCAGCACGTAGCCCCAGAACACCGCAGAAAGGATCAGCCCCTGTGTCTCCTCCGACCACGTGAACTCTGCCGACTGTAACATGGTAGATCAGCATCAGACTCAGCATGTGGTTGCCACCGAACCGCTTGGCCAGCAGACCACCAGGAAGCTGCGTCAGCACGTAGCCCCAGAACACCGCAGACAGGATCAGCCCCTGTGTCTCCTCCGACCACGTGAACTCTGCCGACTGTAACATGGTAGATCAGCATCAGACTCAGCATGTGGTTGCCACCGAACCACTCGGCCAGCAGACCACCAGGTAGCTGCGTCAGCACGTAGCCCCAGAACACCGCAGACAGGATCAGCCCCTGTGTCTCCTCCGAACACGTGAACTCTGCCGACTGTAACATGGTAGATCAGCATCAGACTCAGCATGTGGTTGCCACCGAACCGCTCGGCCAGCAGACCACCAGGAAGCTGCGTCAGCACGTAGCCCCAGAAAACCGCCGACAGGATCAGCCCCTGAGTCTCCTCCGACCACGTGAACTCTGCCGACTGTAACATGGTAGATCAGCATCAGTCCCAGCATGTGGTTACCACCGAACCGCTCGGCCAGCAGACCACCAGGTAGCTGCGTCAGCACGTAGCCCCAGAACACCGCCGACAGGACCAGCCCCTGTGTCTCCTCCGACCACGTGAACTCTGCCGACTGTAACATGGTAGATTAGCATCAGACACAGCATGTGGTTGCCACCGAACCACTCGGCCAGCAGACCACCAGGTAGCTGCGTCAGCACGTAGCCCCAGAACACCACCGATAGGATCAGCCCCTGTGTCTCCTCTGACCACGTGAACTCTGCCGACTGTAACATGGTAGATCAGCATCAGACTCAGCATGTGGTTGCCGCCGAACCGCTCGGCTAGCAGACCACCAGGTAGCTTCGTCAGCACGTAGCCCCAGAACACCGCTGACAGGATCAGCCCCTGTGTCTACTCCGACCACGTGAACTCTGTTGACTGTAACATGGTAGATCAGCATCAGACTCAGCATGTGGTTGCCGCCGAACCGTTCGGCCAGCAGACCACCAGGTAGCTGCGTCAGCACGTAGCCCCAGAACACCGCCGACAGGATCAGCCCCTGTGTCTCCTCCGACCACGTGAACTCTGCCGACTGTAACATGGTAGATCAGCATCAGGCTCAGCATGTGGTTGCCGCCGAACCGCTCGGCCAGCAGACCACCAGGTAGCTGCGTCAGCACGTAGCCCCAGAACACCGCTGACAGGATCAGTCCCTGTGTCTCCTCCGACCACGTGAACTCTGCCGACTGTAACATGGTAGATCAGCATCAGGCTCAGCATGTGGTTGCCGCCGAACCGCTCGGTTAGCAGACCACCAGGTAGCTGCGTCAGCACGTAGCCCCAGAACACCGCCGACAGGATCAGCCCCTGTGTCTCCTCCGACCACGTGAACTCTGCCGACTGTAACATGGTAGATCAGCATCAGGCTCAGCATGTGGTTGCCGCCGAACCTCTCGGCCAGCAGATCACCAGGTAGCTGCGTCAGCACGTAGCCCCAGAACACCGCCGACAGGATCAGTCCCTGTGTCTCCTCCGACCACGTGAACTCTGCCGACTGTAACATAGTAGATCAGCATCAGGCTCAGCATGTGGTTGCCGCCGAACCGCTCGGTTAGCAGACCACCAGGTAGCTGCGTCAGCACGTAGCCCCAGAACACCGCCGACAGGATCAGTCCCTGTGTCTCCTCCGACCACGTGAACTCTGCCGACTGTAACATGGTAGATCAGCATCAGATTCAGCATGTGGTTGCCGCCGAACCGCTCGGCCAGCAGACCACCAGGTAGCTGCGTCAGCACGTAGCCCCAGAACACCGCCGACAGGATCAGCCCCTGTGTCTCCTCCGACCACGTGAACTCTGCCGACTGTAACATGGTAGATCAGCATCAGACTCAGCATGTGGTTGCCGCCGAACCGCTCGGCCAGCAGACCACCAGGTAGCTGCGTCAGCACGTAGCCCCAGAACACCGCAGACAGGATCAGCCCCTGTGTCTCCTCCGACCACGTGAACTCTGCCGACTGTAACATGGTAGATCAGCATCAGGCTCAGCATGTGGTTGCCGCCGAACCGCTCGGCCAGCAGACCACCAGGTAGCTGCGTCAGCACGTAGCCCCAGAACACCGCCGACAGGATCAGTCCCTGTGTCTCCTCCGACCACGTGAACTCTGCCGACTGTAACATGGTAGATCAGCATCAGGCTCAGCATGTGGTTGCCGCCAAACCGCTCGGTTAGCAGACCACCAGGTAGCTGCGTCAGCACGTAGCCCCAGAACACCGCCGACAGGATCAGTCCCTGTGTCTCCTCCGACCACGTGAACTCTGCCGACTGTAACATGGTAGATCAGCATCAGGCTCAGCATGTGGTTGCCGCCGAACCGCTCGGTTAGCAGACCACCAGGAAGCTGCGACAGCACGTAAAAGCAGAGGACGTTTATTGATCCGAAAGAAGATTGTATCACTTCCTTTTACAGTTTTCCTACACCGATTATTAGGCCTATGTGGAATACTGTCAATTAATTGTAAACTGTCCTTCTAAGGGTAGGGAGCAATAAAATAATACATATTGAGAGTGAGGATTCAACTACTGTATAGGTACTCTTATAACATTAAGGCATCCCTCACTCAAGGCAGATATGTTGGGGCTATTGCACACATTTGAGATGCTATTTTTGCAAAAAGGCATCGGATGCTAATTACTGACAACTGAAATTACGAAACTTTGCTCATACCGTGATAAATCGTCAGCTTAAACATATTTAAGCTGTTTAATGACTGAAATAGAATGTGAAATTGTAATTTCACAATTTAAAAATCTTTTTCGAGAAAATTTATTTTTGATTTCCATTCCTTTATCAAAGCATCCTCTGGAGTTTGTCAACGTTTTACAAAGTCAAAAGTCAACCTTGCTCTCCATACACTCACCGATGTGACGTGAGCGGCACCGGTACCCAACGCGATGGTCATGTTACCCGGAGGGTCGTATGGACAGGCGTGCGGGTCCACGGCGACTGCATCACCCCCCGAGGCGTGGTGAGGCACCACCATCTCGGTGATGGCTAGGCTGAGGCAGAACCTCTGGATGTACCCGTTGGCGATGGCGAGGAACCCCATCACGGCCAGGACGTACCGCTGCGGCACACACCACCCTGACAAACACACACATGCGGTCAGACAAGGTTCCACGGCGTGGTGAGGCACAACCATCTCGGTGATGGCCAGGCTCAGGCAGAACCGCTGGATGTACCCGTTGGCGATGGCCAGGAACCCCATCACGGCCAGGACGTACCGCTGCAGCACACACCATCCTGACAAACACACAGGTGCGGTCAGACAAGGGTCCACTGCGTGGTGAGGCACCACCATCTCGGTGATGGCCAGGCTCAGGCAGAACCTCTGGATGTACCCGTTGGCGATGGCGTGGAACCCCATCACGGCCAGGACGTACCGCTGCGGCACGCACCATCCTGACAAACAAACAGGATCAGTCAGACAAGGGTCTACGGCGTGGTGAGGCTCCACCATCTCGGTGATGGCCAGGCTCAGGCAGAACCGCTGGATGTACGCGTTGGCGATGGCGAGGAACCCCATCACGGCCAGGACGTACCGCTGCGGCACGCACCATCCTGACAAACAAACAGGAGCGGCCAGACAATGGTCCACTGCATGGTGAGGCTCCACCATCTTGGTGATGGCCAGACTGAGGCAGAACCGCTGGATGTACCCGTTGGCGATGGCGTGGAACCCCATCACGGCCAGGACGTACCGCTGCGGCACGCACCATCCTGACAAACAAACAGGAACGGTCAGGCAAGGGTCCACTGCGTGGTGAGGCACCACCATCTCGGTGATGGCCAGGCTCAGGCAGAACCGCTGGATGTACCCGTTGGCGATGGCCAGGAACCCCATCACGGCCAGGACGTATCGCTGCGGCACGCACCATCCTGACAAACAAACAGGAACGGTCAGGCAAGGGATTCCCAGCACTGCAGAGTCCGGCTTCCTCGTGAGCCTTGCGGGTCCTTCAGCACAGGACTCTTATTCTCTCCCTCAATAAATAGAATTTTCCTTCAGATTCAGATAGTCAAAGAAATCAGTCACAGTCTGTTTGATAACCAATTGCCCCAGAAATATTATTTTACCCACACCTTTCTCCCTGAGCAAGCCCGGCATATGGGGATGATGGCAATATCTAACACTTAATCTAATAATTCCATTTTATATTTAGAATAAATATATGTTAAACTTGTACATACATGATAATAATATGCTAACTTTACATATACCATAACCTCTCCACCAGCAATATTTAAAATCAAATATTAAACCGTGTATATGGCTACGATAGCCACTTGCACAACTCAAAATCCATTTTAAAAGATTATGTTGTTCAAAACATTCCCGGGAAGTCACATTTTACAAGTGGCTACATTATTGAAGTCGAGGTAATGTTTTCACCAGCTTTTTGTTAAATGAGTGACATAAACGGACTAAATTGTTTGCTTTAAATAAACAAGAACTGCATTTGAATAATACATGACTCAACTGAAGATCGTTGTAAGGAAAGCTTCTATTTGGATGGTTGTTTTTCTTTGCAAAAACAAGTCACGTACTCTCCCACCTGTAGCGGGAAAGTCATTGATTTGAAAGAGTTTCAGACTTCTTTTCGGCAAATTTTTTTAGCGATAGACTCCCATTTTTTTTAATCTTTGAATGGGCTCACACTATTTAAATATAAACAATAAATTGCAAGTCACACAGTAGTTTGCTAATCTATTACTTTAAAATTTTGTTTGTATTTATGACTCTGACATAAGATATAAAAGCATGTAACGGTAACATGAGACTCAGTAGCCACAAAACACCGCAGGATCACCCCTACTAAGTTTTGTATACTATTACTACCGTATAAAATGGGATGGAGTCCTCGAATTCAATAATTTACGATATAAAAAGATATTTACATCATAATAGACCTACTCCAAAAACGGCTCTATTCGAAATAACTGTTGAAGGGTAAAAGTTGTTCTTATGGCCCTATACTGTACAAATAAAATAAATCATCTGGTTATGAGCTTTGAGGTTGTTTTAATATAGGCTGTCAACATTGCAGAAAAACCAAATAATCTGGTAGTGTTTTAATAACAACTGAAAAAGAATTTCTGTATGATAAGGGTAAATTATTGACAAAGCCCTTTTTAACTCATTTTATTAATTAAATTGATAATGATCACGAAGAAAGTAGTTCATAAAATGGGATATAACTAGTGTAAATACTCCGTAAATAGCAATATTTAATTTTAATAATTAAGCTATGTGGCGATAATTTCTTTATTTACTAGGGGATAATACACGAATAATAAATGTCTTATATTGACTTGACAGTAATACAGTAATTGAAAACCTCTAAGAAAGTAATCAGTTAAAAATAAAAAAAAGTTACCAGTTTCACCACTTTTATGCATTCAGTCAATTATTTTCCTGGTACAGTATCAACGTCATTTTCCTTTTGGTTCCCCATCTCACATTTACAATGAAAAATCCCTGGACTGAAATGTAAGTTTCAATGATTTATTGTAGTGCAATCGTTCATAATAGAGAAATTTGTTAGTTTATCTTATAGTTTTTAATTTGTTGAATGGGACATTATATGCAAAAGTTACAATATTTATGATGGACATGTTAAAAAATAAATAAAATAAAACCACAGCTTTACAATGTGTATACGTTATACGCTTTTTCTGTGGATAAGCTGTCGTACTATACATGAAAACCTTGTAATGTAATTGAACTGCAGAACGTTCCTGAACTTCTTATAAAATAGCAATGAGAATTTGAGACGACCAGAAAGCTGCGCATGACAATGAATACTGGCAGTAATAATAGGCCTACGCAATTGCGGTGCATTGTATCTGGTTTGGATCCGGAACAAGAGAGAGGAAGAAGAAAGTTCCGTGGCTCCGCTATGGAGAAATGGATGATCTAGAACCTTCTGTCCTCTCAAATGGCATTTTTTATCCGTTTTCTTTCGTAGCATTGCTTAAGAGAAAACTAATTTTTATATTACACCATTCATTTAATTCATTTATCAATTTCCCATCTTAACTGATACTTCCAGTAATTTTTTTGGTTATAAAATCTATATTATATCGATATTTTACTATGGTAAATGAAGGTGCAATAACTTCAGAGGTTCATAACACAACCTGATAAAGACGTTTCTAGAGGTGTAGAATATTTCACTTCTTTAATGGCCGATACATCGGAATTCGTGACAAAAACTTATGCGTCTCTTTCGCTGCTAATCCTCGAGAAGCTATTTAAGTAACTTTTTCAACCTGCAAACTTAGTTCATAAAGAGATAGCCAATTAAAAAAATTTTTCCTGATAATTTCCTAATACTAATCAGAATATTTTTTAAAGGCGAAATTTGCTTATGATTGTAATAATCCTACGTGAAGGTCCTAAAAAACCTTTTGTTTCGTTCTAAAAAAAATATTCTTCACAAAACTCCTTTTATGATTAATTTCTAACTTAAAATACCAAATCCTATAATACTTACACCAACTGTTACAGTGGTTTTCAACAACGGTAAGACCAGGCAAACAAAAATAGCTCAAAATCATAACAATCTGCATAAACCTTCCTAAACTCGTACATCCAACAAGGGTGAATTTCCATCTAAACTCCGACTTCCTCAGCACCTACCTCGTACCTTCCCCTCCGTCAGCATCTCTCCGATACACCACCCTCGGCTGCTGACGCACTCCAGAGTCCGTGAGGTAACGACTGACAGCAGCACGTGCAGACGCACAACAGCTCAACTTTCACGAGCGTCACTGGCGGAGCTTTCGAAGAACCGATAAAGAAACGGACCGTGTACAGCAACATGACGTCTTAAGGCGGGTTTATACGCAACGATAAATTGAACGACAAAACTGTAACGATAAATCGGTACGTTTTGTCGGATATCGGACGTCCGTTTACTCGTAACGATTAAACGTAACGATTTGTCTGAACGATATGATGGTGCAAGCACGTTCCGTCTTTCCGTACAAGCCAGTCGATGCTTTCCCCATCCCAAAAGGAAAATACAAAAAGGAAAGTTTTTGTACAATTCTAAAAACTTTATGAGGAACTCCCGAGGGGCTTCACATGGGTCTGACATTTATGTTCCTTTCACTAAAATAAACTTTAAAAAGCTGGTAAGCAACAAAACTTCAAAACTTAAACAACAAATGGAACTTACACAGTAATCACTCAAAAATACGAGACGGGATGTGAGACGACGACGACAAAACTGCGGTCGGTCGAGACAGGTGTATCCGTTTAGACGGTACGACTTGTCGATGCCAACTTGCCAAGCAACGACTTGTCGCTGCAAACCCACGAGATTTGTGCAATTTTCCACAAACCTTCCGATCTGGCTCCAACTCAGACAAATCGTAACGACAAGTTCCGTCTTGCATGCAACGTTATATCGTTCAGACAAATCCTTAATTCGTTCTTAATTCGTTTTATCGTTACGCGTAAACACGGCTTTAAGTCAGTAGGTCGGGTGTGGAACGGCTAAGGGATCATGGCTATTAGCTATCAGCATATCGTACCGTTCTGAAAAATAAGTCGTCATGTTCTCTGTATTGCTCCTACCTAAAGAAGCGGTTGGATTTCAGATATCGAAATCTAGTGAGAATTGTCTCAACGATCGGTAATGTAGAATATCCACAATGTATTTTTTTTTAAATACATTTCGATACCTTTATTAGAACTCGGACTATGGTGCGCATTTTAAGGTGAATATGGCAGGGTGGGTTTAATCATTGTGATGAATCATAAGGTGTTGTTTTGTTAAATACAAAAAGCAGCTTATTCGTGTGTGAATAAATTAATAGCATTACTACCAAAGCAGCTGGGCCTAGTTTCGGATTATAAACAGATACTAATTACTATCTCACCTTATGATCATACTGGCTACCTTCAGATTGTAAGATGAGCTCTTTAACCTCTCAGCTATCCACCCAGTGTTTTAACTATGTTAATTAACATAAAAAGCTATTAGACTAACAAAAGAGTCTGAAAGCCGATAAAATACGGTAGCTAATTAACTGGAAAAGTCATTAAAACAAAATAGGAATCTTGGGAATTATCATTTTTGACAGTTAAATGAGCTCTGCATAGTACAGTAATTCAGTTTATATGTACTGGGCACTGTGGGCAGTGTCACTACTGGCAACTTTTTCAAACTGATATTTGAGAAGAAAATTTGGAAGACGATTTATCTTTGAATTTCTGATTTTATACCTGATGAATTAGCTGACAATTTACTTCCCTTCCTCTGAGGAATCTTTTTCGCGACATCTGCATTCGTTATATTCATTCCAAACAATTTATTATAAATAATTTGCTCAAAATATAAGATGTACCACGGTTTTACTAAAAGGTATTTCAGTTATTATCAAACCGTATGCGTTTCTAAGAAAATGAAGAGTTAAAATGTCCTATTTAAAGTTATATATAAATGACAATCTCTAACCTCTTAACTCGTTGTAGGCCTACAAAACTTTGAAGAAGTTGGTGTTAAAAATGTCTAATTTTTTAATAAATCCAGACTTCAGAATGCAGGTTATTGAAATTCTGGCCAGGTCATTACTGGCTCAAATATGTATTCCATTTGATATATATCATTGAATAAAAAATGTTTATCTTATGTGATGCTGTTGAAATTTTCTTACTTTCAATGATTTTAACTAAAGTTTATTTAGTTGTGCGTGTATTAGTGCTTATAATGTTTAAAGTGAAACGATTTCCTACTTGACATCTCTTCAAGCAAAATCTAGTTTTTGGGCATTAACACAAATAATGGTTATACTTGAAATAGTTGTAATATGTGGCTATATAGTAATAAAAATATAATTATTAAAAAATGAGATAAAAGTAAAACTTCTTGTTAAAAAATATTCATACCGATGTTTCCAAAGTAAACTACAATGAAATTTCTGATTTAAAAGGGCAATCAATTTGAAATATAAAATTACATTTACAGACTTGTTATTAAACATTTATTCAATGCAATGAAATGTGTTTTGTTTATACATGTTTAACAATAAACGAGTGGATATACCAATACTGTGTTTTAAACACGTGTGATTGGTTTAAAAAACAAATACAATTAAATCCCACGGTTTGCTTTATTGGAAACAGAGAACATATTAAATCCTGCAGGAGTATGGAAAAAGTAAACAACCGTAAAATAAATAATACAATACAATTTAGTGCGTTTTTTAAATTTTTTTTTTTTTATTTAATTATGGTAGTAACAATATATTGCTATTAGGCCCTAATCAGAAACTTTAAACGGAAAATTTGAAGCAGTGATTAATAAAAAGTTTTGAGTACTACCAGTAACTATAACTACACACGACCGTAAATAGACTTCTCTTCCAATGACATTTTTGATACCAAAATTTTTAAAGATTCATGTTCGCCGTGCCAAAGGGTTGCAGTCGATGACGAAATCATTCGCTGGTTTTACAGTGATGCAAAATCATATCGTCACAACATAAACATATTCCTCAGTTATAAAATGTATCATGCAGGGTTAGGAGAAGTGGTAGAACTGATTTGCCTATGGTATCATTTGTACTTCATGTTCTCCACGAGATCGCACTACCTTAAACTGGTTTCAAACACACCTATTTTATGAAATGTCTATTCTCATGAGTGTGTATAGGCAATAGTACTACTGTATCGCATGAGAATTGTCAAAATTGTACTCTTTGTAGGATTTAGTTTTCGTTTAACCGTATATGAATCGTAGCAAAACATTTAACTTCTTGCCATATTGTTAGTTAAAATGTCGTTGTAGAAAGAAAATGATATGAGATTTATTCCCCCAAGGATTTTAAAGTAGATTGATTGTATACAGTAATAGCTTTAACAGATAGTTGTGTGGGCAAGTTAACGTAACCTTAGTTCTATACTTAAAGGTAAAGCCCCCCACACACGGTCAAGCGTTGGGCGCTTGGCTCGCCCAACATGCTCGAACGTCTGTAGGCTCCGTCCCAACGGGCGTGCATCATTTGCGCATCATGCGGAGAGCCAGGTAGAAGGGATGCTTGTTTTGCGCATCGAGCTCCATGGGGCTCTCAGGTATATGCATCGTTTGCGCACTGCAGGGTGGTGGAATAGGCATTATTTTTATTTACAAAGTTATTGAAAACTCATGTCCGTGTTCAAATAGTCTTTTGAATGATTAAACGTGTTTGGCACAAGAGATATAAGTTTAAAAATTATCAAAACAAAATTCAACAGAACAGAAATAATGACTCATAATCGGACACAATATAACGGCCTTGACCGTACATTAACACTTGGATTTCATGTTTACCATTTGTAGTTTGTTTCTATTGCAACAGTGAATTTTATGAGTGATTTTATTCTGAGGAGTTATAGGAGAGGCTGCTATCTACAGTTAGAATAGAGGCAAACTTGCCATAGAAACAAATCAAATCAAATAAAAAATTATTTATTTCCGCAATAAATGTACATATTTACAATACATAATGGCTTATGGGAATGAAAAGTGCCTCACATGGGTCTTAGACGACCTGTGCGTGCGGCAGAAACCGCACGTAGTGCACTTGTAGTGCAGGAAATCGTGCAAAACATTTCAGCCTGAGCAATTAACAGTGATACAATCCTCACCAACCATTGAAAGTAAAATAAGTAAACACTCGATGTATTACAAAAAAGGTTTATATATTACAAACTTAAATTATTAATGAATGGAAAAAATAATTTAGAAAATTATTCGGGTTTGAAAAATCTACTAAAATAGGTTAACTTGTTTATTTGCCAACGTTAATATGTGTGGGGGACGACTGTTTGCGAATTGTTGTCGACAGGCTGAGGCTACCTGGACGGGAGAGTGCGCAAATGATGCAAGGGGATTAGGCGACCCTTCGAAATATTTTACAGAAGGATTAAAAAGTGCGCAAATGATGAACGACCGTCCCAACATGCTCGGCGGATTTGTTGGGTTGGGCGCTCGGCTCGACAGGACGGTCCAACTCGAGCCGCTCGCCTGACATTACCTCAATCTGGCTTAATTTTTCACTACTATAGACGGATTTTTCGTTGTGAGTGTAGTGTACCAATTGCCTGATTCAATCAGAATATTTTTATGAATAATCAAGATTTTTATACGACCAAAATTATGCAGATCTAGTTACTATCCATGACCCGAAAAATTTAGAACTAATCTTCAAGTACAAACATATTTTGGTCATTAAATATATGTAAAATATTCATCAATCTTTCAAGGATGAATATTCTTGCTAGTCCGTTAGTAGGCCTAGTTTCCTTAGGGCTCAAATTATAGTTCCTGTAGTTGATGAAATTGTAATTGATTTGTTTACCCCATTAGACGACCTTCGATTTTATCTCAATATCAAGTTTGGTTAGCTACGATTATCTGGTCCATTCAAGACTAGTCTATCTGATAATATTGCAGATTGATTTAAAACGTTTATAATACTCTAGTTATTACTGTGGGGATTATAAAATCTTCCCATTGAATAAAATTCAGTTAAATCTTTTATCAAAGTTATACTTACTGTAATATTAAAAGAATTTATTGTATTTGTAAGCAAAATTGAACTGAACAACAAACAAGTTTATAATTTTTAACAGGTTTTCCAAACACTTATAAAACAGGTCAAGGTATTTATGAAGGAAGAAATAAAAAATATTTGAAAGAATGGCAAAATTGTATGTTTAATGCATCGATATTATTTTTTACCTTTACTATTTTCTCCAACACAGCAAAATTAATTAAATGTGATTACTAATTGTAAGCTTGATATTTTAGGCGAGTGTTTCACCAATGTAATACAATGCCTTATTAATAAATACTTAATTTTTAAAAATTTAAGCCCATAAATGTATTCACTTGCGATTTTACATCTTTAAGTATTCAATTGTCAAATAAACTTACTTCTTACAAATAGATTTACTTCTTTTTGTACTCGACAACGACGTAGTGTAGTAGAAAAAGAACACTCTTGAAAGAAGTCTTTATTATTTCAGTGTGGTACCAAGATTCTTTCTTTTTATTATTATACTATATAGTTTTGATTTTAAGAGAAAATGTTAGGTAATCATAAAAAGACATTTAAAACTTTTACAACTTTTAATGTAGGCATAAAAACAGTAATTGACTGGTTAAACTCAAAACATTGGAACAATAATTTTGCTAAATTAAACTCTATTTAGTTTTATATCATAGATTATTTTTAATTTAAACTAAATTTTTTACTGCAATTTAGTCATCAAACTTGAATCCTCAATGTATTTGAGCTAGAGATCTAAAATGTAAAACACCACAAAATCAACTACAAAACAACATACTGTATTTTTCATTTAGTAGACTCGTAATTTATAATAAATTACATTCATTTTGCCATTCTCCAACAAAAAAATCCTTTTTCCATACTTTTTAGGCATTTACGCAAAAAATAGTATCTGGTAATAAACGATTGATTAGGTTAATCAACTCATGTTAATGGTATGAGTTTCAAGCGAAGAATTGGCTCATTTTAAAATCATTCTAAGGGTTCAATAGGGTTGTAAATTGTTATTTTACTCTTGTGAATAAAGTGTTTATAAGTGTTAAGTGTGGCCTTGAGTGTCTATAATGATTTAAAATACACCCCGTCGCAGCAAACCTGCGTACTCAGCGAATTTCCAAATTAGTAATATTAATTTGACCAGATAAATCTGTAAACAAAATTTAATCACGTGCTCATAAATAGGGAAATAAATGTCTATTCTCCTGATAAATATAGGGAAAGAGTATGCAGGTATGCTGCCATGGGGAACACTAAAAGTACGTTTTTAGCATAAAAAAAAAACTATCTCGAACTTATGAAGCCATAAACTTAGTTCCATCTATATCTGTCCATAAATAAACAAGTTCGCTTATTTTCCATATGATTAACATGGGAAAAGAGTATGCAGGTTTGCTGCCATGATAAGCACAAAAACCAAGATTTTTTACCATAAATAAATTAAGCTCAACCAAATGAAGCTAAATACCAAGTTACACCCAAAAATATTGGTTAATAAGCGAAATATTATCAAATCCTTATCCTCCATAAGATTAACATTGGAGATTCAAAATACAACGTACTGTCTTTATAGACTTTTTAATATCTCGGTAACCAATGGAGATAGAGCAAAGCTTCAAATTAATAAATTGTGTGTTTTTTTGAGCTAAATTCAATGGTGAAAATAAAAATTAAATATTTTTAAAAATTATATGTAAAAAATGCAAAAAACCCTTTGTTGGGGTACAAAACCCCCCAAAACTACCCCTTCCGATAGGTCGATATGTCTGGTTTACGAACTCATCCGAATAAACGTAGGATTACACATCTCTACCAAATTTGGTGTCGATCGGACCATTTTTACGAGAGTTATCGTGTCTAGGGACACATACATACATACATACATACATACATACATACATATATATATATATATATATAAAAATTTTAATGACTATTATTTTTGGTCTCTGGGCACCTCAAAACAAAAAAGTAACATGGTCCCGGACTTAGGTCTTACCATGAGACCTACGGTAATAGCTTATTCCCTATGGGAAATTCGCTAAAAGTGAACTTCTATTTTGCTTACACATATTATTAAAAGTATGTAGGTAGTATATGGAGTCAAAACCGCAGGAATAAAAGTGACCTTACGTCTTGACTGTTTTGAGATCGTCTAGTTTCCTGAAGCTAATCTTTCATTTGCATTAGGGTTGAACATAATCATTAGACAATAACACAATTTGCGATCAGACTTACAGTTGTTTGTAATATTTAGGGAGGGCTACATTTTACTTTTATCTATCTAGCGATTTTCTAACAGTTTCTGTAACTCAGATTCCCATTGAATATTAAGAGACTCGCCGGCGGCTCTGCCCCAATGCTTTCTTGTTGAATCTCCCTAATTCGTTTATGGTTAATGAAATGTAAGGCGTTAAACAAAATACAGATCAAAGTGCATAATTAGTCCTAGGGCTAAGCGTTTTGATATATGCCTACGCTAATTAGACTTTTTAGCGTAGAAATTAGACTAAAATTGTGTTTTTCAACTTTTTTTTTAAGACACAGTTTGTTCCAAATGACTACCTTTTGAAAGTTAAAGCTCAGAGTAAAAACTCAACCATAAAAGAAAAAATAAAGTACTGTAATTACAACCCGAAAGCAATGACAAATTCCACATAAAAAATAAAAATAAATATGTAATAGCGAGACTCAATTTTTTTTTTATCTTTTGTGTTTTGAGCATTTAAATATAAACAGTTTTGATGATTTACTTAAATATAAACATTCAAGTAAACCATGTAAAATTTCAAGTATCTAACTTTAAACTGTTCAGTCAGGGATTTAAGTAGATCATAGTCAGTCAGCTACAAATGGGGAACTAAAACTATATTTGAAACTCCAAATCTCCCCGGAGTTGTTTTATATGCAAAACTGCCCAATCCATTCCAACCCTCCTACCTGCGTGCTTCCTCCCGGGCGTTGAGAAGAACAAGAACGCCTGGAAGTCGTCCCCAGGGTCGGTCGGGGGGCTGCGCCCCAGCGGCCGCATGGGATGGTACTCAACAGCGTCGTGGTCCATGGTAGACTGGTCGGCTCCGGGGGCGGCGCTGCTAGGGACAAGGTCAGGACCTCTGAAGGTCGCGGGGAAGGAGCGACCCAGAGACCTTCCGGAGGCGCGCCCTGGGTGTCCGATTACAGGAAGTGTTCCTTCACCCCCCCCCCTTACAATCCTCGGGCTGAGCCCCTTGTTTTGTGGGCCATAATTGGGTTTTGTCTTCTGATTCATCGGACAATGGGAGGCTGCTTGTAATTTTTTGACAGCGCCTTGGCCTGTTTACCTTCTTCCTTGAGCGCATGTTTTGAATCTTTCGGTGTCCTTTTCCTTAAGTAAAATCACCAGTATGATTTGGAACGATTGAAAATATTATAAATAAGTTGTTTTACTATCAAGAATTACCATGTCCCCCTACACCAGTACTTAAGAAATACACTTTTATAGTTAATTTTTTTTAAACTTCATGTGAATATTTTACTTTTGTTCAAATATAATATAATTTTCTTACTAGAAATACTTTGCATAAAATTGGCTTCCGTTTGATATATTTATCCTGTGGATGCTTATTGCCGTTTAATAAAAAAAATCATATTTGAGTGCATAATTATAAATAAAACCTCGAAGTTGTAGGAATAGGTTAACAATTAATTATGAAAATAAAACGGATAACTTTGCTGTTCGCAATTCTTCTTTGTTTATTCTAAATATACTTTTGCTGGTTTCAATCAATGCTCATAATTAATAAACTTATAGGTACAATATTTTTGGCACCAGGAAGTTATAAATTGATATAAGAAATATGCCACTCATAATTAATACACTAATATAATATTTTAAGCACCAGGAAGTATTAAAGATTGATATAAGAAATATGCCACTTCATACCACTTAGAAAACTATATTTCATATATTTCAAAAGGACTTATCAGAGAAGAATGTTCTTTGGCCAATGACTATTACAGAAAATTTAAAAGGTTCTCTACATTTAATCACTGCCATCAGCAGAGTAAGGATATTGTAATCCCCGGCAACGATATGGCTATAGTAGTTTAATCACATAAAAGTGAAAGTGTCTGAGGCCGTCGCCGTTTGGTTCCTAGAAGTTGGGGTTTACCTTCCCACAAATTGGTGTCATTACAATGTATTGCCTCATCAGGAGGATTGTAACATTATTCTTTATCGCAGCGTTCTTCCTTGCCAACTTTAGAACGGTAGGAGATTTCTATAGAAATATGAAGAATTAAAAAATACTCTAACCGAATCCAGTGGTTGTTCGGGATACTTCCCTTAAAATTTGTTTCCCAAATATTATGTACCATTTAGATACTAAATTTGCACTCGTAGCCTACTGTTTTTAAAAAGACAAAATTTTTAATTAATCAATCAATGCTTTATTTGGCTGACAGTAAAAAAATTTCATTAGCCTATACATCATAAACTTATTTATAACTTAAAATGCATCATTTCTTCATTTTGTTCCATTAAATTATTCCATTGAATAAAAACACTTGTCAGTAATAAAACTTCTTAATTTCTTCTTAAACATCATAAGGTCGGAATTTATATTTTGAATTTCAATAGGAAGTTGATTGTAAATTTTAGCGTAGTTATATATTATATGATTTAAAAAATGATGTTCTGTGGTAGATGGCTGGAATTTGATTAGTTTTTCTCAAGTTCATGTTGGTGTAATTGTTTTCTATATTATGAATTTTGTTATTTTTTGTCATAAAAACTAATGTGTCAAGTATAAAGTAGAAATAAAATGCCATTATTTGGTTTTGCCTGAAGATCCTCTACATGACTGGCCTCTTTTTAATCTAAAAGTGGCTCTGATTGCTGCTTTTTGCATTAAAAATTTTGTTCAAAGTTTTGAATACAATGTTCTTGAGTCTTTATGCGAATTTGAACAATTTGGATTCTATCTGCCAAGTACGATTCAATCCAGTTTAAAGCAACTCCTCTTATGCCAATGTTGAATAATTTTTTTAATAAAAGATTATGAAGCACTGTATTGAATTCACTGTATTCAGGTCAACAAACAGTGTTACTGCATGTCTTTTTTTATCTAATTCCAAAGTTACAAAATCAACCAGGTAAAAAATTGCATCTAATGTAGATAGATATTTTCTAAAACCAAACTGATTTGGAGCTAAAATTTTGTTATACTCAAAAAAGGATGATAATCTTGTGTAAAAAATAGTTTCCAAAATTTTACTCATTTTTGATAATATTGAAGTAAAGATCAATAGGACTGTATTATCATCCTGATAATATAGTTA